>OZ012735.1:786710253-787032753 GCA_963859935.3 Lathyrus sativus | reverse complement strand
GAGAACCAAACATCACAGCTCAAAAACACAAACATACTGTCACGCTCGCTGGCTTATTCGCCTGGCGAGGCCCCGCAGCGAATGCTCGCTACCCGTTCGCTCGGCGAATCCCCCAGCGAAGAGTCGCTACTAGCTCGCCCAGCGAACTCCCTAGCGAATGAAAACAGTGGCTACTGGAAGCACTCGTTGCTTAGTTCGCCTGGCGAAGGTTCGCCCCAGTTCGCTCAGCAAAGGTGTTGGCGAACGCCTGCGGATTCAGAAAAATTCCACTGCTCAGAGTCGACAAAACTCTCCGAACTCAGCCAATTCTACTCAAACCAGTCCCCATCATATCAGACCAATATTCTACAACCTAACTACATAATCTATTATCGATTTAACCCGATTAAACATCAACTCTACTCATTTAATCAATTTCGGCAAAAAGTGTAAACTACCCAAAATCCCCCAAATCGAACAAACAACACATGCAATGGTTTCAACATATCATCAACAACTCAGAATTTCCAACACATACCAACAAAATCATCACAACTTAATGGGGTTAGGGGAATCCCCTTCTACCTAGTATTCATGCAACATACCATTCGACCCGATTCCCCCCCCCCCCCCCTTACCTCGATAACTTGAACAATCAATAAAACTCTTGCTCCAAAGATGATTCCTAGTTTCCTCTTGCTCTAATTCACTTTGTTCTTCTTCTTCCAAATTTTTCTTGATCGTGCTCTTCTCTTCTCTTCCAACGTGTTTCCTTCTTCTCTTCTTTCCAATATTTCAACAATACCCCTCATCCCAATTCTTTTTATTCCATCCCTTTTTATTTACTTAATAATAATATTAATAATAATAATAATAATAATAATAATAATAATAATAATAATAATAATAATAATAATAATAATAACAATAATAATAATATTACTATTAGTCATTAATTTATCATTATCACTAATAATTTTATTATTAGTCTTAAAGTCCAAAATTACCAATTAATCTCCAACTTAAGGGCTACACGCCATCGCACTCAAACACTCCCACAAAACACGCCGAAAATAAAATAACACGGAAAAACGAGGTAGTTAAAATGGGTGTTACAACTCTCCCCCACTTTAATTATTTTCGTCCTCGAAAATACCTGATGGAAACAATTCTGGATACGCATCCCGCATCCTGTTTTCCAACTCCCAGGTCACACTGCCTCCTGCAGCACCTCCCCAAACCACTCTCACTAAAGGTATCTCTTTCCCTCTAAGTCGCTTCATCTTGCAATCCTCGATCCTCAACGGCATCGTCTCAACAGTGAGATTCTCCCAGACTTGCACTTCATCTCTCTGAATCACATGAGACGGATCCGCGACATACTTCCGAAGTTGCGACACATGGAACACGTCATGCAAATTCGAAAGCTCAGGCGGCAATGCCACCCTATAAGCCACAACACCAACTCTCTGCAAAATCTGATACAACCCAATAAACTTCGGATCCAGCTTCTTGGACTTCAACGCACGACCTACACCAGTCACTGAGTTAACTCTTAGGAACACGTGATCACCTTCACTGAATTCCAACTCTTTCCTCCGGTTATCGTGATAACTCTTCTGCCTATCCTATGATGCTTTCATCTTCTCACAGATCATCTGAACTGTCTCAGTAGTCTGTTGCATAATCTCTGGTCCCAACACAACATTCTCACCTGTCTCATACCAACACAGAGGAGTTCTGCACCTTCTACCATAAAGAGCTTCAAACGGTGCCATCCCGATACTGGAATGGTAACTGTTGTTGTACGTGAACTCAATCAATGGCAAATGAGTATCCCACGCACCACCTTTTTCCAACACACAAGCCCGCAGCAAATCCTCCAACGTCTGAATAGTCCTCTCTGACTGTCCATCAGTTTGTGGATGATAAGTTGAACTCAGCTTCAACTTAGTACCCAAAGTTTCCTGCAAACTCTTCCAGAATTCTGAAGTAAACCTCGGATCTCTATTCGACACAATACTCGCCGGCACACCATGAAGCTTCACAATCACCTGAATATAAATCTCTGCCAGCTTCTCCAACGGAAAACTAATACTAATTGGCACAAAATATGCAGACTTCATAAGCCGATCCACAATTACCCAAATGGCATCAAATCCTCTCGCCGTGCTCGGCAATTCTGTAACAAAATCCATGGTGATACAATCCCACTTCCAAACTGGAATTTCTAACGGTTGCATCAATCCTCTAGGCTTCTGGTGCTCCACCTTCGATTTCTGACACGTCAAACAGGCATAAACAAACTGAGCTATATCCCTCTTCATACCTGACCACCAAAACATCTTCCTCAAATCATGATACATCTTCATAGCTCCCAGATGAATACTCAAACCACTACGATGTCCTTCACTCAGAATAGACTTCTTCAGCTCATCATTATTTGGCACACAAATCCGGCCTCGAAATCTCAACACACCTGCACTATCCATCTTGAAATCACTATCAACATCACTCCTTATTCCCGACATCAAATCCACTAGCTTCACATCCAGCTTCTGGCCTTCTCTAATCAAATCCAAGAAGTCGTTGTTCACTTGCAATTTGCCCAACCTCACGCAATCTGCCGAAGTCTCACAAACCATGCTCAAATCTCTGAACTGCTCAATAAGCTTCATCTCTTTCACCATCATAGCTGACATATGAATCGCTTTTCTGCTCAAAGCATCGGCTACCACATTAGCCTTTCCTGGATGATAACTTAGGCTAAAATCATAATCCTTCAAGAGTTCTAACCATCTTCTCTGCCTCATATTCAGCTATTTCTGATCAAACAGATACTTCATACTTTTATGGTCGCTGAACACTTCAAACCTCAAACCATACAAATAATGCCTCCAGATCTTCAACACAAAAACCACCGCAACCAACTCAAGATCATGAGTAGGATAATTACGCTCATTCACCCTTAGTTGCCGCGAAGCATACGCCACCACTTTACCATTCTGCATAAGAACTACGCCTAAACCCATCTTAGACGCATCACAATACACCACAAACGGTTCACTCGGAGTCGGTAACACTAACATTGGTGTCGTAGTCAATCTCTTCTTCAATTCCACAAAGCTCTCTTCACAAGCAGCATCCCACACAAAAACTTGGTTCTTTCTCGTCAACCGAGTCAATGGCAACGCCAAAGTAGAAAATCCTTCAATAAACCTTCGATAGTACCCTGCTAAACCCAAAAAGCTCCTAACTTCCGTCGCTGTCTTCGGCGGTTCCCACTGCAACACTGCACTCACCTTTGATGGGTCTACCGATATACCATCACCAGATATCACATGGCCCAAGAAACTCACCATCTTCAACCAAAACTCACACTTAGACATTTTCGCAAACAGCTTATTATCCTTCAACACTTGCAAAGCAATTCTCAAATGTCCTGCATGCTCTTCTTCGGACTTCGAATAAATCAGTATATCGTCAATGAACACAACAATAAACTGATCTAAATAAGAATGGAATATCCGGTTCATATACTCCATGAACACTCCCGACGCATTAGACACTCCAAAAGGCATTACCGCATATTCGTAATGTCCATAACAAGTTCTAAACGCGGTCTTCTGAATATCACCTTCCTTTACTCGGATCTGATGGTAACCCGACCTCAAATCAATCTTACTGAACACTCGAGCTCCCACCAACTGATCCATCAAATCATCAATCCTTGGAAGAGAATATTTGTTCTTGATGGTTACTTTATTCAACTGACGGTAATCGATCCACAACCGCATACTACCATCCTTCTTCTTGACCAACAACACTGGAGCTCCCCATGGCGACACACTTGGCCTGATAAACTTCCTATCCAACAACTCTCTAATCTGAGACTTCAATTCAGCCAACTCCACTGCCGACATCCTATACGGCGCCATAGAGATAGGCCTCGTACCAGGTACAAGATCAATGTTAAACTCAACTTCTCTCTTCGGAGGTAACTCTGTAATATCATTAGGGAACACTTCCGGAAATTCATTCACCACCGCCAACTCCTTCAATGACACTTTGCTGTCAACCGATAATGATGCAAATAAAGAAAACATCTTAGCCTCGTCTTCCAACAAGATTCTCAATTCCTTACTAGACAAGGAATCCGCCAAAGCTTCTTCCTCGGGAGTAAGAAACAACAATACCTTCCGAAAGCAATCGATATAGACTCGGTTGAACTCTAACCAGTTCATACCCAGAATAACATCCAACTTACCAAGTGGCAAGAAAATCAGATCCACCTCAAAGTCTCTACCAAAGATAGTCAGTGGACACTTCAAACACACCAAAGAAGTAGTCACTGAACCAATAGAGGCAGTCTCAATAGTCATCTGCCGCTCAAGAGTAGTCGGCACCAAACCTAACCTCTTCACACAATCAACAGAGATGAACGAGTGGGTCACACCCGTATCAATCATAGCAGACAAAGGAACATTATTGATGAAACAAGTACCTTGGATAGAACGATCATCACTAGCAGCTTGAGTTCCCACCACCGTGAACACTTTACCACTGGTCTGAGACACATGAGACAGCTTCGACTTCTCGCAATGCATACTGATGTGGCCCTTCTCACCACAGTTGTAGCAAGTAGGCATAGCAGTCTGACAATCAGCCATCACATGGCCCGACTTACCACACTTGAAGCACTTTTTCACTTCATGAGGACAATCATTGGCACGATGACCCGCGCCACCGCACCAGAAACACTTCCCACCAACAAACGATCTCCCTTCTCTGGGCTTCTTATCAGCAACACCCTTAAACTTCCCCTTATCAGTAGGAACACTGTAAGGCGTACCACCGAACCTCTGCTTACCCTTACGGTCATTTGCAGCCTTGTAATGCGCGATCCTCGCCCGATTATCATTATCATAAATCTTGCTTCTGCTTATCAGCTCAGGATAATCCCTGATCTCCTGACAAGCTATTCCCGTATTCACTTCCGAATGCAGCCCATTCTCAAACTTCAAACACTTGGAGGTCATCGGTCCGTTAGTATTGTAATAAGGACAATATTGCACCAACTCTTCAAACTTAGCCGCATACTCGACCACCGTCATATTGCCCTGCTTCAGCTCCAGAAACTTGATTTCCTTAGCACTCCTGATATCCTCCGGAAAATACTTCTCTAGAAAACCAGTTCGGACCACATACCAGGTAATTGGAGTTCCTGCAGTCTCCAACCTATGGCGACTGTTGTCCCACCAAGCTTCAGCTTCTCCCTCTAGCATGTGAGTATCGAACCTCACCTTTTGCTCATCGCTGCACCCCATCGTCCTAAAAATCTTCTCAATCGCCTTCAGCCACTTCTGTGCAGCTTCCGGATCCAAGATCCCTCCTTGAAACGTCGGCGGCTTGTTACTCTGAAATTGCGCCAAATCCCTGAATTGCGCACCCGCAGCGTGGTTCTGATTAGAAACCACCTGCGCCATCGCTTGTATAGCTGCAACCAACGCAACATCATTCCTTCACGCCATACTGCTCAACAACAACAACGCCAGGTTAACAGAAAAAAAAACTCTATCCTATACACAGACTCAACTACTACACTAGCCGGATGAACCGACTTGCTCTGATACCAGCTTGTAACACCCCGTTCCCCCAAATAACATAAATGCAATTAAAATAAACAATTATCAGAGTATTCATACCAAAACGGGATGTCACAGAAATAAACTCAACACAAAACATTTTCATTAAATAATTTTCAACAAATATAACACAACAGAAATTTGTCACCATATATATATACATATAAACATCATATACACCGTGCTCGGCCAACTGCCCAAAATATACAAGATATGTTCACCAAAAAGAGTCATTGAAACATGATACGCCACAGAGGTACACAAAATCATCAAATAAACATAAAACTCCCCAAAGCCCCGGTGTTACGTATCAGAGCATCCCTACGACTCGCCACAAACCAAGCTGGCTACACACCTGGATTATTTGTACTTCTGAAGAAGCACATACCACAACAAAAGCAAGGGGTGAGAAATCACGATCAAAATATAACGGTAATAAGGTACATGAATAAAAAGCAGTAAATCACACAATTATCATTCACATACATCGACACGGTCCTACTGTCCCACACAAACATAGCATATAAGACAATACAACACATGCAACTCAACCCATGATATGCGGTACCGACTCAAACTTAGGATAGATTGCATACACTCCATCTGAGCAACGATTTACCACTACAAGCTCCCCTTCGGAGTACGGGCAAATAACCCGGAATAGATCACATACACTCCACCGAGCAATGATCTATCCCTATCACGCTCCGCTGAGCATAATCAATCTCAGGATAGATCACATACACTCCACCGAACAACGATTTATCCCTACCACGCTCCTCCTTGAGCACACGAGTGAATCACATACACTCCACTGAGCAATGATTCACCCCGTCAATATGCTTATGCAAGACCCAAATGCACATAGCAAACACCAGCACACATGGTGGACACGATCCTTCGATCACATTCCATCATGTATCATATATATATATATATATATATATATATATATATATATATATATATATATATATATATATATATATATATATATATATATATATATATATATATATATATATATATATATATATATATATATATATATATATATATATATATATATATATATATATATATATATATATATATATATATATATATATATATATATATATATATATATATATATATATATATATATATATATATATATATATATATATATATATATATATATATATAGCACACATCACCACATTCCTACGCAATCTCATACACCGAATTCAATTACTCAAATTAAATGAATATCAAGGAAATCATATTCCACACCACACATATACTCCCCATAGTTCAATATCAATATCATAATCAACCAAGACTAACAATGGTCCAACATCACGAGAGAACTGAACAACACAGCTCAAAAACACAAACATACTGTCACGCTCGCTGGCTTATTCGCCTGGCGAGGCCCTGCAGCGAATGCTCGCTACCCGTTCGCTCGGCGAATCCCCCAGCGAAGACTCGCTACTAGCTCGCCCAGAGAACTCCCTAGCAAATGCAGACAGTGGCTACTGGAAGCACTCGCTGTCCAGTTTGCCTGACGAAGGTTCGCCCCAGTTCGCTCAGCAAAGGTGTTGGCGAACGCCTGCGGATTCAGAAAAATTCCACTGCTCAGAGTCGGCAAAACTCTCCGAACTCAGCCGATTCTACTTAAACCAGTCCCCATCATATCAAACCAATATTCTACAACCTAACTACATAATCTATTCTCGATTTAACCCGATTAAACATCAGCTCTACTCATTTAATCAATTTCGGCATAAAAGTGTAAACTACCCAAAATCCCCC
Organism: Lathyrus sativus; assembly: GCA_963859935.3. Classification (NCBI taxonomy): domain Eukaryota; kingdom Viridiplantae; phylum Streptophyta; class Magnoliopsida; order Fabales; family Fabaceae; genus Lathyrus; species Lathyrus sativus. The sequence goes on along the minus strand of OZ012735.1, from coordinate 787,025,332 downwards.
AAATCGATCAAACAACACATGCAAGGGTTTCAACATATCATCAACAACTCAGAATTTCCAACACATACCAACAAAATCATCACAACTTAATGGGGTTAGGGAAATTCCTTTCTACCTAGTATTCATGTAACATACCATTCAACCCGATTTTTCCCCCTTACCTCGATAACTTGAACAATCGATGAAACTCTTGCTCCAAAGATGATTCCTAGTTTCCTCTTGCTCCAATTCACTTTGTTCTTCTTCTTCCAAATTTTTCTTGATCGTGCTCTTCTCTTCTCTTCCAACGTGTTTCCTTCTTCTCTTCTTTCCAATATTCCAACAATACCCCTCATCCTAATTCTTTTTATTCCATCCCTTTTTATTTACTTAATAATAATAATAATAATAATAATAATAATAATAATAATAACAATAATAATAATATTAATAATATTACTATTAGTCATTAATTTATCATTATCACTAATAATTTTATTATTAGTCTTAAAGTCCAAAATTACCAATTAATCTCCAACTTAAGGGCTACACGCCATCGCACTCAAATACTCCCACAAAACACGCCGAAAATAAAATAACACGGAAAAACGAGATAATTAAAATGAGTGTTACATAACTCATATTGAGATGGTAATTTTTGAAAAATAAAGCTCAAAAGAATATCTAGCCCCTAGATTTATTTTGCATGCGATAATTTTTATCGTGGCGCAATGGAACACGTTTTCTAACACGCATAATTATTATTTAAATGTCGTTTTAACAACTTATTGAGGGTTTTGAAAATTGGAGATAAAGTGAAGACAATGGATATTCAAGTGGCAAATTTAGAGCATATTGGAGTCATTAGAGAGCATATTGGATACTCATGATATTTGTTAATTTATCAATGAGTAGTCAAGTTTCTCTAGATTAAGACTTTTTAAAATGAACCATATTTTTACTTTGTTGGATCATATATTTGTTTGAGATTTATTGAGACTTTTATTTTTATTATCGTTATTTAAGTTGTTCTTGAGTTTAATGTTTTTTGTCGCTTACGGCGTACAAATTGATTTAGCTACATGGGAATTTCTGACTACTTATTGATCTCAAACAATTTATTTGACTTTGCAATTAACTAAAAATAGGTAATTAGAAGTCGTTTCTAATGAATTAACGTATTTAGAATGCCTAATTTAAATTTGAATTGGCTTAATGAATTAGGGAATTATCGTATAAGTTAGTGAACTGCACACCAAAGAATTGGGTGCAGTGGTCTTGTTAATTAACAGTGAGATAATAATGTAATTGAAATTCAATAAATACACAGTTCATCAACAAGTAAAACTAAAGGGATTCGTTAAAAGACCTAATCACTTTTCTCGTCTTGAAGTTAACTCCTTTAGTTTTCACATTCATGTTTTATAGTCGCTTTACTAATGAGTCCCTATTTAATTACTTAAATTCTCACATTATTATCTTGTTAAATTACAATTCTCATGGAGACGGTTTTTTTTATTATTACTTTGACACTATCATTACACTTGCCGAGAAGTCATCATTCATGTTCCTGACACTTGGACTTTTCTATGTGATCGTTGATCAAGACATGGCTTGGCCATTTTGCGCTTAGTGAGCCCATGTTTTTTTGGCTTGACATATTGCTTTTTATTAATGTGATAAAGTTGAAATATCCTAATTAAATCCTAATTCTAAAGAAAATATATAAAATATGATTGGGTTGCTCCGAACAAGCGCTTATTTAACGGCAATAATTTAATAATGATTGGTGTCACGTCACGCCATTATCTTGTAATTTACTTCATGGTCTTTTATTTTGTCCATATCCACGAGCATCCTCGTAGTCTTCTTAAACCGTCTTTTCAAGATGAGAGGTATTTATTGGTCTGCATTGATATGTAGTATCATAATGTCTACTGAAAATGAGTAGGTGTCAACCAATATCAATACATGTTTGACTGCTCCAACTAATTTATGTTTTGTTTTCTATTTACAAATCTCCTGCATATGGCTTTATTTGCAGATATTCAATTCTATCTACAATAGAAAATGACATAATAATTACACTTGCTTCTAAATCAACAAGTGTATTTTCAACTTCCATATTATCTATATAAACAAATAATATTACTACTTTAGTATTAACTTTTTTTTGGATAGGTCCTTCAACGTTTTCTAGCAAGCTTCATCTGGCCATTTTTCTTCTTCTTTTTCTTACCTGACTTTAATACAGTTTTCCTTTGGATTATCCTTTATATTTGCATTGAATGTGTTTGTAACTATAATCTCCTCTATTTAATGATACTATAATCTACATATTATTATATTATTATGTAAGAATGAGAAATTTTTAATTATAATTTTCTAAAATTGCCGGTCTATAAGATTCAATTATCAACAACAATATTTATTTATATTTATGTAAGTTATTAATATTTATAAAACAACAACTAAAAAAAATACTAAAAAAATACTCAAACTAATCCGAGAAACAAAAAAATGTTACAACTAGTTAAAAAAGTTCTAAAGTTACTTATATGATTAAGAGTTATCACCCAGAAAAATTTGTTGAGATGAACAGCCAACTAACAACATGAAGAATGAAGCTTATTCAAGAGCAAAATTTATGATCAAAACCAAAACTATGAGAGACATTAATTAAATAGTGTCAATAAAGAGGGCCAAATATTTCTCCACTATTACCATCGTTTTTTATTATAAATTATTTTGTAAAAAAAATTTATAGTTATTTTATAATATCAATAAATTATTAATATTATATTTTTTATTATATTTTTAAATATTTATTATTCTTTTTTCTTTTAGTTATATAAATTTATCTTTTCAATAATATTAATAAAGGACAATTTTATAAAAAAATTTATAATTTTTTTTTCATACTACAATTATTATATTTTTTAATACGTGTGAAAAATAAAAAACGATTTATAATAAAAAATATTAATTTTCAGTCAGATTATCCACCAAAAATCTTAAATAAAAATATTAATAGCCTCAAATATAAGACAAAATTACCAATATTTCTCCTTTGAATAAAACCTTTCCTTTGATTTGATCCTACGATACTTTAAATCTGAAAAATATCATCTTTGGTACACTAATCCTGAAACAAACCTTATCATCATTAAACATTACTATATTGTCCATTTCTATCATGAAAAGTTATCTAAGAGCCAAAAAGTAACTTAAGGTTGATTAAAATTGTACCATAGAGTGATCGAAGAGACAAACACAACACAGATATACCAATTCTTTTTTAAAATGACTTTATGCATCTCCATGAGTGCACCAAAAATTCACTATAAATTAATGCAAAAATTTAATGTTCGTTTTCATTAAATTTTGATAATTATAATTTCAAATATCATGTTTGTTTATATTATGATCGTCTTAATTTTCCTAATTTTTGTTGTAAGTGACATCAGTGCTGGTAAGTCTTTTCTCTTATTCTTTTAAATTTTATGATTTGTTTATACATTATTATATGTTCATGTTTTACATCACAGGCCTAGGTTATGTTTGTAATGAGGACGAAGACTGCCCTATCCCTTTGTGTAGACCTTTGTTATCAGTTTGTACTGATAAGCTGTGTATCTGCATAAAAGTTTAACACTGAAGTGTTATCAATCTCAAGAGTCATGATTACGTTTATATTTTCATTTATATTAATTAGAATACGCAAATATATTTTATATTTAACAAATATCCTTATATTTAATAATATATATTTTTGAATTTATTTAATAAATTAATTTTGTTAATTGACATATTTAATAAGATTTTGATAGTCAATATACACATATATATACTCATGTCTTACGATGATTTGTTCAATACAATCATCGAACGTTGTTTAATAGATGAACTTGCTTGGAATCAGTTGTTTTTAATATTTTTACAACAAGAATTAAGGCCACTCTATTTGGAACAAGAATTTTAGAAGTTCGGATCGAGAAATTTCCCAAAGCTTCATTGAATTGTCAACATCTAAAATTATTCTCTAACCAATCATCTAACGTTGGTGCTCCTGTATCAAACGAGCGATTGATACTCAAAATTATTTTTGCATTGAATGATGCTTATGCCACAATCGAATCACAATTTTGACATGAAGATACATTCTCGCCTTTCTACAAAAGCATGCTTAATGATATTTTTTTAGGAAACGACAAGTGCAAAAAAGGCAACAACCATCATGAGATATTTTGTGTTTCTCACATTTCAAGATGATAAGTGTTGGCAATTCTTCCAGTAATATCATATATCTTCTTAAGTGTTAGAGGATGACACAGATCTAGAAAGAGGGTTGAATAGATCCCTTATTTAAAAATGAGTCGGCGCTACCAATAAAATAGTTTTTAAAAATTTGTTTAATTTGCGGAAGCGGCCGTGAAAACATTACTGTCTATAACGAACCGTTACTAGAAGACCGGATATGCGACTATCCTTTGAAAATTGATAATGAGAAATGAGAATCACCACGCTTGTCACACCACCAATTTGATTTAGATCACTACATGGTATGACTAGTTCCAATGCCTTAAAATGCTAACAAAATAAATGGACAACACACAAGAATTTTGGTTCAGACAATTTATCAAACACTTGGCGTGCGGAGCACTCCTAGTGAGTTCGACTTTGAGTAAGTAGCTCTAGATTCCTTGTACAATAAACAATTGTACTAGAGTCAATATTAATTCAGTACTTACTCAACATAGTCCTAAATTCGATATAATTGTTTATACGAAAATCTCAGAAATATTAAGCAAATGTAAAAGCGTAATGTAAAAAGCACAAGGATTTGTTGAGGCAGTTCCCCTGCCGTCCTCACTTCGGGGTACGTCTGCCCTCAATTCTAACAATAGAATTGAGCTCGTATAATATAAATGTAACCTGTTGTTGAATCGTTTATACAAGAATAGAATAGAAAATGCACAACCAAACTCCTTTGTTGTTGAAGATGCTTTCTCTTCTTGTCCCTTGATTCGAGTCGAATCAAGTCCTTCGATTACTTGTGGATGAACCTCCGATTACAGCTCCTTGGTTGAACAACCTTACGTCTTCAACCCCAGCCCGACTAATATCAAACACTTGTCAATCGAACCCGAACCTCTCCTTCACAATTCACCGATTACCGCTACTAGATCGACAGAATCCACCGCTCCTCGATCACCGTTGCTCAGCTGAATATATGTTGTGAGGATTCGTACCAAAATCCCCAAATTCAGTTAATCTTGGAGGAAAAAACCCTCAAGGTTTTATTCAAGAAAAACCTGCCAAAATGTCAACCCGAACCGGATTCCCAATCAACGGCTTCAGACGTTATCACTTCAAACAATCTATAATGCATATCAAATATTATTGTGTGTGATTGTTGTGGTATGAAATGTAAAAGATGAAGATGATGAGAACTAATGACACCTCTTTCACTTTTCTTGTTTTACAATTGATTCAATTGTTATGAAATGAAATGAGCAACTTTCTATTTATATCAGACCAAAAATAACTGATAAAACTACTTTTCAAAATGATAGACATACCAAAAATTATGCAGCAAACAACGAACGGTCGACCTATGCAGAAGGCAGCGGTCGACCAGAGCTTAACATGTGAAAATAGATTCTGAAAAATAAACATCTATGCATCGACCAAAACAGGACTATTCATCGACGCAAAGCCTTCAATTTTTGACAAATAGAAATAATAACAGTATGCGTCGACCGGTAGGTCGACGTGCACCAACCCGTGGAAAATGCAATTTAGAGACACCTTCTATGAGTCGACCGGAGCAGATGAATGGTCGACTCAAAGTCCTGTATTTTGCAAAAATGTCTATTTTTATGTTTTTGACTCTTCTAGGTTCAACATATAATACACCAATGATGTTTGACTCGAATAACGCTAATGTGATGACACAACATGCAAGCAAATGAGACATAAGAGATAAGGTATACTTATGCCTTGTAGTGATAATGCCAAGTATGGATTCTTTCATGTGATTGCGTTTTGACATCATCGAAACACGCATGTATAGTATATGAGGCTTTGCCATCACATACTCCCCCATTTTGATGATGGCAAAACATGCGAGACCAACTTGTGTGATGTGCGACATTATCCTCTCCCTTGCTTAATGCCTTCATTTGCGACATCTTCTTGATTTTACTATTATCTTGGCACACTCTTCTCCCCCTTTGACAACATCAAAAAGAAAGAGAGATCGGTTAAGAAAAAAATTCTCAAATCAAAATATGTACAACAGGTAAAAACAACATTAACAATTATCCGCACATGATAACGTCAATGATCAAGAAACCAATAGATAAAATGCAACCATATAAAAATAAAACACATAACAATTGTTGCTAAGGAATGACATATAAATTCAAAATGCAAGTCATTGTCACAACGAGAAAGTATTTAATACAACGCAAAAGAACAAGACACCATGAAACAATGAAATGCAAGTATGCTAAATGCATAGGCTTCAATGTCTCCTCCCCATGAAGTGTTGGCCTCTTCCACGGATCCGCCATGTCGGTAAATTCCAAAAGAACGCTGTTCAAGGTATTGAGGCTGTTTGAGATGACCCGGTGATGACTTTCAGATGATTCAACCAGAGCATCTAATCGTTTATTGATATTCGAGGAGGAAGTGTTGAATCTTTCAGTTTTTGTCTCGAATTGACTTTGAAGTTGGGCAAGATGTTCATCCTGAGCAGTCATGAAGGCACATTGCTCTAATTGCATGTCCCTCATCATGTCTAGAAGTTCTGAAGAATGTTGTTGCAGAGGGTTTGTGAAGTGTGGTTGAGCTTCATAACCCCACTGGGGAGGTTCCTCATAACCCCAATTTTGAGATTTCTCATGACCCCACTGCGAATTGTCTTGATACTCCGAGTATTCTGGGGGCTGATAATAGTCACGCAACGTTGTCCACCCGGTATGTTGCCATTGGCCCCAACCTTGATCATTACTAGAATCTGTGGAAGGTATGTGTGCAACCCAATCCTCATTTATTTGATCGGCAGTTTCCATTGGCTGTCGATCATCTTGCTCCTCTTGTTCGTCTTCTTCTTCATCCTCTTCTCTTTCCTCATCACTCTCATCGGAATCATCTAACCGAGAAGTAGTGGCTTTAACAACGAATTTGTACCGTTGTTCATCATGAAGCCAAATATAACCGGTCATGGTAAGAGTTTTCTGACAAAACTCTTAATCTGAAGTGAGAGATTTATACGGAAACTCCGGAAGTGCAACTTTAGTGCTCGTTAGGATCTCTTGAATAACTGACCCATAAGAGAGAGTTGTACCATGACCTAAGTCCCTTAGAGCGTAAATCCTACTTGCAATGTAGTAAGGCCAATTAATTTTAATCTTGTTTCTCATAATGTACATCAAGTGAACTTCAGCCTGATCAACGCGAGAAAAACCACCTTTCTTAGGCCATAGAATGTGTGCCACTATCCATTGCAATATCATATCCTGTGGTTTCAGTTTTCCTGTGGTGACGGTCTTCGGAAATAAGTCGCTTGCCACAATATGAGCAACATACAGCTTTTTCAACATAGAGTTCAAAGTTGTCTTGAACTCATAGCCTTCCACTGTGTGGGTGTTAGTGGCCTTAAAGAGAGGCTTGTCCGAATCAAGAGTCATATTAAAGTACTTTTTCCAAACAGCAGTAGTGACACTAACCTTTGTGTTGCCCACCTTAGTGTGAAATTGAGAACCCGAAAACTTACCATGAAGACATGTGTAGAAAATGCGTACAAGGTCTTCATTATGCTTTTCATTACACTCTAGAAATTTGTTTACCCCTTGAAAATCAAGAAGACTTACTATGTGAGGAATGTGCATGCGCTCCGCCGAGAGACGATAATAAGCGTGTTGCCTGACCACATATCTTTTGCAAAAAAATTTGGTGAAGCTTTCGGTAAATTCTGGAGGAACTAACGATACGGAGGAAACCGGAAGGGATGCAAATGAGGAGGCCCTTATAGATTGTTTACCTGTCACTCTTCTTGCAGCCATGGTTGTTGATGTCAAAGAGATGAAGATAAAAATGGGTTGATGATGATTTGAAAAGATTGGAGAAGATTCTTGAATGTGTTGAGAGGTTTGAAACTTTAACCCTTTTTGTAGAAGCTATTTAGGTTTTGGGAAGAGGAGAGTGATAGAGTATAGGTGTGATGTAGTGTCAAGTTACAATGCAAATGCAATGATACACATTGAATGAGTCATAAAGACAATTGAAAAGTGGAATTTTGAATGTTTTTTTTTTAAAAAAATTGACTGATTTCGCGCGATGCGTCGACCGCTGTTGGTATGCGTCGACGCATACTGTGTTGGAAATTACACGTTCAAAAACTCAACAGGTATGCGTCGACCGGTAGGTCGACCTGAGGATACCCGAACACATTTCAATTTTGGTGACACTTTTGTGAGTCGACTGGAACCTGTTTTAGGTCGACTCATGCAGGAAAAACAAGCATATTTTCACATTTATGATCATATAAGCAACAAGGATGCATAAATAACTAGCCACAACAAACTTCAAGCATTCAAATAGACAAGATACATATATTATGACATATGTGACACATATAACACAAAATTTGATGCATTTTTGTGAATATGAGAATAGAGATAGAGTTGAGGAAAGATATTGCCTTCATTCCAAATGTGGCTAGATGAACACACACATGTACTTTCAACATCTTCAATTGGTTAGATATCTGATAATCAAAATAAATGTAAACATAGATATATAAAATATGTTCAAGAAATGTTACTAAACACGATCCGAAATATCGAGAGTACCTAATTCCCGTCGGATATGAAAGAAAGGCTCAATAGCAAGAGGTTTTGTGAAAATATCCGCTAGTTGATTTTTAGTATCAACGTGTTCAAAAACCACATCGCCTTTCTCTACATGATCCCTAAGGAAGTGGTGTTGTATTTCGATATGCTTAGTGCATGAATGTAACACGAGATTCTTGGTGAGATTAATGGCACTTGTATTGTCACAAAAGATCGGAATACACTCAAGTTTGAGATTAAAATCTAACAATTGTTGCTTAAGACATAAGACTTGAGCGAAACAACTGCCGGCGGCAACGTATTCTGCTTCGGCGGTTGACAAAGAAACAGAAACCTGTTTCTTGCTATGCCAACTGACCAAAGAGTTTGAAAATAATTGAAAAGTACCACTGGTACTTTTCGTATCCGATTTGCACCTGACAAAATCGGAATCAGAGAATCCAACCAAGGAACAATCGTTTCCTTTGGAATACCATAGTCGATACTTCGGAGTACCCGAAAGGTATCGAAGTATGTGCTTAACCGCTTTAAGATGGGATTCCTTAGGAGAAGATTGATATCTAGCGCACATGCAAACACTAAACATAATATCGGGCCTAGAGGCGGTATGGTAAAGAAGAGATCCGATCATACCTCGATATCTTTTTACCTCTACATCCTTACCATTTTCATCTCTACTGAGATTTGCACAAGTCGACATTGGTGTATCAATAGCTTTGGAATTTTCCATGTCAAACCTCTTGAGAAGCTCAAGACAGTATTTTGTTTGACTTACAAATGTTCCTTTCTCAAGCTGCTTTATTTGTAACCCGAGAAAATATGTGAGCTCCCCCATCATACTCATCTCAAATTCACTCTGCATTAGGTTAGAAAACTCTCACGAGATTCATGTTAGTTGAATCGAATATAATGTCATAAATATAAATTTGCACCAAAATTAAGTGTTTTCCTTGACGCTTGATAACGCGAAATCGTATATATATCTATATCTATATATATATATATATATATATATATATATATATATATATATATATATATATATATATATATATATATATATATATATATATATATATATATATATATATATATATATATATATATATATATATATATATATATATATATATATATATATATATATATATATATATATATATATATATATATATATATATATATATATATATATATATATATATATATATATATATATATATATATATATATATATATATATATATATATATATATATATATATATATATATATATATATATATATATATATAGACATATAATTCAACTAATATTTGACTGGTTTCAATCCGATTTCGGGTTTTTCCATGTTATTTGTCTGATATTTTGCAGGTATTTGAAGATCATGTCCAAACAAAGCAATATGAAGAAAAGAAGCAATTACAGATGAAATATGGACGAAAACCAGATGAAAACAACATGAAAAACAGCAGATGCGAATTTTGTTGATGTGACGACCGTCACACATCCATGACGACCGTCACACGGGTGACGACCGTCACACACCATGACGACCGTCATGCAGGCAAAAACGCAGAACTTTAGTAAACGTGCAAAAATCAGTTCCAAGTCCCAAAATAATTGACCACTACTTCCTATTTTCTCTGACTCCAAGTCCACCTTCTGCAAGAGATAACCGTTAGTATTTCACCTCTATAAAAGGAGAAGGACGAGAGCTGAGAAAGGGAGCCGCATTCAGATAACGAAGTGCTGCCCAAATATCTTCCAGAGCAAATTTAGTTTAAGTCTTGTTTTTGTTTTCCTTTCTTTTTCCTGTATTCTGTTACTACAATTTCCTTTGTACGCTCTATTGGCTTGAAGACATAATCCTGCCGACATCGTTGGGATTTGGACAAAAGCCAATTGGATACTTTACAAGTTTTTATTATTTCGTTAATTGTAACTTTAATTCCCAGCAGTATGTATGTTCTAAATTTCTGCTTTTATTTACGCTTTACATGTTCCAAATCCATGTCTAGCTAAACCAGAGTAATCGGTATGTAACAATAATTCAGACGGGATTTGATAATAACCGGTTAAAACCTTTCTTTTTCAAAAGTTGTTTATGGCCCGAGTGTTTAAACTTATTTCCTGAATAAACGTTCGTCGCGACAGCGAGAACTTATTTAAAAGTAGTTTTGCCACGACAGTGGGAAATTAATTAAGGTACGAACCAACAAGCGACAGCTGCGGCTAGGACCAGATAGTAAACACTAGACATTTGTTTTAATAACAGCGAAAGCACATTACAATAGATTAGAACTTAGAGATTTCCAAAAAGCGATTTAAACCCCGAACGGGATAGCGACAACATACGTTCCGCCTTAAAGTTGCGACTAGCGTCAACAACCATCGTGAGACGAAGGTCTTTAGATCACTATTTTCTTCTTAAATAAATTCTGAAAATATTTTATATACCGGTAACTTGTCAAATCCCCGAAGAACATAATTATTACATATCGATTCGCGTAATTATAATTTAAGTAACGTTTTTAGTTCCCTTTAGTAATATCAATTATTCCCTTAAACATTATCTACCTAGCTAAACATAGTAACTCCCGAGAACACTAGTTTGATTACGAGTCCTTGTGGGATCGATATCTTTTATTACTACGCGATAGACTGTGCACTTGCAGTTAAGTTGTATTAGACATAGAAAGTCGCGATCAAGTTTTTGGCGCCGTTGCCGGGGACCCGTTTAGTCAATAGTGTAGCCTTCTGTTACGCCGTATAGACTAGGTTAAAAATTCTCTTTTCCTTTACTGGTTCTGTCGATTGTATGCCAAGTAATCGCCCACAAGGCGATATCTTAAAACCTTCAGTCGCAGAACTAGAGCGCTTCTTACATTTAAGGAATCACATCATTGAGTACCAACGAAAACATAACATTCGCGATCCTCTCACTCACATTCCTAAATCTGAAGAAGAACCAAAGATGGCTGAAGGACCTCAAAACAAACCGCTGAAGGCATACGTTACACCCTCTCAGATGGAGCCTAGAAGTAGCATAGCTTCCCCAGCTATAACTCGAAACAATTTTGAGCTAAAACCGTCATTGCTGTCAGCTGTACAACAACACCAATTCTCAGGAAATGCAACTAATGATCCGAACGAACATTTAACGAAGTTTGTGCAATACGCAGACACGGTGAAAGCAAATGGAGTAACTCCAGACGCAATAAGACCTTGTCTTTTCCCTTTCTCTCTTAGAGATAGAGCTTGGACATGGTTACAATCCTTACCATCCAACTCCGTTACGACATGGGAACAGTTGAAGAACGTTTTCTTAGCGAGATATTTTCCGCCAAGCAAAACTGCTATGCTTAGAGCTCAAATCAACGAATTTCGACAAAAAGATACTCTCTCTACGAAGCGTGGGAAAGGTTCAAAGATATGATGAGAACATGTCCTCGCCACGGTCTAGAAGACTGGGTGACGATCCATACTTTCTATAATGGGCTTTTATACAACACCAGATTAACGGTAGACGCCGCCGCGGGCGGTGCACTTATGGATAAGCCATACGATGAAGCCTATCAACTAATCGAAAACATGTCTCAGAACCACTACCAATGGGGAGGTGAACGCATTCCAGCAGAGAAACCCGCAGCGAAAGGTGGGATGTACGAAATCAGCAGCCTTGAAAAGTTCAATGCTAAAGTAGATGCTCTAGCACAGAAAATCGACAGTCTGACCGTTAACCCCACTGCAATTGTCGCTGCTGTAACTCCAAACTGCGAGTTATGCGGAATCGCCACTCATAATGCGCCCGAGTGCCCATTGTTGGCCGGAATCCCACCAGACCAGGTAAATTACGCTCAAGGAAACCCCTATGCGAATACCTACAACCCAGGTTGGCGAAACCATCCAAACTATTCTTACAAAAGCGATAATGCATTGCAGATGCCTGTTGCTCCGCCAGGATATCAGAAGCCAGCTGCTGCCCAGACTGCCCCTAGGAAATCAAACCTCGAGTTGATGATGGAAAAATTCATAGCTACTCAAGCTCAAACAAACAAAGAATTCCTAAATCAAAACATACACACTAGCGAGCAAATTAAACAGCTGACCGAAAAAGTAGACGCTTTAGCCACCCACAACAAAATGCTCGAAACGCAGATATCCCAAGTGGCCCAACAACAAGCCTCTGCTGCTACCCCAGCTGGAACATTTCCTGGACAACCCGAACAAAATCCAAAAGGTCAAGCAAATGCTGTAATACTAAGAAGTGGAAAAGAATTGGACGAACCGATCGATCCGAGAACCGAAAACTCAGCCATGCAACAAAAACCAACTGAACAAGCAGAAAAGGAATCCGAGTTAGAGAAGAAGGAAGACAATGAGAAGGAGGACACCGCAAGTGAAAAAACTCAAGCACCTCTAGCACCATATAAACCACCGATTCCTTATCCTCAAAGACTAATAAACTCAAAAACTACAGGGCAGTTTAAGAAATTTGTAGAGCTCCTTAAATAGTTGAATATCACTATTCCTTTTACAGAAGCTATCACTCAAATGCCCTCGTATGCTAAATTTCTCAAAGAAATCCTGTCAAATAAGAGAAAGATCGAGGATAATGAAACAGTTACACTTACTGCAGAGTGTAGCGCTATTATTCAAAACCACATGCCTCCTAAACTAAAAGACCCAGGTAGTTTCTCCATACCCTGTGTCATTGGAAAATTCATAATAGACAAAGCCCTGTGCAATTTAGGAGCCAATATCAGTGTTATGCCTTTATCCATATGCAAAAAGCTAAATATGGGTGAACTAAGACCAACCAAGATGTCCGTTCAATTAGCTGGCCGATCAGTCAAATACCCCGTCGGAATACTGGAAAATGTTCCGGTACGCATAGGACAATTCTATATCCCAACCGATTTCATAATCATGGACATCAAAGAGGACTCTGTTACTCCAATTATCCTAGGAAGACCGTTCCTAGCTACAGCCGGAGCTATAATTGACGTAAAGAAAGGTAGGCTAACATTTGAAGTAGGAGAAGAAAAGATAGAGTTCATTCTCACCAAGTTCTTACAAGCACCAGCCATAGACGATACTTGCTATTTAGTAGATGTAATTGACGAATGCATAAGAGAACTTGAAAATGAAGAGACCACGTATTCAGAAATAATAAAGATTCAAATACCCGATATTTCTGAAGACGATGATTGGCGTAAACCGTATAAAGACGACAGTCTAAGCGAAAGCTTAGCACTAACCCCAAACCATATGCCAGGCCCGAAGAACCCATCTTTAGAACTTAAAACACTACCTAAAAACCTTAGATATGAATTCCTAGACGATGAACTAAAAAGACCAGTGATAGTCAACACCGACTTAGGACAACTAGAAACTGCAAAGCTATTAGAAGTCCTAAAGAAGTACCCCATCGCGTTAGGCTATAACATAAGCGATCTAAAAGGTATAAGCCCTTCGATCTGTATGCATCGAATTATAATAGAGGAAGACTGTAAAACCTCTAGAGAGCATCAGAGGAGACTGAACCCCATCCTAAGCACTGTAGTCAAAGACGAAGTAAAGAAATTGCTAGATGCAGGAATCATCTACCCTATCTCCGATAGTGAATGGGTCAGCCCAGTTCATGTCGTACCTAAGAAAGGAGGAGTCACAGTAGTTAAGAACGAAAAAGGCGAATCAATAACAAAAAGAGTCGTGACTGGAAGCAGAATATGCATTGACTATAGAAAGCTTAACAAAGCCACATGAAAAGATCACTTCCCTTTGCCCTTCATAGACCAAATGTTAGAAAGATTAGCCAAACATTCATATTTCTACTATCTAGATGGTTATTCGGGATTTTTCCAAATTCCCATTCATCCTGATGACCAAGAAAAGACTACATTCACATGTCCTTATGGTACTTTTGCTTACCGCCGAATTCCGTTCGGACTTTGTAATGCTCCAGCAACCTTCCAAAGATGCATGATGGCAATCTTCGCAGATTTCATAGACGACATCATGGAAGTATTTATGGACGATTTCTCAGTATGTGGACAAAGCTTCGAAGGATGCCTACAAAACTTAGAAATGGTATTAGAACGTTGTGTAAAAGTGAACCTCGTCCTAAATTGGGAAACATGCCATTTTATGGTCCGACAAGGAATAGTTCTAGGACATGTCATATCTAATAAAGGGATTGAGGTCGACAAAGCTAAAATAGAAATTATAAAAGACCTCCAACCTCCAAAATCCGTACGCGAAATACGGAGTTTTCTAGGACATGCCGGTTTCTACCGCAGATTTATAAAAGATTTTTCAAAAATCACAAAACCTCTGACCGACCTGTTGATGAAAGATGCTGAGTTCGTCTTTGATGACGACTGTCTAAAAGCATTCGAAACATTAAAATCAGTCCTTATCACCGCACCAATTATGCAACCACCCGATTGGCGACTACCGTTCGAAATCATGTGCGATGCGAGTGATTATGCTGTAGGCGCAGTTCTAGGACAAAGGAAGGACAAGAAGCTTCATGCCATCTACTACGCCAGTAGAACCTTAGATCCTGCCCAAATGAACTACGCCACAACAGAAAAGGAACTTCTAGCAGTTATATTTGCGCTTGACAAATTCCGTTCTTACTTAGTAGGAGCAAAAATTATCATATACACAGACCACGCTGCCATTAGGTACCTAATAAGCAAAAAGGATGCCAAACAAAGATTATTGAGATGGATCCTATTATTACAAGAGTTTGACTTAGAAATTAAAGATAAGAAAGGAACCGAGAACGGAGGTTGTAGATCACTTATCCCGAATAGAAGGCATCAAACATGAACCAGTACCGATAAATGACGATTTTCCATACGAGCATCTGATAGCCAAATTAGAAAGTGACATGCCTAACTTAATCTCGGAAGATCCAGAACTCGAAAAAGCCGTAGAAGCCGTCTATGCCCAAGTTACATTACCTTGGTATGCCGACATCGTTAATTACCTAGCTGCAGGCGTGCTTCCACCGGATCTCACTTATCAGCAAAAGAAGAAATTCTTCCACGATCTGAAAGACTATTATTGGGACGAACCTCTACTCTTCAAGAGAGGGGCCGACAACATATACCATTGCTGTGTCCCAGAGGAAGAAATAGAAAACATCATTTCCCAATGCCATTCAACACCATATGGTGGTCATGCCAGTACATCCAAGACGTGCGCTAAGATTCTCCAAGCCGACCTATTCTGGCCTAACCTCTGGAAAGACGTTCACATCGTTGTGCTAAAATGTGATCGATGCCAACGAACTGGCAACATCTCAAGACGCGATGAAATGCCTCAGAAAGGAATCTTAGAGGTAGAAATCTTTGACGTATGGGGAATAGATTTCATGGGACCCTTCCCGTCTTCTTTTGGGAATAACTACACACTCGTCGCTGTAGACTATGTGTCTAAATGGATAGAAGTCATTGCCACTCCAACAAATGATGCACGAGTAGTAATCAAACTCTTCAAAAACACAATCTTTCCTAGATTCGGTGTACCCAGACTCGTCATTAGTCACGTCGGATCACATTTCATATCGCAAATTTTTGACAAACTTCTTTCCAAATATGGAGTCCGACACCGAGTAGCTACACCGTATCATCCGTAAACTAGCGGACAAGTAGAGGTCTCGAACAGGAAAATAAAACAAATATTGGAAAAGACTGTCACTACCTCAAGGAAAGATTGGTCATCAAAGCTGAATGAAGCTTTATGGGCTTATAGGACCGCTTTTAAGACACCAATAGGTACTACACCCTTCAAATTAGTTTACGGTAAATCCTGTCATCTCCTTGTAGAATTAGAGCATAAAGCCTTATGGGCCATTAAGACACTTAATTTCAACTACACTGAGGCAGGAGAGAAACGAATCTTGAACTTACACGAATTAGAAGAACTTAGATTGGACGCTTACGAAAATGTCCGTATCTATAAAGAACGAACTAAGAAATGGCATGATAAACGTTCAGTCCGGAAACAATTCAGTGTGGGAGACATTGTACTTCTATTTAATTCAAGATTGAAACTTTTCCCAGGTAAACTAAAATCTAGGTGGTCTGGACCTTTTGAAGTGACTAAAGTACTTCAAAGTGGAGCTGTTGAAATTACCGATAAGACGAATGCACCGTTTATCATAAACGGGCAACATTTAAAACATTATAATAAGAACGAAAACAACCCTCAAGTTAGCAGTATAACATTGCTCGAGCTTCCTGCTCAAAACCCCGAATAGCTTGTCACCAAGCTATCGTCAGGCTTTTGACGTTAAAAACAACGCTTAATGGGAGGCAACCCAATTTTCCCGTATTTCCCTCTTTACTGTATTTCATTCTCATTTTTATTTGAAATCTTACTTTGAAATTTTAACAAAATTTTAAACTTAAATTGCTACTATTTTTATTTTTTGTTTCATTATTTTCTCTTTTATTTAAACTTTGTTTTTATTTCTACCACCTTTTGTTTCTAAAAATTCTGACTTAAAATTTCTGTTTTAAACTTTTCAGGATTTTAAAAGCCTTCATACCTTCCTCCTGTTTTTCTCCGACTAACCTGCGAGTATGGCCGAGTACGACTTCACAAAGGTTCATTTTCAAGGATTAGCTCAAAAGGCAAGATTTGAAGCATTAACTGAGAGAGAAATAGCCTTAACACTGTATTATGATAAGTCTACCATGGAGAAGCTAGGAATTACTGATAGCATTCAATTCCTGTTTAATCAGTTAGGCTGGGAGAACACCTCCTTGAAAACCCGTTTTGCTACCTATAAGGACCTCACCTTCGAATTCCTTAGTTCCTTCAGGTACTTACCCAACTATGGTTTTGGATCATACACATAGCTGATCACCTTTAGAATGTTTGGAATGGACCAAACCCATAGCCGTATGTCATTAACTAACCTCCTGGGATTTCCTAGCGGACCACATGTGTTCATCAGTCCTGAAGATGACGATCTTGATTTTGAACTAAACCAGTTCTGGGGTAAAATCACAGGCTATTATCACCCTGACCCAAATGGCATGTATAACGATGAGATTCATAACCCCGCTTTCAGATACTTTCATAAGATCCTAGCTCACACCCTTTTCGAAAAGGAAGAAAACATTACTACAGTATCTAAAGAAGAGTTGTTTATCTTGTTCTGTGATTCTCAGGGCCGTCCGGTGAATGCCGTGCCTTTTATGATGAGATCCTTCCTACGCCTCACTCAGGAAGCACAATCATCCATTCTAATAGGAGGCCTCGTGACAATGATTGCCCACGAGCTTGGCCTTAGATTCCACCTAAACGCAAGCACCAGTTTTGGCACCGTCCGACCCATGAATATCCAGTTTTGCTTTAATAGGCGCATTTTAAGAACCATGGGACCTGGACCCTACGAGTACCTTATCAATGACAAACCTGTCCAGCTATTCACATTGCCAAATCATCAAATGACAAGTATCCATAACACGGACAATTGGGTTTATGAATTGGATAAGCCTATGGGACCTCCTTCACCTCAATCCACACCACAGGATTACATGTGCCACAGTGATCACATCTCTGAAGCACATGATTATATGTATTATGAGGATGCTGTATCCGAAGCTGAGGTAGACCCTGAGACCCCTCCACATTACAACACCTATCCTGAGCCCATTCCTGAAGAAAACACTGACAAAATGGATACTGTTCTGCACCGATTAGACACCTTCGACGCAACTCTGACCACCGCAAGAAATGAAATAACAAGCATCCACACCGAATTATCAGTTTTCATGGACTTAGTTTGTGACCAGCTCGATTACTACGCCCGAAAGTTTGACGAATTGAAGGACTGAGATTTTCGCTTTAGTTTAGTTTATTTTTTCCTGTTTTTCTGTACGCTTTCCATTATTTCTATTTCCGCATTGTTTCATTTCACTTATCTATTACATTAAAAACAATCATTTTAATTAAATGTTATTTCAATTTCATTCATTATTCCGTTATTTTGTTTTTTATGTTATCATATGCTTCTTGGCTGATTTATTACATTGCGATATCAATTACAAGCCTTAAAAACATGTCAAAAGCACCCCTGTAGCAAAATTCTGCATTCTACAGAATTTGCTGGTGTGACAACCGTCACAGAACCATGACGCCCGTCATACGGGTGACGACCGTCACAGATGTGTGACGATCGTCACGAGTCCAGAACCTGATATCTGCTATAATAGAGGTTACATTTCTTCCCCCACTCCCATTTTATCAACTTCCCATCACCACACATCCAAACCCCATTTCAAAATTTCGTTTTCCCTCCTTACTACACATAATCCCAACTCCCATTTCATCTTCATTAACCACTCTTGTGCAATTTCTCATTCCGCAGAAACCGCATTCTTCCCCCAATTCAACAGCATCATCCAACCATGGCAAGAAACAATGAAACCCCTGACCTTAGCAATATCAATTTCAGCGAAGGCGACTCCGGAGAGAAACAGAGAGCAAACTACGTAGCCTTCCATCAACGGTCGCTACAACCGACCCACTATCCGCACATACCATCTCTCACGGAGCTCGGCCTCCTTGACGGTGTCACTTGGATGCTCCAGAGAGCCGGCATTTGGCATCTGTGCACAAATCCGCAACCCACTTACGAACAACTCACCCTTGAGTTCCTCAGTTCGTTCAGTTACTTCACCTCCAGCGGCGACCTTAGCCAACATTCCGGCGCCGCTTGCTTCCGTATGTTCGGCACGAACTACCAATTGAATCAAAATCAGATTGCCGACATCCTACATTTCCCTCGCGGCGAAGATGCTCACCGCCGCATTACCGAACAATTTCAACATGAAGCTTTTGCGCTTTGGTCCCAATTGACCGGAATCAATGCTGACGGCTGGGATTCTCTGCATGCAACACACATCCACAACCCAACCATCCGGTATTTCCACAGAGTGCTGAGCAATACCATCTTCGCAATAGATAGCAACCACAAGGTGAACTCCAAAGAACTTTTCTTTCTCCGCTGCATGTTCAATTCCGAACCCATCACGCCGCTCCGTTCCTCCTGGCCCACATTCAGGCCAACTGCAACCGTGGCTCTAAGCCATTTTACTTTGGCGGGATTGTTACCTCCATTGCACTAGGCCTGAACCTCGATAACCAACTCCAGAATCTCCATACAATTCCTTCGGTATTACTCGACACCGACCATTGCAGAGCTTCTCACCTCATCCGCTCTAGGTCCGATGGAAAGTACCATCCGGTCATGCGTGGAAAAACCATCAGAAGCATCATCATGCCGTCACGTACCCGGATGCACCCACAGGATCGTGCCAACTGGCTTTTTGACCTGAATGCCCCTGCTGCTACCGCTGCCCCAACTCAAACCAATACCCAAGGGTCTGTTGACGAAATGCAAGATGAGTTGGATAGAACTGAGCAACCTGAGGCATCGCAACCACTTCCTTCTGAAGGCACATCCTACCGTCGCCTCCGCCACCGTCCCGAGCCCGACTTCTCTGAAGAAGACCTCCGCCGATCCCTCGACCAACAAACACAGATACTCGCCATGATGCAGCAACAAAATCAGCGAGCAGAGCAATTCGAAGCTTGGCAGAGAACCACGATGCAACAGCTCCAAACTGGCCAGGAAGCCATCACTGAGAACTTGGAAAATCTTACCTTGCAATTCGAAGGACTCCGAGATTATGTCTATCACACCGGAGCTCTGAACTTTGAGGCCCGAGTCGACCAAGCCAGAGGTAGAGGACGAGACAGAGGACGTGACCGAGGCAGAGGCCGTGACTAGTTCTTTCTTTCTTTATTTGTTTCCTGTATTTTTCCCTTTCCTGTATTTTCATTTTCTCTGTATTTCCATCTCGCATTCTTTCAAATCAGTGAGGACACTGATTGAGATAGTGTGGGAGCGGAGCGTTTATTTCTCGTTTCTTGTACTTTTAATTCAGTAATTTCAATTCAAACATTTTCCCACTTTAGCAAATAAAAGCTCATTTATATGTCTTTTTCCGTTACGCAAATTTTCCCACTTTATTCGACATAAACAAAATTTTTTCAGTTGTTCCTCAAAAGCATCACGAGAATGCGCCAAAGTTCAAACCAAGTTTTGAAACTCCGAGACGAAAATTCTAACAAAACCAGTACCGTCCTGGCACCTTAGACCTCCAGTTTATGCGAGTCGGTTTTACTACCTACTTGTACCAAAGTTTCAAGTTTCTACGCAAACTCAGCCCCAAATAGTTTATACAAGCAATCAGCACCATCCTAAACACTTCTAAGCGAGCAACCAATGCAAATAAGTGTATGATCTCTAAAAATATGAAAAATCATGAAAAGAAAGCCATATAGCCCGAGTATAGAGACATGTTCCCTCTAAGTTAGGTGCTCCTCACCCGAGCATTTAGCCCAACGGTACAAAAACTCATTGAAAAATCAATAGTATAAGCTTATGAGCAATGAAAAGATCAAAACAGCAATGAGATCATATTCACTAACAGGTTGACTTGCCATGAAAGTGTATGGACAACGGGCTTAATGTGATTGCGCTAGAACAAACAGGGTAAACTTGACGCGAGAACCTTGATACCAAGCTGCAGTAGCATGATTGGGACCGATTTGCATAAAAAGGAGACCTCCAAGGACTTATAGTCCAGTGTCGTCACCGTACTCGTTTTGTTCCTATTTAGAATCCCGGTTTTTCCCAACTTACTGAACGAGGAAGCTGCCTCGTGCTTGCCGACTTTTATTCTTCCTGCTTTTACTTGAGGACAAGCAAAAATTCAAGCTTAGGGGACTTTGATAACGCGAAATCGTATATATATATATATATTGACATATAATTCAACTAATATTTGACTGGTTTCAATCCGATTTCGGGTTTTTCCATGTTATTTGTCTGATATTTTGCAGGTATTTGAAGATCATGTCCAAACAAAGCAATATGAAGAAAAGAAGCAATTACAAATGAAATATGGACGAAAACCAGATGAAAACAACATGAAAAATAGCAGATGCGAATTTTGCTGATGTGACGACCGTCACACATCCATGACGACCGTCACACGGGTGACGACCATCACACACCATGACGACCGTCATGCAGGCAAAAATGCAGAAGTTCAGTAAACGTGCAAAAATCAGTTCCAAGTCCCAAAATAATGGACCACTACTTCCTATTTTCTCTGAATCCAAGTCCACCTTCTACAAGAGATAACCGTTAGTATTTCACCTCTATAAAAGGAGAAGGAGGGGAGCTGAGAAAGGGAGCCGCATTCAGATAACGAAGTGCTGCCCAAATATCTTCCAGAGCAAATTTAGTTTAAGTCTTGTTTTTGTTTTCCTTTCTTTTTCCTGTATTCTGTTACTACGATTTCCTTTGTATGCTCTATTGGCTTGAAGACATAATCCTGCCGACATCGTTGGGATTTGGCCAAAAGCCAATTGGATACTTTACAGGTTTTTATTATTTCGTTAATTGTAACTTTAATTTCCAGCAATATGTATGTTCTAAATTTCTGCTTTTATTTACGCTTTACCAGTTCCAAATCCATGTCTAGCTAAACCAGAGTAATCGGTATGTAATAATAATTCAGACGGGATTTGATAATAACCGGTTAAAACCTTTCTTTTTCAAAAGTTGTTTATGGCCCGAGTGTTTAAACTTATTTCCTGAATAAACGTTCGTCGCGACAGCGAGAACTTATTTAAAAGTAGTTTTGCCACGACAGTGGGAAATTAATTAAGGTACGAACCAACAAGCGACAGCTGCGGCAAGGACCAAATAGTAAACACTAGGCATTTGTTTTAATAACAGCGAAAGCACTTTACAATAGATTAGAACTTAGAGATTTCCAAAAAGCGATTTTAACCCCGAACGGGATAGCGACAGCATACGTTCCGCCTTAAAGTTGCGACTAGCGTCAACAACCATCGTGAGAAGAAGGTCTTTAGATCACTATTTTCTTCTTAAATAAATTCTGAAAATATTTTATATACCGGTAACTTGTCAAATCCCCGAAGAACATAATTATTACATATCGATTCGCGTAATCATAATTTAAGTAACGTTTTTAGTTCCCTTTAGTAATAGCAATTATTCCCTTAAACATTATCTACCTAGCTAAACATAGTAACTCCCGAGAACACTAGTTTGATTACGAGTCCTTGTGGGATCTATATCTTTTATTACTACGCGATAGACTGTGCACTTGCAGTTAAGTTGTATTAGACATAGAAAGTCGCGATCAACGCTTAATGAAGAGGGTTGTGTCGACCTTGCCTATTGAATACCCTTGATCAAGTAGAAACTTGCTTAGGCACTCATACTAAGTCCTAGGGGCTTGTTTGAGTCCATAAAAGGAACGTTTTAACTTGTATACGTGATCGGGATATTCATGAGACTCAAAACCCGGAGGTTGGGCAACATAAACCTCTTCATTTATATAACCGTTAAGGAATGCATTTTTTACATCCATTTGAAATAACTTAAAATTTTTCGCACAAGCGAAGGCAAGTAAAAGGCGTATAGCCTTGCGTGACTAAACGCTCCTTATTGCGGGTTATTACCCCCGTTTTCGTCCAACTTGTTCCTAAACACCCATCAG
Source organism: Lathyrus sativus (assembly GCA_963859935.3). Taxonomy (NCBI): domain Eukaryota; kingdom Viridiplantae; phylum Streptophyta; class Magnoliopsida; order Fabales; family Fabaceae; genus Lathyrus; species Lathyrus sativus. The sequence continues at coordinate 787,001,857 of OZ012735.1, read as the reverse complement.
GTTCCGATTACTTGATGACCTTATGGAGGAGGGACAAGGTCCCAAACCTCATTTCTCTTGAACTGATTAAGTTCCTCTTGCATAGATAAAAACCAGTGCTAATCGAGTAAGGCTTCTTTAGGGTTTTTAGGTTCCATTTGTGAAACGAAAGCGAAGTGATAACAAAAATGACTTATCTTAGACCGAGTCGTAACTCCCTTTGATATATCACCAAGGATATTGTCGATTGGATGGTTTTTGGACGACTTCCAGGATGGAAGGAGATCATCTTTTGTAGACGGATGAACTTCCTCGGTTTCCTCATGGCGGTCATCTTTCTCCTCCTCAATTTTGACTATGTCGGCTTGATCAATTCCCGACTCGACACTATTGAGTATGTCTTTTGAAGATACACCTGCACCATGAACAACACTACCTTTTCCAACATCTCGGATAAGATTCATCAAATGTTACGTGTACAAACTCTTCAACTCTAAGTAATCTCTTATTATAAATTCTATAAGCTTTACTTGACTGAGATTATCCGAGGAAGATACCTTCGTTAGCCTTGGAATCAAATTTTCCTAAGTTTTCCTTTCCATTATTCAACACAAAACACTTACAACCGAATACATGTAGGTGAGATACATTCGGCTTGTGCCCTTTGAAAATTCATACAGTGTTTTGTTTAGAATGGGGCAGATGAGCACCCTATTCAAAACATAACATGCCATACTTATGGCGTCGGTCCAAAAATATTTAGGTAATGCACTTTCATTGATCATTGTTCTCCCCAACTCTTCTAAAATACGATTTTTGCGCTCCACAACCCCATTTTGTTGAGGAGTACGTGGAGCGGAGAAGTTGTGATGAATTTTGCGTTTACTGCAATATTCTTCAAACAAATAGTTTTCAAACTCACCTCCATGATTACTCCTAATTGAGACAATGTTTGTGTTTAATTTATTTTGGGAAAGCTTAGCAAATCTTTCAAAGGCGGCAAATGTATCGCTCTTGCTAGCCAAGAATATAGTCCAACAGAATCTAGAAAAGTCATCAACTATTACGAAACCGTAATAGTTACCACCTAGGCTTTTAATTCTAGATGGCCCGAATAAATCCATATGGAGAAGCTCGAGAGGTCTCGTAGTTGAAACGATATTTTTGGATTTAAAAGAGATCCTTGTTTGCTTTCCCATTTGACAAGCATCACAAAGGTTATCCTTGGTGAACTTTATTTTGGGCAGACCTAGGACTAGATCTTTGGAAACTTCCTTGTTAAGCAAGTCAAGTTTGACATGTGCTAAACGTCTATGCCATAACCATGAGTCCTCACTCATTGTCATGAGACATTTGTCACTTGTCAAAGATACTTCATTCAAGTCTAGCATATAGACATTGTTTACTCTTAGGCCATTAAACACACTCTTCATTTCATCATTATGCACAATTTTGCAACACTCTTTTGAAAATGATACATTGTATCCTTTGTCACATAATTGGCTAATGCTAATGAGATTATATTTAAGACCCTCGATAAATAATACATCAGATATAGTAGTGGAAGAAGGGTTACCTACACTACCTTTTCCAAGTATTGCACCGCGATTGTTATCTCCATAGGTTACATATCCCTTCTTCTTTACCACGAAGTCGATGAAGAGAGATATGTCTCCTGTCATGTGTCTTGAGCAGCCACTATCGAGAACCCATCTTCTCTCCGTGGTCTCATTATGTTGTACCTATGAAAAAACAATTAACAAGAGTAGGTACCCAATGGCTTATTGGGTCCTAAGTTGTGAGTGACAAAACGATCGCATTTGGGCAACCATTGATAAATGCCTTTAGGAACCAAAAATCTCTTAAAACGACATTTAGCAATGGAATGGCCTTTCTTGCAACAATATAAACAAGAAAAGTTAACTTTTGAATTACCTTTGCTATCGTGATATCTTACAACATATTTGTATTTTTGATATGGATTAACCATACTCTTTCTAAAATCAGATTTATCGATTGCAAAAGTAATTTTGGGCTCTAGAGCCTTGTTAAGTTTGGAATTTAGGTTTCTAAATTCACTTTGCCAAACGTAACAAGTGTCACACCCAAAGCTAACTATTCTACTTCTTAGATCCTCACAACCTGCTTTTGTACTTTCCACTATGGAAGCTTTGAGTGCCTCAAGTTTCTTTTCGGACACACGAATCTTTTGCTCTAAGTGAGCAAAAATTTGATTGTTTGAGGCAAGCCTTTTAAAGGCTTCTTTTGCTTCACAATGCAAAGTATTAAAAGCAGTTTGTAATTTAGAATGAGACGTTTTAGCGGAATTTTCATATTTAGCATGTCGTACCTGTTTCTTTTTGTTCTTTTGGTGAGCGAAAAGACAAAGATTTACGGATTCATCTTCATCACTTGAGCTTTCATCCTTGGAGGAATCGCTATCGCTTTCCCACGCTATATACGCTCTCCTTGGCTTTGATTGCTTCTTATGTGATCTATTTGTTTCCTTTTCTTTGCCCTTTTTGTTCAAGGGACAATTCAGTTTGTAGTGTCCGGTCTTTCCACAAGTATAACATGACCCTCTTGTTTTGTTCCCCTTAGTGTCATCATTTCTAGAGAGCCTAGATTGTTTCCAGAAGTTGACAAGATTCTTCTTGGAGTGTTGGATATCGTTCTTTTTAACATAGCAGTTGTAACGCTTTACAAACAACCCCATGTCCTCACTCTTGTCATCCTCTTCTTTGTCACTCGAAGTGTAATCACTATGCTCCTTAGATTGAGACTTTGAGGAAGAAGTCTTGAGAGCAATAGACTTCTTTTCAGTATTTTTTGTTTTGTCCTTCTTTTCCTTCTTTTCATGTTGCTCTAGGCTTAGAAGCACTTGTTCGTGCTCTTGCAGCTTTCTAAACAATGTTGTGAGATCCAAAATTGTGAGGTCGTTAGCTTCTTTGATGGCGGTTACCTTCGGTTTCCATTCCCTGTTAAGACATCTCATAATTTTGTTAGTAGAAACATCATTGGCAACTGGCCTACCTAGTGAATGTAATCTATTGATAAGATGAGTGAATCTCTTTTGCATGTCCGCAATGGTTTCCCTTTGCTCCATGTAAAAGAGATCGAACTCTTATGTTAGCGTATTGATTCTCGCTAGCTTAACATCATTGGTTCCCTCATGGGCAACTTGCAATGAGTCCCACATAGCTTTTGCCGCTAAACAATGAGACACCCTATAATATTCATCAACTCCTAATGAGGAGATCAAAATAATTTTGGCTTTCCAATCGTAATTATATTTCTTCTCATCATCATCAGTCCATTGTGCTTCGGGCTTAGGCACAATCACATTATTCACATCGGTCATAGTTATTTCCATTGGATCATTGAGAATAACATTCCACACTTTTCTATCGATGGAATTAATGTGCATCTGCATACAGTTTTTCCAGTAACTATAATTTTCTCCATTAAAAATGGGAGCTCTATTATAGGCCCCTTTAGGTTCGTTATCCATTTTTTACAAAGTTATACTTGAAGCACGAAGTGAACCAGTGCTCTTGATACCACTTGTTAGACGATGGCACAGATCTAGAAGGGGGATTGAATAGATCCCTTATTTAAAAATGAGTCGGCGCTACCAATAAAATGGTTTTTAAAAATTTGTTTAATTTGCAGAAGTGGCCGTGGAAAAATTACCGTCTATAACAAACCGTTACTAGAATATCGGATATGCGTCTAGCCTTTGGAAATTGATAATGAGAAATGAGAATCACCCCCCAGTCACATCACCAATTTTATTTAGATCACTACTTGGTATGACTAGTTCCAATGCCTTAAAATGCCAACAAAATAAATGGACAACACACGAGAATTTTGGTTCAGACAATTTATCAAACACTTGGCGTGCGGAGCACTCCAAGTGAGTTCGGCTTTGAGTAAGTAGCTCTAGTTTCCTTGTACAATAAACTATTGTACTATAGTCAATATTAATTCAATACTTACTCAAAACAGTCCTAAATTCGATATAATTGTTTGTACGAAAATCTCGGAAATATTAAGCAAATGTAAAAGCGTAATGTAAAAGGCATAAGGATTTGTTGAGGCAGTTCCCCCGCCGTCCTTGCTTCGGGGTACGTCTGCCCTCAATTCTAACAATAGAATTGAGCTCATATAATATAAATGTAACCTGTTGTTGAATCGTTTATACAAGAATAGAATAGTAAATGCACAACCAAACTCCCTTATTGTTGAAGATGCTTTCTCTTCTTGTCCCTTGATTCGATTCGAATCAAGTCCTTCGATTGCTTGTGGATGAACCTCCGATTACAGCTCCTTGGTTGAACAACCTTACGTCTTCAACCCCAACCCGAATCATATCAAACACTTATCAATCGAACCTGAACCTCTCCTTCACAATTCACCGATTACCGCTACTAGATCGACGAAACCCACCGCTCCTCGATCACCTTCGCTCAGCTGAATATATGTTGTGAAGATTCATACCAAAACCCCCAAATTTAGTGAATCTTGGAGGACAAAACCCTCAAGGTTTTATTCAAGAAAAACCTGCCAAAATCTCAACTCGAACCGAATTCCCAATCAACGGCTTCAGATGTTATCACTTCAAACAATCCATAATGCACAACAAAGATTATTGTGGTATGAAATGTAGAAGATGAAGATAATGAGAAATAATGGCACCTCTTTCACTTTTCTTGTTTTACAATTGATTCAATTGTTATGAAATGAAATGAGCAACTTTCTATTTATATCATACCAAAAATAACTTATAAAACTACTTTTCAAAATGATAGATAGACCAATAATTATGCAGCAAACAACGAACGATCGACCTATGCAGAAGGGAGCGGTCGACCAGAGCTTAGCATGTGAAAATAGATTCTGTAAAATAAACATCTATGCATCGACCTAAACATGACTATGCGTCGACGCAAAGCCTTCAATTTTTAACAAATAGAAATGATAACAGTATGCGTCGACCGGTAGGTCGACGTCCACCAACCCGCGGAAAATGAAATTTAGAGACACCTTCTATGAGGCGACCAGAGCAGATGAATGGTCGACTCAAAGACCTTTATTTTGCAAAAATGCCTATTTTTATGTTTTTGACTCTTCTAGATGCAACATATAATACACCAATGATGTTTGACTCGAATAACGCTAATTTGACGACACAACATGCAAGCAAATGAGACATAAGAGATAAGGTATGCGTATGCCTTGTGGTGATAATGTCAAGTATCAATTCTTCCATGTGGTTGCGTTTTTACATCGTCGAAACACGCATGTATAGTATATGAGGCTTTTTCCTCACATTAAGTGATTTATTCCTTATTAGTTAGAACAAATTGAGTTCATATATGCTATATTCCTTGTTAGTTGGGACAAGTAGAGTAATTACTGAACTCTAATGAGCTTAATCCTTATTCAATTCAATTGACATTTGTTAATTAGTAAGAGAAAGGAACATTTTGGTAACATTAATGAATGATCAATTGCTCACTAGAAGAAATACCCCATTTTAAGATATTTTTCTCTCTATTTTACCAATTCAATATATCATTTATTACTAAAAAAGGAAGAAGAGAAAAGAAGAAAGGAGAAAGGAAAAAAGGAAAATCTTGGAGAAGAAGGAGAGCTTGAATCATCCTTAAATAATCTCCAATCTTTCATCATTTTCATCTACTAGAGGTGGATTCTAGGTATATTTAGCTTTTGGGAGAAATTATCATGAAATAGGATTTAGGGTTTGTGTGGTTTTTCTATGATAATGATAATTTATGTGGATATATTATGTTTTTGTTGTTCTATATATTTACTTGTGTTAATCTATGATATTGGTGTTGAATTGGTGTAACATGATGCTATGTGTTGTTAATTGTTATTTGTTTCTCACCTATTACGTTTTCTTACTGGTTATGCTCTAGTATTCTCACCAGGCGAGGGAGCTAGCTCGCTGAGTGAGAACCTCTGTTCTTCTAGTGTGTTGTTATGTGATGCTCACTAAGCAACATGGACATCTCGCTAAGAGAGATCTCACTTGGAGATAACCTTATTTTCACTAAGCGAGGCAGCTGATTTTGAGAGGTTCAAACATTTTATTTTGTCTCGCTTAGACATTGCCTTAAGCTAGCTAAGAGACAGCTTGCTTGAATCCAGCGTCGGAGCTTGATAAGTGAAGGATTTTACATGTCGATAGATTGTTTGTTCTACTTGTTTTTCTTATAATATAGATGTTAATTTCAAGTTATGAAATTCTTGAATACGTTATTACATATTGGGTATGATTTGGATGGTCATATGTTGAAGAAGATGGATTTTAGAGTGAGATTTTGGGAATTCTGGTCTGTCAGGCTCGCTTAGCATATTAACTCGAAATGTTGTTATGCAAATTTTAGCAATATTAAAAATAGTGTATCTTTAGTATATTAACTCGAAATGAGACGCGGTCAGATGCGTTGGAAAGTTAACACAAAGAACTAAGACTTAGTGGAGTTTATAGGTTATTATTCCATTCTAATTTCCCCGTTCAGTATGGTTAACCCCACCATATGATAATCAAACATGCGCCTACTAAGTGGTGTGTAAGTGGGCTAGCTTAGGCTGAACAAGGTTGCGCAAAAGCTCCGCCTAATGCTTAGTTAACAAGTTAACTTAAGAAATTATGAGGAGACCATATATGAATGCTAAAATTTACTTACTTGATGATGTTGTTGTGAGTGTACTTTTGGATTTTGAATGATGTCAAAATTAGGATAGTGTAGCGTTATGTATATTGGACAGTATCTTCCCATTCTAGATGATCATCTTAGTATTAGAAAGCATTCAAATGATTTGGGAAAGGACTTTACATTTTACATGCATTTAAAAATTATTTTTTGTGAAAAATGCATTGAAAAACAAGTTGTTGGATGGTCAACACATTTCAGGTCGACACATGCATAAACAGATCGACCTATAGAAGTTTCAACTTCAGTATTGGTCGATACATGGTCAATTCAGGTCGGCTCCCATAAATCAATATTAAAGTCTGTAGCCATTGCCTTCAGGCCACCTCACTTAGGTTGACACATGGTCGGCACAAGACCTTCATAGGCCGACCTGAAACCTTCATAGACCAACCTGAGTACCTTCTTTCATAGGTCAACATATACGATGTCCATTTTCAAAAATTTCATTTTTACTCCATCCAATTGCATTCCTTTTGCTCATTTTCTCCCATATATATATATATATATGTATATATATATGTATATATATATATATATCTATATGTATATATATATATATATATATATATATATATATATATATATATATATATATATACATACATATATATACCAGAATTACAAAGCATTTCCATTATCTTCAACCTCTCGTCTATGCATACATACAAATAAACTACACATAATCATTTAATGATTGGGTAACCATCTAGGTTAGGGTTGATAACACTCAATTATGTTGGTCTAACCGAGAATATTGGGTTGAGATCTTTGTGTATTTCAAATAAGAAAACCAATATGAGGTTTTCCTTCAAGATCATTGTTGTTTTAAGGTTTTGGACAAGATCACGCATACGGATTCGATCAAGTGAAGGCCATGGGACAAGATGGTTCTTTATAAGGAAGTAGCGCGAGATGGTGAATCATGTTCTTGAATCTTGGGTTCAACAAGTGTGTGCTAGGGATTAATCCGACCGAGCGAAAACCTTGAAGACGAGGAGGTCTTAGAAGTGAGAAGTCCATAACTGGTGGATTGTAGCAGCTTTATTGGTGACTTGATCAAATTTTGATCAAGGGTTTGGAGATGGTATAATCAACAACAAACCATAGGGTTTGTGGGGTTATAGTTCTTCATCTCTTATATAAATATTTTCACAAAGATAAGGTTAATTGCAAGCATGTTAATTTAATTTCGAATTAAGGGCAGACGTGCCCCTAGCGAGGCCGATTGGAAAACTGCCTAAATAAATCTCTCTCTCTCTCTCTCTCTCTCTCTCTCTCTCTATATATATATATATATATATATATATATATATATATATATATATATATATATATATATATATATATATATATATATATATATATATATATATATATATGTGTGTGTGTGTGTGTGTGTGTGTGTGTGTGTATGTGTGTGTGTGTGTGTGTGTGTGTGTGTGTGTGTGTGTGTGTGTGCATGTGCGTGTGTGTGTATAATTGTTGATCTTGCAAATTATCGTGTTCATTGTTGTTTTGATCAATTTGATTGGAAATTGATTTTCAATTATATTTTAAGTGTTGTTGTTGATATAATCATAATCACTTTAATTGTGATTTTATTTTAACATCAACCAAATAAATTTAATTTTCAAATGTTATCGATCGCACACAAATTGTTTGATAAATTGTCTTTAAGTATTTTAATTGATTTTTGTTCATTGGAAATAATCTCTATGCATCGTTTAATATTTAATTGATTTGTGAACTAATCGTTGTTGAACAATTTATGTTCATTATCATCCAATTAGTTTACATTACGCATATTCGAGCTTTTCAATAGTAGGTTCAGTTAGACGATTCGATTCGGGTTATTTCTGTTGTGCCATAAATCTTTTGAAAACAGTTATTGCCAAAAGTTTTGTTTTTAAGTTTGTGATATACTCACCCCCTCTAGATTGAAGCCTATCATCTAACAAGTGGTATCACGAGCTCCAGTTAATTATGTCCTTAAGATTTACTTGTATGCGTATACATGTCAACTATGTTGGCAAAGTTATATGGGAAGACATCAAAAATAGTCCGAATGAAATAACTATGACCAATGAGGTGTTACCGTACCTAAACCGGAAGCACAATGGGATGCTAATAATTGGAAAGCAAAAAATATTCTCACTTCCGCTTTGGGTGTTGATGAGTATTATCGTGTCTCTCATTGTGAGACCGTCAAAGCTATGTGGGACGCATTAGAGGTTACCCATGAGGGTACTAATGATTTCAAACAAGCTAGGATAAACACATTAAATCAAAATTTTGAGTTGTTTCGTATTGAGGATGGTGAAACCATTACCGATATGCGAAAATGGTTCACACATCTTATAAATCGATTAAATACGCTAGATAATCCTGTTTCCAATGAACTTGCTACTAAAAAAGTTTTGATATGTTTAAGTAGGGAATGGAAGCCCAAGGTCACCACCATCAAGGAGGCAAATGATCTTAAGTTGCTTGATCTCACGGATTTGTTCGATAATTTAGAAGAGCATGATCAAGAACTCACTTGCTTAGCAAAATACGAAAAAGAGTGTGAAAAGAATGTGAAGAAAGAGAAAGGGAAAGACAAAGAAGAAGGGAAGAAGTCCATAGCTCTAAGGACTTATAGCTTAAGGTCTTCACATTCTGAGCATAGTGATAGTGAAAGTGATAATGATAAGAATTCTTATGAGGAGGATATATGGTTTTTTGTAAAGAGATACCAAAGGTATATAAGGAAGAATGGTGTTAAACATTTCGACAAGAACATAGTCAAGCTTAGAAGGTTGACAAGCTCCTCAAAGGATGATGAAAGTAGGAAGAGTAAGCTTATAATATCTTTCTATCATTATGGTGAAGTCAAACACTATAGACCGAAATTCCCTATGAGAACTAGGTAAATCATCAAGAAAGGAAGAAGATTGAGGACTAGGTTAAGGTTGGTTATGTTTTGGGATAATGTTCTGGTCAGGTTTGAATGGAAAATTATTTTCATAGAAAATAAAATTTCTAGATACAAAAGTGTTGTGACTGTGCAGGTCATATAAAATATATCCTTTAGTTCCATCCTTGTAACCAAGAAAGACACATTTGCGAGCCCTAAAATCAAACCTGGTTCTATGAGCTTGTAAGGTTGTGGCAAAACATAAACAACCAAAAACCTTTAAGTGTATCAATGAGGGTGGCTGAGAAAACAAAAGCTCATGAGGACATTTTAGTTTTAATAAGGGAGAAGGTAGCCTATTAATCAAATGAATGGCATGTTGGATACAAAAATTCCACATGTTTAAAGGAAGATTATAATGAAAATATAGGGTCCTAGAAACATTCAAAATATGCTGATGTTTTCTCTTAAGCACCCCATTTTGTTGGGGTGTTTCAACACAATATTTTTGATGGATGATACCTTTGATCAAAAGAAGCTCAGATAAGGCAGCAAACTCTGTGCCATTATCTGTCATAAGGCATTTTAGAGATGACTTAAAATGATTTTCAATGTAGGTTATGAATTGTATGAGACTGTTTTTGACTTGGTCTTTTGTTTTAAGAAATATAACCCAAGTATATCGACTGTAATCATCAACAAGTGTTAGAAAGTATTTATGGCCTAAAAAGAAAATAGTAGAAAATGGACCCCATATATCAACATGCAATATTTTAAAAGGAACACAATATTGAGTATTACTATGAGGAAAAGGTAACTTTTCTATTTGCCAAAGTGGCAAGATTCACAAGGATTATTGTTGTTTGTACATGGAATGAAAGGAAACAACTTTGAAACAACTTTCAAGCCTAAGTTAGAGATATGTCAGAGTCTAGAATGCCAAAGATTACAAGTGTTATTAACAGAAGAAGTATAAGCTCATGATTGTGGTGTAGAGTCAAGAACATACAACCCTCTTTGCAACTTAGTTGCACCAATCATTGCCTAGGAAAGGTTCTGCATGATTTGGCAAGTATCAGCAGTGAAATGCACAGAACAATCATTACTACTGACAAGTTTATCAATGGAAATAAGATTGACATGAAAATTTGGCATGTATAGTACATTATGCAAAGTGAGGGGTGGTGAAACAATGACACTACCAGACATAGATGCAAATAATGTGATAACCATCAGGGAGTTTTACATGAACAAATATGATATTTTTGCATATAATGAAAGATGATTTATAAAAATAAATATGATCTGTTGCACCTGTATCTAAAATCCAAAGATTAACATTCTTACCATTAGGGGTAGTTGAGTGAGAGGTCATGGCAAAAGGAAAAATGGAAATGGAATTGGCTTTAGAATTCAATTTTGACTGTTGAAGTAATTCTATGATGTTGTTGTACTGCTCTTGAGTGAATCCAAAAGAAGATTTAGTAGAACCTTGTGTAGAAGACTCAGAAACAATGCTGACTGCAGCAGCAGATTGAGCATTATTCCCAACATTTTGTGGCTTACCCTTTCCTTTAAATTCAGGAGGAAAACGATGCTTTATGAAACAAGTTTCAATGGTGTGGTTTGTTCTCCCAAAATGTGTGCAAAGACGATTGTGACCTTATTAAAACCCCGAGTCTTTCCTTTGGAGTAGCTAGATTTTCCATTCGATTTACCCGCATTGGTCTGAACTTGAAATGCAACAGTTTCTTCAGTGGTAGTACCATCATAACTCACAACAGAAACAAAATTTCTTATTTCACGTTCTTGTTGAATAACAAGAGAAAAAACTTTATCAATATCTGGAAGGGGATTCATCATCATGATATGCGACTTAGAGTGTGTAAACTTTTCATTCAACCCCTTCATAAATCAAATTACACAATCTTGTTCACGATATTTTTGAATAGATGTTTAATAGTAAAGTTGAGGGTGTTTTACTGTATCCACAGATATTGTACGTGAGATATTTTGATGCTATCCGTTCAATAGTTTAACATCCTAAGTAAGATTTTTCAAAAGATCGTTCGTTTTGTAACATAAGTCAGTTGCAAAGAGTAAATTAGGGAAAATAAGTTTTGTTTCAAAGAAAAGCATGTCAAGATTAGATTTCATTAATCTTTTTTAAACGTATATGATTAATCAAGAATGTGAACTTAGTTTCAATCAATACAATCACGTATCCTCACGAATCTGTTCATTTCTAAAGCAGGTCTGTGAATATTATTTTTTTAATCGCTAGATGATTTCTCTAAATAGCAACCAAAACAATAAACATAAAGATCAATACAAAGCGAATATTATGGCTAGAGTGATTCAAACCATAAGTAGATGAAGAAATTAGATCAAGACTTGGAAAATCTATGGCTAGAGTGATTCAAACCTCAAATACATCATTAAAAGAAAATATCTTCATCATCTATTGATCATAACCTTGCTCACATACAAAAGATCAAAAGAAATACATAAAAGCAAGATTAACTACCTCTAATCTTGACACAAAAGTGTTTAGCTACCCATCACCATGGTGGCTTGATCGACAAGTAAGAAAAGAGGCTTTGCTAGCATCAAAGTCGAAGAAACGAGGATTGATGCTCCAAAGATTTTATTCTTACTTCACCAAGAGTTTCTAAGGTTTTTGACCTAGAAAATCCTTTCTCTCTTTCTCAAATGCTTAAAAGTGTGAAAAAGTACAAGTTGCTAAAAATATCTTCCAAGAGAGATATTTATAGACAAGGCAACTTAGTGCAGTAAGTGGCACCACGGTAAGCACCCTCAGAGGCGCGCTAAGCGCGGTCAGAAGAACACAGTAAGAATCCAGGAAGCGCGCTAAGCGTGGTAGGAGCATGCTTAACACGTTTTGAGCCTTCAGCTATTGGAAAATTCATGAGTGCGCTGGTCTCGTGTTGGAAAGCTTGCTTAGCGCGCTATGCCAACACAAAAACTTCAAAACTTGCTTTTCAGTCCTTCTTTCCTTCACTAATTTTTCCTATCATCAAAAATGGGCAAGAAGAACTGTCAAGGAACATCAAAATGCTCAGTATTCACAATATTTATAGTAAAAATCATAAATTAACATAAATACACTTAAACTACTAGATTTTAGACTAAACTACCAAGAAAACCAATTGAAAGGGCCATAAAATCAAGTCAAAAGTATGCACAATTTGACCCTTAACAAATCTCCCCAACTTATCATTTTGTTTATCCTCAAACAAAAGTGTCTCGAACTTAGAATAAGAACTTGAGAACATGCACAAGAAATCATAACCAACTCGAATGCACACTGACAATTTTCATGGTTCAAAAAGCAAAAGTAACAACAAGGTAACTTATGAAACTCCACACTTCAAGACTTCTTTAGCAATACAAGTTCATAATTGAATCATACCTAGGCACACATTCATCAACGGATGAAAACAAAACAAGGTTTTATCACTCACGAAACAATCATGCAGACATCCGAAACCAATTATGGATTCAACACACAACATGCATCAATGAGTGAAAATGAAGGAATCACAAGGTTTTTTTAGGGTTGTAACTTGGTTTGGATACAAGGAAGGATCATTTATCGAAGTCATTGAAACAAAATTGCCTACTCCTAGAGAGCATTCCAATCTTAAAATCAAAACACTTCAAAACCTTAACCTTCTTGCTTTCTTTCTTTAGAGGCATCATTACAACCTTGAGCTCCTTTTTTTTTTTATATATGGAAATTCATGCCCAAATCCCTATCTTTCCACTTGCTTCTTTCTTTTAACCTCTTTCATCATTTAAAATCACCTCATTATTTTTCTCTTTTTTTTTTCATGATGCCTCAAACCACCTTTTCCTCCTCAACTTTGAACACAACCAAACATGATCATTCGGAATGCTCTCACACATATAAGATTAGAATAAAAAAATTTCACAACAAAATTCCAAGATTTGTTCCAAAATTTTTCTTTTATGCACAATATTTACACATTCTAATTATTCACAATATTTTTAGCAACGAAAAGATTAAACAACCAGTCAGTAAATTCCAGAAAAATCATTAGAAACACCAGATCAACATCAAACAGTCACACAAGTACTGACAATGCAAAAACTAAACATGTTGGTCCCAGGGGTGCGCGCATAGTGAGGCTAGAGCCCGCTTAGAGTGCTCATGCATGCTGGCAAAGGACAAAGCAAGAGGGGCGCGCTTAGCACAGTCATGAGCCCGCTTAGCACGCCTGCAAAAACTGAAGAAAAAACATTCGTGCCCAAGGTCAATCTGTCCAATAATTGAAACAATCACACCCCACCCAATCATTTTGACATGCAATTGAACACAAATCAGCAAACCTAACCTTGGGTACTAACAGAAACAGGTTATGTAATCCTAAAAAGTTAACTTAACAGTGCTAACCAATCTACAATCTAACCAATCTACAAATATTCCAACTATTTCACCAAAATTACAAATAAAACCTAAAACATGCAGTTTTCAGACGAATTAAAATAAAGCACAAAAAATACAAACCTGGAGATGAGATGAGATGAGATGACGTGAGATTAGACGATATACGCGAAGGTAGAAGACAATAATTTATGGGAGCAAGAGGGAATTTGAATTGAGGGAAAACTGTTGCTGAGAGGGGAAATGAGGGTTTTCAGAACCCCTCTTTCTCCTTTTTAAAATTTTGACCCGGAGGCCCATCAAACCCCACTCTGGCCCAACTTGTCTGGGATGATTTTCACGACCGCGCTAAGCGGCCTCAGAGGCGAGCTAAGCGCGCTCAGTGAATCACAGCTAGACAAGTTGGTTTAAACCCGCATTCTTTGACTATCTTCCCGATTAAATTAAAAATAGAAAATACAAAGTTAACACAACAAATATTTAGAATGTTGGGGTGCCTCTCAACCAGCGTTTTGTTTAACGTCGTTTCATCTCGATGATCCAATGCAACCTCAGGGATCGTAGAAGGACACTGTAGTGGTATTCTACTCGAAATCACCACCGAGATGAATCTTCAACCGCTGACCATTTACAGTCCAACTCTCATTTGACTGCATGCTTTCGATGATAATCGCCCCATAGCTCTTAATTTCTCGAATCCAGAACCGACTAGATCACTTTGATTTTAGCTTTCCAAGGAACAATTTTAATCGAGAATTGAAAAGCATGACCAACTGCCCTACTTCAAATTTCTTGGTTACTATTTTTCAGTCATGGTAAGTTTTCACTCGATCTTTGTAAAGCCTATTGGAGTCATACGCTTGGAGGCGTATTTCCTCTATGTCGTGCAACTGCACCTTTCTTTTTTCTCCGCTCAGACTTGGCTCGAAATTCAGAAGTTTTAAGGCCTAAAATGCCTTATGTTCCAATTCTACCGGCAAATGACAATTCTTGCCATATACCATTTTAAAAGGTGTGAGACCAATCGGAGCCTTGAAAGCTGTCTGATAAGCCCACAAAGCATCATCAAGCTTGTTTGGCCAATCTTTTTTAGAGCCCGAAATTGTTTTCTCCAGAATCCTTTTAATTTCTCGATTTGACACCTCTGCTTGCCCATTAGTCTGTGGATGGTAGGGTGGCGCAACTCTGTGCTTTACACCGTATTTCTCCAAGGCTTTTTCTAGATGAATGTTGGAAAAGTGGGATCCTCCGTCACTTATCAACACTCTCGGAGTACCGAATCGAGAAAAAAAAATTTCTTTAAAAAACTTATCACGATTTTTCCATCTGTTTTAGCACATGCTATTGCTTCAACCCATTTGGATACATAGTCAACCCAACCAAAATGTACTCATTGGAAAAAGAAGATAGAAATGGGACGAAAAAGTCTATGCCCCAATAATCAAACACGTCAACTTCCAACATGTTTTGTAATGACATTTCATTCTGTTTTGAAATTATGCCACTCCTTTGGCATTTGTCATAACTTTTTGTATGCGCATGCGTATCTTTGAACAAAGAAGGCCAATAAAAGTCCGATTGGAGGACTTTCATTGCCGCTCTCGTATCATTGAAATGCCCTCCATACGGAGAGTTGTGATAATGCCAAAGTATGTCATTGGCCTCTTCTTTTGACACACACCTTCTCAAAATTTTATTGACACCAAGTTTAAACAAATGTGTCTCATCCTATACAAAATATTTGGCATCAGATAAAATTTTTTTTCTGGTTACTCGTTAGACCTTAGGGTATCGATCTGACGGCTGTGTGGTTTGCCATGTCGGCGAACCAAGGTCTAACTTGTATCATATACAACTTTTCATCCGGAAATTCTTCCTTGATTTCAATTTCATATTTTGCCACCTTAACATTAACAAGGCGGGATAAGTGATCTGCCACCAAATTCTCAAATCCCTTTTTGTCACGAATTTCCAAATCAAATTCTTGTAATAAAAGGAACCAACGAATTAGCCTTTGCTTTAAGTCCGGCTTGGTGAGCAAATATTTAATCCCTGCATGATCCGTATAGATCATAACTTTAGAACCGATTAAATATGACCGAAATTACTCCAATGCATACACTATCGCAAGCAACTATTTTTCAGTTGTTGCATAGTTTACTTGAGCTTCATTTAAAACTTTGCTTGCGTAATGTATGGCAAAAAAATTTCATTTCTACGTTGACCCAATATCGCACCTACCGTATAATCACTTGTAGTAGTCAAACTTTGTTTTAAAGAATTAAAAGCTACCATGCAAGATTCATCAAATTCAAAAGGACTTATCTTTGTTGAGCAGATTGCTTAAAGGCTTTGCGATTTTTACGAAGTCCTTGATGAACCTCTGATAGAACCCCGTATGACCAAGGAAACTCCTTATACCCTTCACATTGAACGAAGGTGGCAATTTTTCAGTAACATCCACTTTGGCTTGATCCACTTCAAGGCCCTTCGAAGAAACTTTGTGGCCGAGTACAATCCCTTCGGTTACCATGAAATTACATTTTTCCCAATTAAGCACCAAATTGGTTTCCACACACCGTTCCAATACCATATCCAAGATTTTCAAATAGATATTAAATGATGGTCTAAAAACCGAGAAGTCATCCATAAAAACCTCAACCGTCTTTTCAATCAAGTCATAAAATTTTACTTGCATACACCGTTGAAAAGTTGTCGGTGCATTATACAAACCAAACGACATCCTCCTATAAGCGAAGATTCCAAAAGGGCAAGTGAAAGCAGTTTTCTCATTGTCCTCCGGGTTCACAATAATTTGATTGTAACCCGAATAACCATCCAAAAAACAATAAAATTCTTGACCGGAAAGTCTCTCGACCATTTGATCCATGAACGAAAGAGGAAAATGGTCTTTCCTCGTAGCTTGGTTTAGCCTACAGTAGTCGATGCACATTCTCCACCCGGTTACGATTTTTGTAGGGATCAACTCGTTTCGGATAACCGTCATCCCTCCTTTATTTGGTACCACTTGCACCGGGCTAATCCATGGACTACCGGAAATTGGGTAAATCATCCTGGATTCCAACATTTTCACCACTTCCTTCCTAACCACCTCTTTCATGGTAGGATTTAAGCGACATTGTGGTTGGGCCACCGGTTTGAAATTGTCTTCCATGAATATTCGATGCATACAATAGGACGAACTTATTCCTTTCAAATCAGAAAGAGTCCACCCCATCGCATCTTGATTCTTTTTCAAAACACCAATCAATTTTCATCCTCTTTCTTGGTTAGCTCCTTGCTTATGATTACCGATTTATGCCCCTCATCATCAAGAAAGACATATTTAAGACTAGAGGGAAACAACTTCAATTCAAGTTTGATTTCTTCATTATTTTCTTTCTTAAAAATTTCCACCCTTTCTTTCAAGGGAGGAATTTCCTATAATTCTTCAAGTTCTCGCAAGCATTTCTCAATCTATTTTCCCTTATTAACATTGATACTTTGAAGAGCATTTGCAATAACTTTTTACAATGGAGTGTGAACTTGTAATTTCCATTTTACTTCTTCAATCACCTTTTCCGTTACATCGACTCTAAAAAAATCACATTTGTTCTTTGAATGCTTCATGGCTTCAAATAGGTTAAATAGATTAAATAGATTAAAGAGATTCCAAGAATCAATGCGTCATCCATATCAATGGCCATTCGAGTTGTTTTCATAAAAGGTATTCCAAGAATCAATAGAGCGTCCTCATCTTCTTCCATATCAATTACCACAAAGTCTATGGGAAACAAGAATTTGTCTACCTTGACCAATATATCTTCCGCTACACCGTGAGGGCGAGTAGTAGATTTGTTAACAAGTTGCAATGTCATTTGAATAGCTCTCAACTCCATATGTCCTAACCTTTTTATAATGGACAAAGGTATCAAGTTAATACTATATCCGAAATCAGTCAACCCATTACCAACATAGATATTTCCAATTGTAACCGGCAAAGTGACTCGTCCCGGGTCACTTTCTTTCTGCGGGAGAGTCTGTTGAATGATAGCGCTACAACTAGCATCCACCATGATAGTTTCTTGATCTGTATACCTCTTTTTTTCATGAGAATATCCTTCATGAATTTGGCATATTTTGGCATTTGCTCCAATGCTTTGGAAAATAGAATATTGATTTGTAATTGTTTAAAAATATCCATGAACCGAGTATAGTGCCTTGCATTATCTTTCTTTGATGGAGTATGCAGATATGGCAAATGTTGAATTGGTATATTACTCACTTGCTCTTTCCCTTTTCAAGTTTTTTCACTCTTTCTTCTCTCATTCTCTTTTCTTCTTCCTCACTTTTTCTTAATTTCACTTTTTCAACTAATTCTCCCTCAATAATTTTTTCTACTTCTTTCTCATCAACTTCACTCTTTTTTTCAACTACTCATTTTTCTTCCACTACCTCCTTACCAATACCCATGTCAATTTCTCTACCAATTCTAGTAAGAATAGCCTTGCAATTCTCTTTAGGATTAGCTTGAGTGTTAGCCGGAAAAGGCATTTTGTGTTGGTCGGCTAATTATTTTGATAATTGCCCCACTTGTGTCTCAAGGTTCTTTATAGCCGCATCGGTGTTCTTTTGATTTGACATTGACATTTGCATGATTTGAGTGAGGGTGTCTTCCATATTTGAAGTTCCAATTTGAGCTTATGGAAGTTGAGTGTAGTTTTGGTATTGTTGTTGATGATTTGAAGTACCAGCTTCTTGAGGCCTCCATGGTTGTTGTTTATACACTTGATTTCCTCTTTGATAACTTTGTTGATATGGAGGTCTAGGTTGATAACCTTGATTTTGATTTGCTGCATAATTCACCTCTTCCAAAATTGGAGGAAAATATCCAGTAGGGTGATCTCCTTTGCATATCTCACAACTCGCCACTTGTGTTTTGTTGGTGGGAACTTCTTGCATTTCCTTGATTTGTTGTGGTAGTTTTGACATTTGTTGTGTCAATAACTTCACTTGTTGTGAAAGTAGCTTACTTTGAGCAAGAATTGCATCGTTGGTTCCCAATTCCATCATACCCGGCTTCCTTTGCATTTTTCCAGAATTATGATTCCCTTGATGATCATTGAGTTCCATCTTATCAATAATAGCTATTGCTTCTTTGACACTCTTGGACATTAACGATCCACCCGAAGTGGCATCCAATAAAGTCTTGTGGACCGATTGGAGACCATTTTAGAAGATGTGGACTTGTGTAAGGTCATCAAAACCGTGATCCTTGCATTTATGTAACATGGATTTGAACCTCTCCCAAGCTTCATTGAGAGATTCATTTCCACCTTGAGAGAAAACTGTGATTGCCATCTTTGCCTCCATGAATCGATTATGTGGAAAAAATAGTTCAAGGAATTTCTCTTCTAACACGTTCCAATCCGTCATAACCATAGGTGACTGATCAAGATACCACTCATTTGCCTTCCCAATTAAGGAATGCGGAAATAGTCTTTTGAACAACGACTCTTCTTCAGCTTTTGGTGCTCCCGTTGCGCCCGCAATTTCATGAATTTTGTGAGATGAGTGAAAGGATCCTCATGATCCATACCGGTAAAAGGGTTTTGATATAAAAGTGCAAGAATTCTGGTCTTCATTTCAGAATGCCTTCCATCGTGGGCGTTTGGTGTAAACTGAGCATTATGTCTCAGACTGTTGGTGCATGGTGCTGAAACAGGAGGTGGTGGTGGTGGAACTAGCATGATTGGCGTAACAAGTGGTATGGATGAAGAAGATTCCCCTTGCTCTTCTCTTTCCCTAGCACGTTGTTGTTTTCGCCTTGTTCTGCTATAAAGTCTACAAGCAGTTCTTTCAATCTCTGGATCAAAAAGAAGTTCTTCTGCAGGTACTCTCCCTCGCATAAACAGATTATGCACACTAGCCAAACAAATACAAAAGCATAAGAGAATTACAGAGATAAGAGATTCACAATACAAATATCTTAAAATCATTAAACTATTGCAATGCTTGCAATATCTCACATAACAATCCTCGACAACATCGTAATTTTATTTAATAGTAAAGTTGGGGGTGTTTTATCGTATCCACAAAGATTGTACGCGAGATATGGCGATGTTATTCGTTCAATAGTTTAACGTCCTAAGTAAGAGTTTTCAAAAGATCGTTCATTTTGTAACATAAGTCGGTTGCAAAGAGTAAATTAGGGCAAAGAAATTTTGTTTCAAAGAAAAGCATGTCAAGATTAGATTTCGTTAATCCTTTTTAAACGTATCTGATTAATCAAGCATGTGAACTTTGTTTCAATCAATACAATCGCGTATCCACACGAATCCGTTCATTTCTAAAGCGGGTCCGTAAATATTATTGTTTTAATCGCTAGATGATTTCTCTAAATAACAACCAAAACAATAAACATAAAGATCAATACAAAGAGAATATTAACTTCCAAAATTATGTCTAGAGTTTGTTGGTTAATAGATGAAGAAATTAGATCAAGAATTGGAAAATCTATGTCTTGAGTGATTCAAACCATAAATATATCATTAAAAGCAACTATCTTCATCATCTATTGATCATAATCTTGTTCACATATAAAAGATAAAAATAAAATACATAAAAGTAAGATTAACTACCTCTAATCTTGACATAAAAATGTTTAGCTACCCATCACCATGGTAGCTTGATCGACAAGTAAGAAAAGAAGCTTTACTATCATCAAAGTCGAAGAATCGAGGATTGATGCTCCAAATATTTTATTCTTACTTCTCCAAGAGTTTCTAAGGTTTTTGACTTAGAAAATCCTTTCTCTCTTTCACAAATGCTGAAAAGTGTGAAAAAGTACAAGTTGGTGAAAATATCTTCCAAGAGAGATATTTATAGACAAGGCCACTTAGCGCAGTAAGTGGCACCATGCTAAGCGCCCTCAGAGGCGCGCTAAGCGTGGTCAGAAAAACACAGCAAGAATCCAGGAAGCGTGTTAAGCGCGGTAGGAGCCCGCTTAGCGCGTTTTGAGCCTTCAGCTATTGGAAAATTCATGAGCTATACCGACACGAAAACTTCAAAACTTGCTTTTCAGTCCTTCTTTCCTTCACCAATTGTTCCTATCATCAAAAATGGGCAAGAAGAACCGTCAACGAACATCAAAATGCTCAATACTCACAATATTTACAGTAAAAATCAGAAATTAACATAAATACACTTAAACTACTAGATTTTAGAATAAACTACCAAGAAAGCCAATTGAGAGGGCCATAAAATCAAGTTAAAAGTATGCACAATTTAGCCCTTAACAATAGATGCTATCGCGCCAGTAGATCAAGGAATTGCGCAAGAACAAGCAAGAGCAGGTCGATAATTGTCCAACTCATCCCACAAAACTTTTAGCTCAGTAAAGTAATTAGAGACATCAAGATTGCCTTGACGAAGCTTGTAGAGATCCTCTTGAATATCAGCAATACGAAATAAGTCACTATGAGAAAAGCGGGTTTGAAGGTTCTTCCATACACCAACAACACTATCAATCCATAGAACAGACTTCGCAATGGATTCAGAAATTGAAAAATGAAGGCAAGCAAGAACCATGGAGTTGTGTCGAATCCATGGAGTGTACAGAGGATCTATGACGGGAGGCTTAGTTAGGGTTCCATCCATGAACTTTTCTTTGTTCTTCAAAATTAAAGCAATATGCATCGATCTTGACCAAGTGTGGTAGTTCTTATCATTGAGCAATGGAGACACAAGAACCAGTGCTGGATTTTCATTTGGGTGTAGGTAATAAGGGTTTGTAGAATTAGTAGAGAAATCATTATAGATTTGGTAAGCCATTGATGAGGTAAATAAACAAGAACGAAGAGGAAAAATCAAGAAGAAGCAACGATTCTGCAGAAGAAGAGTAAATGATGCAAAACTAAGAAAGAGATCAACAATGGCTACCAGAGCTTTGAAATATCCGATACCATGTGAATGGTGCAGTGAGAACACACACAAGCCATGGTAAAACTAAAAACAAGTTGTACCAGCATTGAAACAAGAGACATTTAAGAATATGAAAAGAGTTTATTACATTAATTAACCTTTGATTAATTAGTACATAGTGCTATATACAAAGTGTAATAACTAACTAGTAAGTTAGTGTAACTACCAGACACGTGTAAGGCTAAGATGGATTATGAAATATAATATGCTAACAATAGCAGTGTACAGGATAGTGAAAAACAAATAGGGTCAGCATAAAACATAAGCACGTTAAATTTAATGAAATTTTAATATAAGTGTTAGTTATATTTTAAATTGACACAAATTGTTAAAAGGTAAATAACTAATTTAAAATAATTTGGGTTTTGTGATAGTCTCCTTTGATCATAAAGAATGTCATCGCTTAAGTATTTCTAAGTGGTTCGTTAAACATGTTTTGTTCGATTCATTGAAGCTGATAACAACATGATAATGAAAAGTTTTCGCAAAAAAAAAAACGCCTGAACCCCAAGTATAAGCCTCTTTTATTGCGTCAATGAACTCTCTGTCATCATGAATAAATCCCATTGCAAAACATGCTTCTCTAAAAGTGTTATGTTTATAGCCATCAATTGTCTTGATATCATCATAACTTGTAGGTCCTTTTTCACTGTTAACAACATTCTCATGAAATATAACTCCCCGGTTGTTTGAGGGACCCAAATAAGACGAATAATTGTGTAACCTCTTTTCCTTGGTTTCCAAGTCCTTTTTCTTTTTATCATAACAAACTTTGAGACAAATTGTCCATAATTCAATAGCTTTGCTTCCTCATACTCTAGATTAGCTTAAAATCAAGGAGTGAACATTGATTATATTATGCTTGGTTTAAGAAGGACATTTCAAATTTGCTCAAAATCTTTGTAGTAAAATGAATTCTCTCCTTCCATGTGAAAACATAACCTCTCAACAATTGGCTTTTTCCCATGAATGGAATAAGAAAAGATTCTACAACATGCTCCGCTTGGTGATGCATATCTACAATCGAGGTATTGTTTGATTTCGTCAATATTTCCATCAATTGAACATTTTGTTAGAACAATTAGAACTGAGATTCTATCAGAACTCTTATTGATGTACTTGAATAGAAATTTAATTGAACTACTTTGATTGCACCATTCCATATTCATGCGTGCCTCCTACTTCATCAACAAACTTGGGTTGTGGGCTACGACATGACCGTTGTGTAGGATAACTCCGTTCTTATCAATTGTGTAGCCTTGATCTCTTCTTCTATAGACTGGATATCCTTCTTGATCAACTATTGTGACATCTTGATATTTCTTAGGATAGTATTTGGAATACTTACCATCCTGCATGCATGGACATTTAGGGTTTTCCAACTAACAAGGTCCATGAACCATATGGTTCTTCAATAAGTTATGCAATTTCGGATGTATTGAAGGATCGAGTACTTCAACATTTATAATTTTGTCAATGTCTTCTGGAGCCAAATATTTGTTGGATGGATGCAAGAAAAGCATAATGTGTGCATGTGGTAAGCCCCTCTTTTAAAATTCAATTGTGTACATGTCTAAAAAGGAAAAAAAACATGAATTAGAAAGCTATAACTTGTTAGGAATGTGCTTATAAATAATTATTTTAATTCATAAAGTAGGTAATGATACATAATAAAGGAGTGTTGATGAACTTACATGCAAGAACTTTGCCTAAGACACGTTTTTTTTCACGTCAGCTAGTATGTGATCAAACTTCATTTTAAAGACTCTGGCAATGATATATGGTTTATCATGTGGCTTCAAATTTAGAGGACCAAGAAGTCTTTGAATCTCTGGCCAATTAAGATTGCAAGTGAAATTTATGAAAATATATGGAAAACCAACCTTACTACAAATTTCCATGCCATCATAATACAATTATGAATCTATGGCTCTCAACATAAGATGATGGTAACACGACTCTTTTTCCCGTGCTAGAACCGGCCATTTGACTTTGATCTCTATCTTCATTTAGGCTTATATACTTTGAAACTCTTAGCTTGCTTTAATTTTTTCTTAGCCATTGCAACCTCTCTCCTTCAAGCATAGTGTAACCATTTACTAAAAATTGTTGGAACAATTTCTGGGATGATAACAATGTTTTGGTCTTATCACATCTATTTTGGATTCTAAATGCTACCCATTTTGTAATAGTAAGTTGGTTTCTTTGATTATCTTTAAAAAATATCAAGATCATGGTGGGCAATATTTTGTCTATAACCATCCTCTCCATAAGGAAAAATCAAAGAATATTGATACGCCAAGTAGCTAGTATGAAACTCATCAATCCTTTTAAGTTTCTCTCATTTGTATTGTATGATTATGTCTCTTTCATTTGCCATGTCAATATTACCAACAATTAATGCTGCTACTTCAGAAGAAGTAAGTTGATTGTACAATCTCCCATCAGTAGACCTATTAGAAATAAGTCGGAGCTTCAAATTATGAATGTTGCTTTTATTTAGTCGCTTCCTTACCATTAGGAAACTTTTGACATGTGTGTTATGTGTGTACAACATATCAGACAACTTTTGGACGATATTCGGATTAATGTTGTTTTTGTTTCCTAAAAAAAGGGAAAAGTTAGTATGTATAAACTTTTATTGAAGTTGTGAGAAAGAATAAATGGTTGTTTTACCGTAGAGCTTCCATTCGATTGGCGACTTCATTTTCTATATCATAAATGTAAAGTTGGGCATATTTTGGTGGTTGGCCATCCGGTGGCAATAAACTTCCATTGCAGTGGCAAATCTGTCCTTGTATTCTTATGGTATGGGGACCACGACCATTATTGAAGTTGTCCAATTTTGCTCCAAGTGAAGTGAAAACAAAAATTTTGTTGTACGTTTGTAAATTTTTACTGTCTGTGGCAGCCTTATCAAGTAGGAGATGTGATGATAGTTGTGGTGGTTGTTTTAAGAATGGTAGCTCAACTTTCCCATTTCCACAAGATAATGAGAACTTGGGATTTGCTACATGTTTGTGTTTCTATATCCTTTCATGATACCACATCAAAGTCGTACAATATCTACATTCAAGAATGGCATCCCCTAAATCGGAATAATCTGTAAAAATAAAAAAGAGGTTTAGATTT
The DNA here is from genome assembly GCA_963859935.3 of Lathyrus sativus. Lineage (NCBI taxonomy): Eukaryota > Viridiplantae > Streptophyta > Magnoliopsida > Fabales > Fabaceae > Lathyrus > Lathyrus sativus. The sequence goes on along the minus strand of OZ012735.1, from coordinate 786,976,689 downwards.
GCATTATGTGTGAATGTTATTCCATTGTTAATGTGATGTTTGTTTTCTAGAGGGTAAGGCCTAAATAATAATGGAAGTACTTAAGTGTTAAACTATAAATTCAAACAGTAAAAACTATAAATTCAAAATCTTACAGAGTGTTGTTAGAAGTGGTTCCATGGTCAGTAGACATAGGAATCTCCTTTCCATGTTCACGTATGATTTGTGGGTTTGTGTTTTCGTCTTTGAGTATCATCGAAACCTTAGTGAATCTAGAAAGAAGATTTATGCCCAATCCATCTCTATTAAAGGCTCTATACGGGATTGGAAACAAAAATATGGTGTAGTATTTCTTCCGTGTAATACAACATCGATGCATTTCTCATCACTCACAATTTTATTGATTAGTTGTTGGTTGGAAGTTGTTGGTTTTATATTTGAAAGAGAAGTCCTATTTGTGGTTGTAGTGTTATTTGGATTATTACAACACATGGAATTTGGTGTGACATGTGTAAACGTTTTGACTTTTAGTTTTGAGGATGGTAAACCTCCTCAATCTAACTCTCTTTGTTGGATATTTCTTATGGACGTATTCGTAAATAATAGTTACTTGATTTTCATTGGTCCTATGTTAAATGCAAATATGACTTAAAATAAATCATCTTTCTTGGTATTTTTCAACTCTTTACTTATGTTTTAATTGATTTATTCAATGTTTTTGTGTGATTCTTCAATAAAATTACACGTACCTTTGGATTCCTTGATATGTGTGTTATTGTGTAGGATTTAGGCTTGATTATCAAAGAACAAGGCACAAAAGAATGGAAAAAGGAAGCCAAAGAAAAGAAGAAGATTCAGTAAATTCACAATGCGAGTCAGAAGCAAAGTCAAGGCGAGCTCGCAGTGCGAGCTCAATGCGAGGCCAAGGAGAACTGAAAATGTTTGATGGCAGTGGTGAAATGCCTCAGTGAATGTACTATGAGGTATGGGCAAAGAAGTTCGCAGTGCGAGGTTAGATATTTACTCATGGGCAATTTAACTATTTAAAGGCACTTCATGTGCCTAAAAGTAAACTTCACAGTGCGAACGAGACAGATTTTGTAATACTAATTATGTATTTTTCTTGCTTTTTAGAAACATAACTTAGATTTTTAGAAGGAGAACTTTATCTCTCTTTATTCCAAATATACTTTAGAGAGAGAAACATAAAACCCTAAGAGGGAGATGTCCAAATACAAGAAAATCAGAGCTTGATCTTCGAGTAAGTACTTTGATCTCTTGTTGGGGTTGGATGTAATCTATTTATACCTTATGTATTTCTTCTAATCTATGTATTTGTGAACTAGTTTTGATTCAATATTGATGTTGTCTTTGATTTCATATTATTGGGTTTGAGATACTCATCTATCAATCAACAAACATTAGACATGGATTTGTGAGTTGATATTCACTAGTATCAAGCTTTTATTGTGTTGATTGTTAGCATGAGACATCATCTAGTGGTTAATACGGTAAAGCTCGCGATAATGTTTTAGACAAAAATGATATTGTAAGGATGCGTGATAATAGAGATGAAGAACTATGTTCACATACATAAATTTTTTGAATACATGTTAAAAAGGGTTAATCGTATGTATGTATTCTGATCATGGCATTTTATATGAATCAATATAGAGATATACTCTTCAGATTTGGATCTAGGATAAATACCTGTTAGGTTCTAAACTCTAGACATAGATTTAGATTTAACATTCCCGTGAGTATTAGTTCTTATTGCCACGTGTTGTGATTTGCATGAGACATCACCAATGAGCCAATATGATTGTTCTCTCGACTTTGCGTTAGACATAACCTCGATTGTGAGTGATACGCGAGGGTATTATACGAATGATTGATTTGTGTTTAATTGATCAGAAGAATACATGTGTTATTGATTGATGAAATTCCAATCCCAACAAAGCTCTGTTTATTTTAAGTATTTACTTTATTTTTTTGTCTTTATATTTTCCAATTTTATCAATTGTACCTTGAATCTTTCAACCAAAATTTTCACAACACGCTTAGAAACATAGAGACCGTTGAAAGGCGTTCTTTCCCTCACACTAATCCTTGTGGAGACGATAAAAACCGGGTACTCAACAATTTTTGCTTGCCGCTATACCGAGTTAACAAAATTGCGTCGTTACCGAGAATTGGTGTTTTGATATTGAATCACATTGCTATAGTTTCTATATTTTTTTAGCTTTGTACAATATTTTATATTTTATATATACTTGTTTCATTTCATATTTGCTCAAGTGTTGGTTAGGGATAGATGTTAAAGAGAACTTCTAGATTGGTTACTCTTTTGCTAAAAAGTTTCCAATGAAGATTCTACCAAGATTGGACGATGATGATAGGATTTTTAATGTGATAAATGCAGACAAGTTACATGGTTACCACTTTCTAGAATGTTAGAATCATTAAAAAATTTGTGTTTTGTGCAAATGTGTATTCTTGTTTCATTTTACAACTTTTTTGAATGCTTGAGTCACTTAAAACCAAAAACCACAAGTTGTGAGAAATCTCCATTGCTTACTAAATGCTTGGATGACTGATAACTTTGTTTCATTTGTTCGATTCATGCTTAATCTTTTGATTATTGTGATTTTATGGAAGCATTAGAAAGGATCAAGACATTTGTTTATATTGAGCACAACTATATCCAAACGTAACTTACCCGTGAGTAGTGAGAATTCGTTAACTCCTTTGAGCCTAATAGATTATATCCCATTTTAGTGATGAACTTGGTTTATGTATATAAATTGAAAGTTTAGTTCATCATTGAATTTTATGGGATTCTAAAAAAATTTCTTGAAACCTTTGAACTTTGTTCTAAATTGATTTTCTTGCCATAAAAAACAAGGATCATTCACTTGAGGTTCGATGGTATTCAATTTGGGGAGAATGAAAGAAAAATGGTAGGTTATTAAAATTTTGAAAAATTTCAAACAAGCAAAGAAAAAAAAGTGAATATGAATGTGAAAAAGAAAAGAAAAAAATGCTTGTTTGAAAGAAAAAAAATAGAGAATGCAAATAGTTGTGCAAAAGGAAGTTTGAAAGGGTGAGCAATAAAGAAGTGGTGAATGAAGTTGTAATGTGTAAGTAACTTGTATAGAGAATGTATCTTTTGCATTTTCAACTTTGATTCAATAGCCTTTAGAAATGACCCTTTGTTGTGAACCTGACCAAGCTACAACCTTAAAATCCCTTAGTGATCTTTTGCTTCCATGATTTCAATTTTGATTGTTGCATGAATGTATGAATTAAATTGTTGTTAGCATTGTTTTCAGATGAGTGTAATTGTCCTGCGGTTGCAAACGCATTAATTCCCTTCACCCATTAATTGAACATGAGTATTAGAGTGATTCAAGTATGAAAATTTAGTTCTTTTGTGATGCAGTGCATGATATTTATTTTAGGAACTAAATTATTTATCATTGTTTGAATCTAGGAAGTAGTGAACATTGCTTGTGTGCATTCTTATGTTAAATTTGAACCATAAATATTTTCTTGGTTGAATTTTATGCTTGAGAAAATTCTATTATTTTCGTTAGGGGCATACTTTTCTTGATGAGAAGAAAAAATCTAGTTGGCGAGAGTTTGTTGAATGTCAAATATGACTTAAAATGAACCATCTTTCTTGGCATTTTTCAACTCTTTACTTATGTTATAATTGGTTTATTCAATGTTCTTGTGTGATTCTTAAATAAAATTGCATATACCTTTGGATTTCTTGATATATGTGTTATTATGTAGAATTTAGGCTTGATTATCAAAGAACAAGACACAAATATTTGTGAGTAATGATAACTTTAGGTTATAGGATGAATGAAGTAGTTAAATATTATAAACAAAAATATGAGTACAAAATATGAAGTAGCTTGATATAATAAGATTGAAGACAAAATATTGAACTAAAATAACAAAACATAACCATAATAGTATTTAAAGTGTAAACATGTTTCAGTTATAAATTACATTCATCCTAAGTGACTCAAAATGGATTCTTTTCAAGATTCATAAAGACAAGTCAGAGTGAGGATTAAAATCTCTACGAAATTAAAAGAAAATTTCACAAAATAACAATAGTCAGCCATAAGTGCATTGCAGATTGATGTTGTAAGTGCATAAACTATTCTGTCTTTGAATGTTTGGCAGCCTTTGTTGCAGACTGTTTAGGGGACAAGAAATCGGCAGATGTTAGTTCTTCCAATGAAGTTTCCTATGAAAGCCTCTTAAATGGGGTATTGGTTGAGTTCCTATCAGGGCTCCAGTTTTGGGAAGCAGAACATGATTGCTAATAAGAAATTCTTCAAGGTATTAAATTGGATGCCATGTGCAAAGAAATAACAAATGCAAGAAATTTGTGCTTACAGTTTGATAACATGAAGGAGTATCCTTCTGGTTGTGAAGCAACCCAACATTAATCACCATTTGTTTTTCCTTAGGCATATGAGTGTTGATGACATTCTTTAAAGTAGTCTACATTCAAACAAAGTGTATGGTAAGCATGGAGGCGGATGAAAATAAAACATGTTAGTGATACTGCCTCAAATGTTTACATAGGTATATAAAGACATACCTCATTTGGTACGATGAAGTCTTTAATAATTCGAATGACTTCTTTATCCTCAGTAAGTCTGATGATAGATGCCTGGGAAAAAGTTGGTTGGTATTTGACCCGAAAAGCAAATTCCTTGTCTATATGATTATCTAGGTGAACCAGATAAACTTTTGGATAATTTTCATGCGTCTAGAGGTGACGGGGTCATGTGATATACAAAATTATGTTAATTCATGAGAAATTAAACATAAGAAATATAAAGCATGATAAGATGATGCCAATATCATGTTCCTACAGTAAGACAAAATGACTTCTAATATTTTCTGATTTTTACTAACACAACACAGTTTATGCAGAAATTGAAACAATGATAGAGTTAAAATCAAAAACATTCTATATGACGCAAGGAAAATATGGTTTCAATGAAGGAAGAATAGTTGCAGAAGCATCATTTATGTTGAGAATGTGAATCATAGCAGTATTCCAAGGAATGTTACCATAAAAAATGAGATTACGAATTAATGTAAGTATTAAAAAAAATATGATTATTACGAATAAGAAGCAAGAATGATGTGGGGAAGGAAAAAATGATGGAATAGACACACCTTCCTCATAAGTGTTCTTAAATCATGTTCATACATTCCAACAAAATTAATACACTCCTTATCCTAAAAGATGAAAGTCCCAATTTTGTTTTCATACTCAACTCCAATTTCAACTTTGAATCTAATTGAATATTGAAAAAAAAAAGTTTTAGAGAAAAAGTGTTATTAATAATATAATTGAAAAGTAAAATTTAAATAGATAAAATGAAATTACTTGGTGATAGGGTCAGATTTTATATCACTACAGTTGCATGTAAGTGGAACCCGAGGAATCTTGTTAGTCTTGTTGTAGTTTGGAAAAATATCATAGTACCAACCAAATTTATTTGGTTTGAACCTCTTGGTTGTTCAGATAACGTTGCAGAAACATTCCTGAGTTAGGATAGATATATACAAAACCTGAATTAGAAATGCAGAAATTATGGTATTTGGACATAGATGGATGATAATGTTCCATAATTAAATGAGATATGATGATTAGTCATGTATTAGAGGATAGTCAATGCATGGATATTTGTAAATATTTAAAAAGAGTTATAAAGACTTGCATGATTAGTCAGAGGAGAAGAAATGAATGAATAAACATGTATCATAGGAGAGCCAATGCATGATTAGTTAGTAGGACAAATAATAATTTTGAAATCAGTAGCTTAAAGACATATAAAGAGTTGAATAAACAGTGATAGATCTTACGACTTGAAGAGTAAGCATCTCCCTAATAATTTGACATCTCACATAAAGAAAAAAAATCTATCTTTAACCTGCCATTGAGAACCAGTTTGGTGTGAAAGGGAAGGTGAACTAACTTGTGATAAAATGTTGTCTTGAAATCTGAATTAGCAAATCTGTTAGTTCCTGATTGGCAGGCATTTTGGTAAAACTTGGTGAAATCACAAGATGTCTTGACATATGGTATTTAGATTCTGCAGGTAGCTATGATTATTGTGTAACTTGTAAATGCGCCTAAGAGGGGGGGGGGTGAATTAGGTTCTGAAAAGTATTTGCAATCTTTTTGGTTCTTGGTTCTTTTTTCGGTTATGATGATGGTGACTTTAAAGTAAAGTTCAGGAAATAAAAAGAGACACAAGAAATTTATAGTGGTTCCCCTCACACTCCGAGAGTACTCCACTCCCCTTTTGACTCGAAAGAGATTTCACTATAGTTTAGAATTGTTGCCCAACCTAATTACACCAATGGTGATGCCTACTATCTAATCTATAGGTAATCCAAGTGTAGAAGAACAATCCTCTTTAAACACTTCAGTTGTTTCCAACAATCCTGGATAACAAGGTAATACACAATTATCTTTGAAATAAGTTGAAATCTTTGAGAGGATGATATTATCAATCTTCACGACCGTTCTTCTTCTTGAAACAAATATTACTCAAATAAATATACTAGTGTTCTTGTGAGAGGATTTGAAATGAAGCTGTGATATTGTGAAAGTTTATTCAAAGGCTTCTTTCAAAAATGTTTTTGAACACTTAAAAATGAAAATTTGAAGGAAGAAGATAATGAGTAATTTGAATGATTTTGTTTCTTGAAGGTCAAAATGAATTTTTAAAATGATAACAATTTATATTGATCAAAATACCTTTTTAAAAGGGTGTGATTTTGTACAGCAAAAACTGTCAGAAATCAAAATGGAGACCAATGCATATTTTCATAAAAAGCTGCCATTTTTGCTTGCTGTTTCAGTGTTAATCGGTTAACTAAATGGGTTAATCGGTTAACACCTTACAATGTTTAAATATATTCAAAATTTACACATTTTAATCAGTTAACCCTATGTGTTAATCGGTTAACACTGTAACAAAATTACAAATGAGTTAATTTTAAGGGCCGTTATCCGGTTAACCAAAAGGGTTAATCGGTTAACACTGAAAGATTTTCATAAAATAATTATTTTTAACAAGAGTGAGTAACATAAAATGATTTTAAAAGAGTTTGTGGTATATGTGAAGTGAAATGTGAATTTATGAACACTTGTATAGATATTTTCAAGTAATATTTGTTATACCTTTGACTTGATGTTCAAGACTCAATCTTCATCACTTGAAACTTGTGAGAGAAGCTTTGATCCATATAAGACATGTGCGAGAGTGCTATCTTAATGCTTGATGTCTTTGTTGTTTACTTGATTCTCTTACTTTTTGCATAGTATAGTTGCATAGAAAGCTTGACCTTGTTGTCTTCATCAAAACATTTAAATGTACTTGAAGCTTGCTTCTACAATCTCCCCCTTTTTGATGATGACAACCGACTTTTGAAAGATTGATTTGATACTTCGTTTCTCTACACTGTTTCTCCCCCTAAGTTAAGGCTCCCCCTTAATCTAAGAGGTATAAGATTTTCTGCACAAGAAAATATTAGAGAGACCAATCCTTCTCCCCATTTGTCATTAGCAAAAAGTAAGAGGAGCAACGGTAATGAAAGTAAACATACACACATAGAATAAACACAACACATATTCAAACATCACAAACAAAAACTTTTGTTTTTATGATACGAAACGCACGCACAAAGTACGATACATATACGAATACGAAACATAAAACATAAACTTAAATAAATTTTACAACAAGAATAAGAACAGAAACAGGTGCTTTAATTATCATCATTCGACCTCTCCTCGCTTGCATCTTGGCCTTCTTCACTTCCGTCCTCATCTTCGTCGTTTCCAGCATTGGGATTTTGAGAATTGATGACAAGTCTTTGAAGTGATTTAATTGCCCGAGTGGTTTCTCTATATTGAGTCATAATTGTGATGTAGAGAAACTCGTTTGTTATGCCACCTTCCGGGATTGGAAAGAATGGTTGGAGGAAGATGAATCTTCTTCATATTTGTAAGTTCCATCATTATTTTTCACAATGTCGGTATTCTTGATGATGGTAATTTCATTAATCTCATTTGAATTTGGTTTCAAGGTAATGGATGGTTCTCTGTTCAAATCCAAGTCTGTTAGTTCCAAGATACTAGAGATGAGTCGGCCGTATGGGAGTCGGGTAGACAGAGTGAGTTGCTGTTGGAGATGATACATCATAGTTAATATCCAATTAACTTTAATTTTGTTCTTGATGGCATACATCACCTGCATCTCAAGGTCATTGATTTGAGAGTGATTTGAATCTTTCGGGAGTAGCACATAACCTATGATGTAGTGGAGCATACGGTCATTTACCGACAGATTTTTGACATAGCACAAGGTGCGAGCAGTCCGTTGTCTAGCAACTACAGCCACTCTAGGAAATCTGCAAATACTATAGTAGTACTCCATTTTGTCATTGTAACACCCCCTTCTATACCCCAAATAAATGCATATAAAACAATTAAGCACATACAAATTATCAGAGTAAAAAAATTTAGGATAAGGTATAAAAGAAGAATGTCACAATTTCACCACCAAAACTCTTTAACATTTTGCTCCATAAAATATGTAACATTTTCAAAATTAAGCGGAAGATCAAATCATTTAATCGTTTCCAAAATATTAATTCAAATGCACATAAGTTATCCAGATTAATACATCATATCAGTTAGATTACAAAACCACATCAGCTGATACATCGCAATGTATCACAAAAGAATGACTATACTAGTCTAACTGCCCGGTGTTACATATCAGAGCAGCCGACTCAAAAGAATGAAGACTAACTTCACAAAAGGACTCCAGCATCCTAATCTGCAATGCCTCATAGAGCATTATAAAACAGCAGAAGGGTGAGAAATATAACCATAATAATCAAAGCATGAGATTATATATATATAGGTATTCATATAACACATATTCACATTTCTCACCACACTTCCTTCTCTTAGTCATATATATATATATATATATATATATATATATATATATATATATTTACCACACATATATAGACAAACATGGATATTCACAAAGCATTCCCACATTATGCATACACTTACAATTTCCACAATCTCATCATTCACACATAAGCATCCCTTCATGCATATGTCATATATCAATGTGACTCAACAACTCAATGCAACTCATGCACTGCGGTACCGACTCTCGTTATCTTTTTTCGGTTTTCACTCTAAACCGGGTCCACCCTTCTAGACCGATAACTCGTTATCATTTTTCGGTTTTTACTTTAAACCGGGTCCACCCTTCTAGACCGATAACAACCAAGCCCGTCCCCTAGGCTTCAAACCCACCCTTCTAGGTTTGGGACAAGCCACTAGTTTCCACGAAACTAACAGACATTGCCTCTTGACTGAATGATGTATGTACAATCAACCAATCACAATAAATGCACTTAAGACCGTTCCCGCGTCTTAATCCCATGCATTCGAATAATTCACCCCTTCGAGAATTTCATCATGATTGCACATACAACATATATCAAACATTTATCAATCTATTCATTTCACACATCATCATATTCAACAACAATGCACACATATCACATATGTTCCCATGCATTCACACAACAATCGCATACATATATGCACTCACAATTCATTAGACGATACACATACATTCCTCATTGTATTCCCTTGTATCTCTAATTATCACAACAATCAAACATTCACAACTCATCAATTAATACACACATAATCATCATTATGTTCTCATGTATTTTAACCGATTACAATTAATCATTCATATCACAACTCTAGGATTCACGCCCGAAGGCTACCCACAGCACATGTTATCATAATAGTTCACATCCTCATTCATAACATAGAAGTATTAACCTATGCGAATCAACCAAACAATCACCATTTGGATAACACAGTAAAGAAAATATACTGTCACATTCGCCTTTATTCGCCTGGCGAACCCTCGCAGCGAACCTTCGCCTGGCCTTCGCCTGGCAAACTCTCTCAGCGAACACTCGCTAGGCTTCGCCTGGCGAGACTTCCCAGCGAGCCCAAGTCAGTAGCTACTGACTTCATTCGCCACCATTCGCCAGCACCTTCGTTGGGCGAACCTTCACTATCCAACTTCGCCTAGCGAACCTACCAGCGAAGTCCACTGGGACTTAATCATAATTATTCGCCAACATTCGCTGGGCTTCGCCTGGCGAAGCTTCGCCTTCGCTCGCCTGGCGTGAGCCAGCGAACCTGCGCAGAACAGAACCCTATTCTGTTCCTCCTTCACCAATCCATCATCAACCCTCTCTTACACATCCAAATCAGTATAAACAGCATCAATACATGTTACCCGACTATTCTACGGCATTACATTCAGTTTCTAACCGATTAAATCCTCGATCTACCGATTATTCCAACTTTTGCCCTAAATGAAAAAGGATGGAAACTACACCAAAACCCCAACCCAACATACATAACATCATGCAATGATCAAATAGAAACATTTCTCACCCTTACCTCGATTAATCGGAGCTTTGATGTTGGTTCTTGATGATTTCCACTTTTCCTCTTCTTCTCTTCTCTTTCTCTCCTTTCTTCTTCTTTCCTCTTTCTTTCCAAATGTTTTCTATCTTTCTTTTCTCTTCCTTCTCTATTATATATTTCCTTTATTTTCCTTCCTTCCAATTTCCTTCTCAATTCTCTATCCATACCAATTAATAAAAATTAATTCCAACATTAACATAAATCCCACTAAATCAATTAATTACTATAATTAATCATTTAATGAAATTTGGGCTGTTACAACTCTCCCCCACTTTAGGAATTTTCGTCCTCGAAAATGTTACCTGATTCAAACAGCTCTAGATAAGACTCTTTCATCCGACTCTCAAGCTCCCAAGTAACATTTCCACCAGCCGGTCCTCCCCAAGCGACCTTCACTAAAGCAATCTCTTTACCTCGAAGCTGTTTCAATTTCCGATCCTCAATCCGCATAGGTGATGTCTCAACAGTCAGGTTATCTCTCACCTGCACATCATCTATTTGGACTACATGAGACGGATCTGCAATGTATTTCCTCAACTGAGATACATGGAATACGTCATGAAGATTAGCAAGCGACGGTGGTAAAGCCACACGATAGGCCACTTCTCCTATCCTTTGCAAAATCTGATAAGGACCAATGAAACGCGGCGACAACTTGCGCGACTTCAGTGCCCTACCAACACCTGTCATCGGAGTGACTCGAAGAAACACATGATCTCCCTCTTGAAATTCAAGTGCCTTCCTCCTCTTGTCATAATAACTCTTCTGACGACTCTGAGTAATTCTCATCTTCTCTTGAATCATCTTGATCTTATCAGTAGTCTGTTGAACTAACTCAGGTCCAACAACAGAACTCTCTCTGGACTCGAACCAACACAATGGTGTCCTACACCGCCTACCATACAACGCCTCAAATGGTGTCATACCAATACTCGAATGGAAACTGTTGTTGTAGGTAAACTCAATCAAAGGCAAGTAGCTATCCCAAGCTCCTCCTTTTTCCAATACACAAGCTCTCAAAAGATCTTCAAGCGACTGAATCGTCCTCTCCGTCTGACCATCAGTCTGAGGATGATACACTGAACTCAAACACAACTTAGTACCCAAAACACTCTGCAAGCTCTCCCAAAATCTCGAAGTAAACCGCGGATCTCTATCCGAAACAATACTTAACGGAATACCATGCAGACACACAATCCTCTCAATATACAACTTAGCCAACTTCTCCAAAGGGTAATCCATACGCATAGGGATAAAGTGAGCAGATTTAGTCAACCTATCCACGATAACCCAAATAGCCTCAAAATTACTCGGCGTCCTCGGCAAACCCGATACAAAATCCATGGAGATACTATCCCATTTCCACTCAGGAATAAACAACGGCTTCATCAAACCTGATGGCTTCTGATGCTCAATCTTCGACTTCTGGCAAGTCAAACAAGAATACACAAATTCCGCAATATCCTTCTTCATACTAGGCCACCAAAATACTTTCCTCAAATCCTGATACATCTTGGTAGCACCCGGATGAATACTCAATCCGCTACGATGTCCTTCCTCAAGGATACTCTTCTTAAGCTCAACCACATCTGGAACACAAACTCGATCCCTACATCTCATAATACCATTCTCATCAATCCGAAAATCGCCACCTTGGCCTTGGTTGATTAAAGTCAACCGATCAACTAAGCTCAAATCCGATTTCTGTCCTTCTCGAATTTCGTCCAAAATGCCACTCGTAAGCTTTAACACACCCAACTTAAATCCAAAAGAAGTCCTCTCACATACCAAACTCAAATCTCGAAATTGCTCGACCAATTCCAACTCTTTCACCATCAATGCCGACATATGCAATGATTTCCGACTCAATGCATCCGCTACTACATTCGCTTTACCCGGATGGTAGTTCAAGCCAAAATCAAAATCCTTCAAAAGTTCAAGCCATCTTCTTTGTCTCGCATTCAATTCCTTTTGATCCAAAAGATATCTCAAACTCTTGTGGTCACTAAACACTTCAAATCTTGCGCCAAATAAATAATGCCTCCAGAGTTTCAACACGAACACAACGGCGGCCAACTCTAAGTCATGCGTCGGATAATTCTTCTCATGCACTTTGAGTTGCCTCGAAGCATAAGCTACAACTTGGTTATTCTGCATCAACACACCTCCTAAACCCATCAAAGAAGCGTCACAATACACAACGAATGGTTCTTCTGGATTTGGCAGAATCAACACAGGAGCTGTCGTCAACCTTCGCTTAAGCTCTTGAAAACTCGCTTCACACTTGGCGTCCCAAACAAAGGCTTGACCCTTCCTAGTCAACTGCGTCAACGGCAACGATAACTTAGCAAATCCTTCAATAAACTTCCGATAATAACCGGCTAAACCAAGAAAACTTCTGATCTCAAAAACTGACTTCGGAGTCTCCCATTGCGACACCGCTTTAACCTTCGACGGATCGACCGCAATACCACTACTAGAAATCACATGACCAAGGAAACTAACTTCCTTCAACCAAAATTCACACTTAGAAAGCTTCGCGAACAACTGCTTCTCTCTCAGCACAGATAACACAATCTTCAGATGCTCGGCATGCTCTCCTTCGCTCTTCGAATAAACCAAGATGTCGTCGATAAACACCACCACAAACTTATCCAAATAAGGATGGAAAATCCTATTCATGTACTCCATAAATACACTTGGTGCATTAGTCACACCAAATGGCATCACGGAATACTCATAGTGTCCATACCTCGTCCGAAAGGCCGTCTTCTGAATATCCTCAGCTTTCACACGGATCTGATGATACCCAGATCTCAAATCAATCTTGCTGAACACGCTTGCACCAACCAACTGATCCATCAGATCATCAATCCTTGGAAGTGGATACTTATTCTTAATAGTCACCTTGTTCAACTGTCTGTAATCCACACAGAGCCTCATAGAACCCTCTTTCTTCTTAACCAACAACACCGGTGCACCCCACGGTGACACGCTCGGACGAATAAACCTCTTTTCAAGCAAATCCTCAAGTTGACTCTTCAACTCTTTTAACTCCGATGCCGACATACGATATGGAGCCATCGATATCGGGCTAGTTCCAGGAATCAAATCGATCGAAAACTCCACTTCTCGCTCCGACGGTAAATCCTTTATCTCTTCAGGGAATACTTCCGGAAAATCTCTAACAATGGGCAAAGCATCAATCTCTTCACTTTCACTAGTCCTCAAAGTTGCCATAAGCATAAATACCTTAGCCCCATCTTGTACCGATTCCTTCACTTGTTTCCTCGTCATAAACAATTCCCTTTCAACATCCGAGTCGGGAAAAATAATCGTTTTGTCAAAACAGTTAATATACACACGATTGAATTTTAACCAATTCATTCCAAGAATTACATCCAGTTGATCTAAATGAAGACACACTAAATCAATCCCAAAATTTCTACCGAAAATACTCAACGGGCAATTCAAGCAAACATACGGTGTAGTTACTGAACCCATAGCAGGAGTATCAATAACCATACCGCGACCAATCACAGACAACTCAAGACTTAACCTTCTAACACAATCCAAAGAAATTAAAGAATGCGTAGCTCCGGTATCAATTATAGCGATCAAAGGTGTACCATTAAGGAAGCACGTACCTCGGATCAATCGATCGTCGCTAGCAGTCTCAGATCCAGATAGAGCGAACACTTTTCCGCTCACTTGATTCTTCTTCGGCTTATCACACTTGGTAATAATGTGCCCTCGCTCACCACAGTTATAGCAAGTAACACCCGCACCACTTCTACACTCTAGAGCCTTGTGGCCTGGCTTGCCACACTTAAAACACGTCTTCTCAACACTTTTGCACTCCGGAGCACGATGTCCCTCTTCACCGCACCTATAACATCTCACCGGAGTAGAAACTCCCCCACTTTGCTTCTTGCCAAAACCAACTTTTTGTTTCCCCTTATCCGCAGGAGTTACGTAAGGTTTTCCTCTGAATTGACCTTTTCCTTTCTTATCACTTAGGCTCTTGTAGTGGCTAGACCTAGCCCTACTGTCTTCGTCATAAATTCTGCTTTTGTTAACCAACTCAGAAAACCGCCTGATTTCCTGATATCCAATAGCTTGCCTAATCTCGGGTCTCAAACCGTTCACAAACTTGAGGCACTTAGACCTCTCAACATTACCAGTATTGTAGTGAGGACAAAATTTGATCAACTCCTCAAATTTCGCCGCATACTCAGCAACCGTCGAATTACCTTGCTTCAATTCAAGAAATTCGATCTCTTTCTTCCCCCGCACATCCTCTGGAAAATACTTCTCCAGAAAAGTCTCTCTAAACAAATCCCACGTAATCACAATATCATCTTCCTCAAATCTTTGGCGAGTATTACCCCACCAATCTTCAGCTTCTTCTTCGAGCATATGAGTCCCAAACTGCACCTTCTGTGCATCCGAGCAATTCATAACTCGAAAAATCTTTTCCACAGCTTTCAACCAAATTTGTGCCTTGTCCGGTTCATGAGTTCCCTTGAAGACCGGAGGGTTATTCTTTTGGAATTTCCCCAAAGCACGGAATCCATCATCAGCATGATTCCTCTCATTCACATTGGCCGGAGGATTCTGCCCAATTGCCCCCGCCAATCTCGTCAATGCCTCCGCAATCGCTTTGTCGTTCCTTCCTGCAACCATCTTACTAATTCCAGCAACAGAACCACGTAAGAACAACCAATATTGATAATGCAACACACGCATATCAATAACACACAGGAAAAACACTCTAACAACTTGGCCGGACGAACCGACCTGCTCTGATACCACTATTGTAACACCCCCTTCTATACCCCAAATAAATGCATATAAAACAATTAAGCACATACAAATTATCAGAGTAAAAAAATTTAGGATAAGGTATAAAAGAAGAATGTCACAATTTCACCACCAAAACTCTTTAACATTTTGCTCCATAAAATATGTAACATTTTCAAAATTAAGCGGAAGATCAAATCATTTAATCGTTTCCAAAATATTAATTCAAATGCACATAAGTCATCCAGATTAATACATCATATCAATTAGATTACAAAACCACATCAGCTGATACATCGCAATGTATCACAAAAGAATGACTATACTAGTCTAACTACCCGGTGTTACATATCAGAGCAGCCGACTCAAAAGAATGAAGACTAACTTCACAAAAGGACTCCAGCATCCTAATCTGCAATGCCTCATAGAGCATTATAAAACAGCAGAAGGGTGAGAAATATAACCATAATAATCAAAGCATGAGATTATATATATATATAGGTATTCATATAACACATATTCACATTTCTCACCACACTTCCTTCTCTTAGTCATATATATATATATATATATATATATATATATATATATATATATATATATATATATATATATATATATATATATATATATATATATATATATATATATATATATATATATATATATATATATATATATATATATATATATATATATATATATATATATATATATTTACCACACATATATAGACAAACATGGATATTCACAAAGCATTCCCACATTATGCATACACTTACAATTTCCACAATCTCATCATTCACACATAAGCATCTCTTCATGCATATGTCATATATCAATGTGACTCAACAACTCAATGCAACTCATGCAATGCGGTACCGACTCTCGTTATCTTTTTTCGGTTTTCACTCTAAACTGGGTCCACCCTTCTAGACCGATAACTCGTTATCATTTTTCGGTTTTTACTTTAAACCGGGTCCACCCTTCTAGACCGATAACAACCAAGCCCGTCCCCTAGGCTTCAAACCCACCCTTCTAGGTTTGGGACAAGCCACTAGTTTCCACGAAACTAACAGACATTGCCTCTTGACTGAATGATGCATGTACAATCAACCAATCACAATAAATGCACTTAAGACCGTTCCCGCGTCTTAATCCCATGCATTCGAATAATTCACCCCTTCGAGAATTTCATCATGATTGCACATACAACATATATCAAACATTTATCAATCTATTCATTTCACACATCATCATATTCAACAACAATGCACACATATCACATATGTTCCCATGCATTCACACAACAATCGCATACATATATGCACTCACAATTCATTAGACGATACACATACATTCCTCATTGTATTCCCTTGTATCTCTAATTATCACAACAATCAAACATTCACAACTCATCAATTAATACACACATAATCATCATTATGTTCTCATGTATTTTAACCGATTACAATTAATCATTCATATCACAACTCTAGGATTCACGCCCGAAGGCTACCCACAGCACATGTTATCATAATAGTTCACATACTCATTCATAACATAGAAGTATTAACCTATGCGAATCAACCAAACAATCACCATTTAGATAACACAGTAAAGAAAATATACTGTCACATTCGCCTTTATTCGCCTGGCGAACCCTCGCAGCGAACCTTCGCCTGGCCTTCGCCTGGCGAACTCTCTCAGCGAACACTCGCTAGGCTTCGCCTGGCGAGACTTCCCAGCGAGCCCAAGTCAGTAGCTACTGACTTCATTCGCCACCATTCCCCAGCACCTTCGCTGGGCGAACCTTCGCTATCCAACTTCGCCTGGCGAACCTACCAGCGAAGTCCACTGGGACTTAATCATAATTATTCGCCAACATTCGCTGGGCTTCGCCTGGCGAGAGCCAGCGAACCTGCGCAGAACAGAACCCTATTTTGTTCCTCCTTCACCAATCCATCATCAACCCTCTCTTACACATCCAAATCAGTATAAACAGCATCAATACATGTTACCCGACTATTCTACGGCATTACATTCAGTTTCTAACCGATTAAATCCTCGATCTACCGATTATTCCAACTTTTGCCCTAAATGAAAAAGGGTGGAAACTACACCAAAACCCCAACCCAACATACATAACATCATGCAATGATCAAATAGAAACATTTCTCACCCTTACCTCGATTAATCGGAGCTTTGATGTTGGTTCTTGATGATTTCCACTTTTCCTCTTCTTCTCTTCTCTTTCTCTCCTTTCTTCTTCTTTCCTCTTTCTTTCCAAATGTTTTCTATCTTTCTTTTCTCTTCCTTCTCTATTATATATTTCCTTTATTTTCCTTCCTTCCAATTTCCTTCTCAATTCTCTATCCATACCAATTAATAAAAATTAATTCCAACATTAACATAAATCCCACTAAATCAATTAATTACTATAATTAATCATTTAATGAAATTTGGGCTGTTACAGTCATAATTAGCCCAAGGTCCATCTCTGTGGTTGACACCTTTCCGGAGGAAAAATCCCGTGTATGGAATCTTGAGAGTTGCAGAAATGTTTGACAGATCTTCGTTCAATTCACAATCGCGAATAGTAGTGACAAGCATGTGTTCTCCAGCCTCATTCAAATTGATAGATAAGTTATTCATAAATGATTTAACAAAGTCTGGGTAACAACGGCCATTATCAGAAACAAAATTATCTATCCTCTGATACTTTAAAAGTGTTGGAAAATCAAATGAGGAAGTTGGAAAAGCTTTGAGGTTAACATACTTTACGATAAATAGCCGTCGAACCCTAACCTTGAAGTCCATTCTTCTCTTTTTGGTAGATACCATTGGAGCAACATCTTCATTAACCGCGGAGCTGCTTTCTGTAATTTTTCCCTTTCCCTTCTTGGTTGGAGCCATTGATGAAGATATGAAGTTCTTAGGGTTGGATATGATTTTCTGAAAATAGGGTTAATGTTGTGATAGGGATGGTAAAATAAAAGACGTTTATATGGAGGGATGATTGAAAGTTATTGTGATAAAGAGTGGGTAGGAGTTGGAAGGGGTTTTAATGTGAGTCAAAAAGAAGAGAATGGTCCCAAGGAAAGTGGGTGATAATAATCATAAAGCACATGCACCAATAAAACACTTAAAAACACATCAAAACAAATTTTGACTAATTTTTCGTTTCTGTTTTAAAAAATACGAAAGGTGTTTATCGGTTAACCATGGGTGTTAATGATTAACGTATTAAAAAATTAGTTCTGAAAATTAAAACTAACAGTGTTAATCCATTAACCATGGGGGTTAATCGGTTAACACCTTCGAAAATCCAGAAAATGCTTAAAAACAGTGAGTGCAAGAACTTGGTATATATAGATTCTATACAAATTAATTTATGAAGAGTTTAGATGTCACCTTCATCGAGAATTCCGAGTTCTCGTCGAATCTTGAAAAATGGTTCTTTTGCGAGTGGCTTTGTGAATATGTCGGCAAGTTAGTTATGTGTATCTACAAAAGTGACTTCGACATCTCCTTTAAGCTCGTGATCACGGAGAAAATAATGTCGAATGTCGATGTGTTTGGTTCTTGAGTGCATGACCAAATTTTTTGTAATGTTGATTGCACTTGTGTTGTTGCATCAGAGAGGAATGCATCCAAGATCAATTCCGTAGTCGCTTAATTGTTGCTTTAGCCAAAGGTTTTGTGCACAAAAGCTTCCCGCCGCTATGTATTCCGCTTCAGCTGTACTAAGAGTAACACATGCTTGTTTCTTACATGACCACGAAACTAATGCATTTCCAAGGATATGACAGGTTCCACTCGTGCTTTTTCTATCAGTTTTACATCCTGCATAATCCACGTCAGACTAACCAATTAAAGTATAAACACTACCTTTAGGATACCATAAGCCAACGTTCATCGTTCCCTTGAGATATTTCATGACTCTTTTGACTGCTGTGAGATGTGACTCCTTTGAATTTGTTTGAAATCGAGCACATAAACAAACACTAAACATTATGTCAGGACGGCTTGCCGTCAAGTATAATAAAGAACCAATCATACCTCGGTACTTTGTAATATCAACCAATGTTCTTGATTCGTCTTAATTGACGTAGGTTCCGGACCCCATTGGTCTTGACATAGCTTTACACTCATCCATATCAAGTCTCTTTGCAATACTTTGATTGGTTGAAAAAAATTCCGTGTTTTAATTGCTTGATTTGCAATCCAAGGAAGTAATTCATCTTTCCTATCATAGACATTTCAAACTCGCCTTGCATCAACGCAAATTCTTCACATAGTTCCTTGTTTGTTGAACCGAAGATAATGTCGTCCACATAGACTTGAACTAGTAAGGTATTATCCTTTATCTTTTTAATGAATAAAGTCTTTTCTACCTTGCCTTTTTCAAAACCTTTTTCGCATAAGAAATTACTTAGATGATCATACCATGCCCTTGGTGCTTGTTTAAGTCCATAAAGGGCTTTCTTCAATTTGTTTACATGTGAAGGATGCTTGAAGTCTTCAAAATCCGGGGGTTGTTTGACGTAGACTTCTTCGTTGATATGTCCGTTCAAGAAGGCGCTTTTGACGTCCATTTGGAAAAATTGAAAGTTCATTGAACAAGCATAAGCAAATAATAAACGAATAGCTTCTAACCTTGCAACCGGAGCGAAAGTTTCTTCAAAGTCAATTCCTTCCTCTTGATTGTACCCTTGAGCCACCAATCTTGCTTTATTTCGAACAATTATTCCATTCTCATCAAGTTTGTTCTTAAACACCCATCTTGTTCCGATAATATGTTTATCGTTTGGTCTAGAAACAAGTTCCCAAACTTGATTTCTCTCAAATTAGTTTAATTCTTCTTGCATAACAATAATCCATTGATTATATTCAAGAGCTTCATTAACTTTGGAAGGTTCTATTTGAGATACAAACGCCATGTTTAAGCATGCATCTTTGAGATTTAATCTTGTAGCAACACCTTGATTTATGTCTCCGATCACTTTCTCGATAGGGTGATCTCTATGAATCCTCCATTCTTTTGGTAGATTATTGACATTGGAATCTTGCTGAACCGGTCTATCTTGTTCCTTAATGATATCTTTAGAAGTATCTTCTTTGGGAATTTCTACAATTTCATCATCATCATCATCACAAACCATAATATCCTCCTTGGAGGGGTTAGATTCCTCAAATTTGACATGCATAGATTCTTCAATAGTTAAAGTTCTTTTATTATAAATTCTAAAAGCTTTACTAGTAAGGGAATAACCAAGAAATATACCTTTGTCTGATTTTTCGTCAAACTTACCAAGGTTGTCTTTGTCGTTGTTTATGACAAACACTTACAACTAAAAATATGAAAGAATGGAATATTTGGCTTTCTCCCTTTGAAGAGTTCATAGGGATTTTTCTTAAGAATAGATCTTATATTAACACGATTACTTACGAAGCATGCCGTGCTTACCGCATCCGCCCAAAAATATTTTGGAAGCCTTGAATCGCTTAGCATAGTCCTTGCAAGTTCCACCAATGATCTATTATTTCTTTCTACAACACTGTTTTGTTGTGGAGTTCTTGGTGCGGAGAAGTTGTGTGAAATTCCATGTTCTTGATAAAATTCTTCAAATGAAGCATTTTGGAATTCTCCATCGTGGTCGCTTCTAATGGAGGCAATTGTAAGAGATTTCTCATTTTGAATTTGTTTTGCATACCTATTTAATGCTTTGAATGCTTCACTTTTCTGCATTAGGAAGAAATTCCAAGTGTATCTAGAAAAATCATCTACAATTACTAATGGATAAACATTACCTCCGAAGCTTTTTGTTCTTGATGGACCAGAAATATCCTTTTTGTTCTTTTTGTTCTTTCTCACCACACTGAGAACTTTCTTCGACCACAGCCTTCCCTTTTCCCTTATCCGACCTTTCGACATTCGCTTCCGAAGGTGCAAACACCCTCCCACTTCTGGTTACTCCACCGGTCCCTACCAGATTATCAATAGAACCAAACAGCGTACTCTTCAGCTCTTGCTTCTGACCATTTCAATAGACCTTTGCCCCATAGTTCCATGGGATCGCCTTGGTGCTTTCGTAGGGTACTGGCCCCTCCTTAGTGATTATAATAATGGGTGGCCTTGGAGGCGCAAAAATATTGATCGTTTTGTAAGGAATGGAGATGGTGGCCACTTCATCCTTCTCTTCATCAATTACCTTTTTACTTTTCTTTTCCAAAACTCTATCAAATTGTAGAATGCCCTCATCAATTAACCTTTGCACATGATTCTTCAAATTTTTACATCCCTCAGGATGAGCCAAACAGCTTGCACAATCTCTCTCACAACCGGGAAATACCCGTCCACTCAACAGCCTATCCTTCACAAAACTCAGAGGAGTCTTCAACTCTTCAACATCGGCTACCAGATTCAAACCTTCTTCCTCAACAATGGCATTTACCCCAACCTCTCCATGATTTGGCATAGAATTTTGCACAACGTTAGGCGCGTCATGTGAAAAATTGATAGCATTACTGTCAATAAGGTCTTGCACCTTATGCTTGAAGGCTTTACAATTATCAATGTTTTGGTCGGGAGCACCGGAATGAAAGCCACACCTGGCATTTGCATCATACCCTAGGGGTGGTGCGCCAGTTAAAGGAGCTAGCGTCCTTTTTTCGATTAATTGCAACTGCATCAAATGTTGAAGTAACTGCGAGTAAGGCATCAGCGGTGCATCAAAGTGTCTGTTCACTACTCTCCCGCGGTCTTGGAATCGTCGCGGAGCATAATTTTGTTGTTGTTTCTATGGACGTTGTTGCTGTTGTTGTGGTGGTGGCGGTACAACTGGAATTGAAATGCTTGCAACTTGAGGTTGCTGCTGACGATATTTCTGATTTCTGTTCTTATTCCGATTTCTGAAACCTGATACCGCATTTGTTTCCCCCTCTCTTTTCTTACCAAAACTTTGCCTACCTCCTTCAGTTGAGGATCCTTCTCCGACATGTATCTTCCCCAATTTGATTCCATTTTCAAACCACTCACCTGTAATGATCAAGTCTGAAAAATTACCGGCATATTGCTTATCAATTTCTCATAATACACTCCTGGCAGTGTAGCAACAAACATGTCAATAAGTTCTCTCTCCACCATAGGAGGTTGAACTCTTACTGCCAGCTCGCGCCATCTCTGGGCGTATTCCTTGAATCCTTCACTACTCCTCTGTGACAAGTTCTGCAACTGTACGTGATTAGGCGCCAAATCGTTGTTATACTGATAATGCCTAACAAAAGCTTCAGCCAAATCTCTCCAAATTCTAATGTTAACCGGCTCTAAACCCATATACCATTCTAGGGATGGACCAGAAAGGCTATCCTGGAAGAAATGCATGAGCAGCTTCTCATCGTCGGAGTATGCAGACATCTTTCGATAATAAGAACGGAGATGCACCCTAGGACAGGTCGTCCCCTTATACTTATCAAAGGATGGAACCTTAAACTTTGGCGGAATCTTCAAGTCTGGGATCAGCCCCAGATTTAACATATCTAGACCCAGCAAATTTTGATTTTCAAAATTCTTCATCTTTTCCTCTATCAGCTTAAACCTTCTGTCTGCGTCAGATTGCAGACCAACACCAAGCTCTCTCATAAAGAAAACATTATCTTGGTCATCCTCATCCCACTGAGGGCCAGTATTCCCATGTACAACACATGTCGCTCCTGGAATGTGAACTCCAGTTTGATTTCCTCCGCTCGGAGGGACAACAACCGTTGGAATAACATTAGCATGTGGGGTACCCACATCATTCTGAGGAGGAACAACAACAATTCCGCCATGAAGAACCCCACTCCCGTCAACCCTTGCAATCAGAGGTTGCACCAGTTTCTCAGCTATTCCTGGACATTGGCGACCCCTTGCATCATATCCATAAATTGGGCCATATGGTCACAGAACTTCTGCAGCTTGAGTTGGATTTGGTTCATAGCTTTGCGTTGATTTCCCCTGGTAGAGTAGCGATGAATCACTTGATTTTCAATCCTAAAACAAGGTTGAATAAACCATAGAACAGATAAGGTTAACAGATCCCGTAACACCTGCGATGCAAAATGAGAATGCAGTATGCTTTAGGGAAATTTTCCCCTTGATTCTAGTTTCACGGGAACAACAGGACAATGGAGAGCTAACAGATGAAGTCACGCAATCTTCTCATAAATAAAATGAGGACCTGAGTCAATACACATCACATCACTAAGGAAATACAACAGAATCAAACACGACCCTATCCAACAATCCTGGTGATGGTCGAGATAACAACAAATACTAAAGGAGAAAATACATCAAGTACGACGGCGAGTCTGGAACTCCTCCAATTTCTCCTTTCTATCAGGATGGTCTGGCCTAGCAATCAATCCTTGGATGAGCAACTCCCTCCGACCAATGGTAGCCTCCAAGCCCTGAGCATAATCTTCCCAGGCGCCTTCCCCAAATGCTTCTTCAAGCTTAGGCCTCTTCAGATCTGCTCTTAACTTGTACTCTTCCAACGTTGCAAGAGCTTCATTCAACTTGCGGTCACTTTCGCATCGACGTGAGGATTCAACTATATCTTTCTCTTCTTTCACCTGGAGTTGAACTTTCAACCTGACAATTTGTTACCGCAGTCCATCTTCTCGTTCTTTGTTATTAGTCAGAATAGCGTTCCATTGAGCATTGAATTTAGATATCTCTAGATGCGCTCTTTCTAGCTCCTTCTTCTTATCTTTAAGGATATCACTAGCACTCTTCAAGTCTCGACCCACTCGCTCTCGGGCGCGAATCTCCTCTGTTAGCTCTCTACCCAACTTATTCACCAGCTCTATCTGCTTCTTGGATGAGTAGGTAGCTTGATTCTTTTCACTCCTGAGCTGCATAATTTCCTTTTCCAACTCCTCGTTTACCTTGCGTAATTCCTCCTTTTTGGCCCACAATTGATTGTATCTCTGAATATCAACTGTTGCTAGTTCTTCAATCATTAGGGGATACAATGGTTCTCGAGCTGGAAATGGCAACAACAATATCTCAACTCTTTCCCAAATCCATTCCACATAAGGCTCATAGGCTATGCTATTTCTCTTTCCTAAAGAATATTTCCCTTTACGGCGAATTTTACTCCAAGCCTTCTCCAATATGATCAGGGTCTCACTGTCAATCAAGCCGGTGAAATACAGAGATTCCTGTATTTCTTCTTCCTTCGGAGGTTCCCTTAGAGCATACCCAAATTGCCTCATTGTAAGAACTGGATTGTAGTTAATACCACCCTTTCTTCCAATCAAAGGGACATTGGGGAAATTACCACAGTTAGAGATTATCTCCATACCTAAGAAGTCTCGATTAAACCATACAATCTCCTCAGAAGTTAACCTCATAAGCCTCTCTGACCAATCAGCGGTGTCTGAGATGTCTACAAATGGACCAGACTTAGGAAGATGACTCATAAACCATCTATACAGGAGAGGTACACAGCAGGAGACATTCTTACCCCTCCTATTCTCATTCTTGTAGTGTACAGAGTTATACATATCTCCTAAGAGTGTCGGCACTGGATTCTTCGAGACAAAAATATGGAAAGCATCCAAGTCCACAAAGTCTGGAATGTTTGGGAACAATATTATACCGTATATGCAGAGTGCCAAAATAGCATTGAAAACAACCCACCAACCTTCTTTTGCAAAATGTTGAGCTCTACCAACCAAGAAAGGCAATGGGAAACCAGACATTCCATTCCTCTTAACCATCTTCCCTTCCAACTCAGAAGCATCCAGATGAAGTGAATTTGCAAGCATAGTTAAGTTAGGCTCTACTTCAGAATGATAGAAAGGCATCTGATCCAGAATAGGAACTCCTAACAACATGGAAAACTCCTCCAGAGTAGGCATCAATACATAACTAGGGAAAGTGAAACATCTCAGCTGAGGGTCATAGAACTGAAGCAAGGTGTGAAGACCTCCTAACTCAAACACTGAAGCTTTACAGACACAACCCAGTAGCTTCCCATATTCTTTCTTGAAATCCTCCATCGCATTATGATCAACAACAAAAATCAAACTGAGTAAAGACCCTATATCTGGTGTTGGAAACTTATACACAACTGTCTTCTTCAAACAAGCCTCCATGCCAGCAGTGGATTGGTTTACTAGAATCAAGAGAAGAATATGCACCTGAAACATAAATACATGTCAATGTTAATATGCAAATGAATATGCAAATGCAACAGGGGATCAAAATTGTTATGTTGTTGACTGAGGTGAACCAGTGCTTCGCTTTGGCTAGAACACAACAATGACATAAGGAACCCACTGTATCAAGGATCAAAAGTTCACACTGACGAGAAAACCAGGTAGGTTAAAGGTCAAAGTTTCCTGCATAACCCTCCCCACTCACAGGTATGAACCTATCTCTAACAAGGTATGGCATCCTATATGGTCATCAGTGTCACAAACTTTCGAGAAACAATGATACGTTCACCATTTCTGGCTTGGCATCATAGTCTAACGAAGCGGCCTCACTTAGCTGACTTCCAAATGATCGGTCCCCAGAGTTGACAATCCTCATATCCAACATCCTCTCAACTGTCCGAAACAGACTAGAAAGGTAGTCATCAAAGACAATCTCGTCTGAGCGTGAATTTCGTGAGAACTAGTGCATTCCAAACATACAAGTTCATCGCTACTTTCCACTTCTAATGCTATGGTTATTCTCAAGCCTGGGTTTTGGCTTATCACATAGTGGAACATTCCCACCCAACATCACAACAATATGATAATATAAATGCTGAAAATAACATGTAAATGCAGTAAAGTACAAATGCAACACATTTACACATATATACACACCCAAAGGTAAAACAGACAAGCGCGAGGATTGACTCGCATAGGGGATGGGAAGAGTCCCCAGCAGAGTCACCAGCTATCACATCGCTGCGAAGAGGGGCCGACAAAGACAAAAGAGTCACCACCGCTCGTTATTTATCCCAAAGAGAGGGAAAGGAAACGATCAGAGAAAACCTACGAAAAAGGGAAAAGACATGTCATCGCAACTAAATCTTGGGTTCGGGAGTCGGTTACGCAAGGGGAAGGTATGAGCACCCCTCACGTCCATTGTACTCAACACGATCCATGCTTGTTGTCTATCTAGAAGGGTGTTAATCTATAAGGCTGGCTCACAGGGACAAAAGAAAATAAAAGAAACTCGATAGAGCATCGCTGCCCTATGCCTACGTATTCCCTCGTGCAATGGGAAAGTCAGAGTCAACGTAGTTCGGAAAACTATGAGTGAAGGGGGGAAGGTTGCTCGCCAAGACATCATCGTCTTGTGCCTACGTATCCTCATCTGGTATGAGAAATAAGAGAAAATGTAGTTCGGGATGACACGACCACAGGTTGGTTCAAGTGTTTTAACTGAGTAGGGTTAAATAATGGTTCCAGCAGTTAGGGACGATGCCTATTTGGGGTAGAGCTAAGAATTAAAACACTCTTTCTGAAAATGATTTTCAATTAATCTCGAAGGATAAAAAGGTTTGATGTTTTGTTTTGTGTTTTTTTATGAAGAAGTGAATTGAATTAAGTTTGTAATTCATGTTGCACTAAAGACTATGACTTGAGAGCGAATGCGTTGCATATCGCCCAAAGGGCATACACTAAACACTTTAGATAGTTGAGAGGAAGCCCCTCAACTATCATTCCTCAAGTACTTAAGGCTCGTAGTGTACAACACATATTATCCTTTATTAGCTGTCTTAAGATGTTAAGAGATGAGAAGAGAAGGCACAAACTCTAAGGGGAAACTAAAAAACCCTAATGTTATCATGCAATGTGCTCCTAAGATTGAGATTAAGAGGGAAGAAACTATCCTAATGTTAGGATGCTTGGATTGAACACTTAATGTCTCTCCTACTCTCATCCTAAACGAAGGGACTAGGAATCCTAAGTGATCTTGGCAAAAGACCAAGAAAACACAAGATAAATCAATCACAAATGAAATGCAAGAAAGAGATGAAGTTGACTTAAACAAGTCAAGGAATAAGGTAAACATGATATGCAATGATCAAATGATGCAACAAAAACAAAAGATGAAGCAAAATGACTTAAACAAGTTAAAGAAAAAGTGAGATGAAATGGGAGAAGTTACAACTCCTACAACCATTCATACATCAATCACTTAAACCAAAAGGATAAACAACAATGCACGAGAAAAGACCACGATCAAAGTGTAGATGGGAGAAAAAGGCTTGGGTAGTAAGCACATGAAAAGTATCTCAACCAAACTCAACACATTGATCATGCAAAAAGAAGTAGCAAACAAGTGTTAAAAGTGATCCCTCATTCAAGACAAACTCAAAGTATAAACATGGATACCAAATTGTCTTGAATGATGATCACAACCCAAGGGACAGAAGTGGAAACACAAGAAGAAATTGCACAACAAGAATGGAAACAAGGCACAAGCAAGAAACAAACCAAGGTAAGAGGAAGAACCAAAGTTCAAACCATAATCAACACTTAAAAACCAAGTGGAATGCCTTAACTTCAAAGTACCTTGTCACACAAGTTACACAAGTATATGACCTAAAAAATGCAAGACCAGCACCTTAATCATGTCATGAATGAGTATCAAAGCTTATAAGGTGTTTATGGGATCCATCAAAGTTATTTCCTAAAGGAACTAGGTCAACTAGTTTGTATGAACTTCTTCTAAGGTGACTTGACTTGCAAGCTTCACTAAAAATAGAAGAAATGTTCAATAAATCTCAAATAAAATGCACAAATAAACCAAGCTCAATGGAAAACATAGGCCAAAGTATAAAAACTAAATTCAATCTTAGGCATCACCAAATGATTTGATCAACTAGGGTGCTCCGCCTTATTGAGTTATAATCGAGGGTCAAGAAAAGTCAAACCAAAGTCAAACCAAAAGGGATCAAACATTGACCAAAATCAGATTCAAAGGTACCTCAATCCATCCTCTAAATGGAGAGGAAACCTTACTCATAGGTGATATCAAATAGTTGCTCAAATGCATATGATCAACTAAAGGCAACATTAAAGACATCTCCAATTGCAAAATTCAAATAAAATTGCAAAATAAAATAAAATCAGAAATAAAAATTATGAAAAATTAATTAAGGTTTTGAAATTTTAGAAACAATTTTCATTTAATATTTGGATAGTTGGAGCTATTTTTAATAATTAAAAATCAAAACAGAAAAGAAATAAAATAAAATAAAGAACAAAGCCAAGGGAGGTGCAACTGGCAAAGGGGAAATGCACTGAAAACAGTTGAATGCGCGTTGGGCTCCAAAACACTGGGGGTGCAAGTATCAATCTGAGCCCAATCCAAATCAAACTCAGGTTAATACATGAAACACACCGTTTCATTTAACTACATGTATTTCAACGTGCCAAATAAGCCTGGTCAAACCAATTACAACCAAACACGCGCGCAAGTCAAACATTAAAACCAGGCCACATCAGATCTGACCTAAAGTGAACCAGACGCTGGAGCTAGGGCTCCTGTCGTCTTCTCCAGTGGGCTCACCAAAGCTCAGAGAAAAAACCACCACAGAAATGAACAAAAATGGTACCAAACGAAAGATTTTGCTACAAGGATTCCAAATCCATAGATCAAACATCATAAATGTTCAAGATCAAGGAGAATCGAAGATCCAAAGTTTGAGTGCACCAACTGAAAACGTGATTAAACATGAACACCAACTATGCAAACATTGCCTACTCAACGTAGGGCTTCAGATGCAACCAATATGAGCCTAAATCAGTGCCTAAAATGAGAGATTTAGAGAGTGGAAGCTTACTGAATGGAGCAACTTCGTTGGTTCTTCAGATACGTGCAACCTTCACTTCTTTGCTTCAATTCCACTCCAATTGCTCTCAGGAAGAAGATACAAGCCTCAATTTTAGTTGGTTCCAAGTGAAAATTCAAATTCAAAGTTGAAGAATACTTGAGAATTTTGAAATTCAATCTGCTCTCTGGCTCCAATTGACACTTCTAAGCATTAAGGCACCCTAGAATACTTATATACTATGGACTTATGATCACCATGCAGGACCATGTTGGCTGTTTGGTGAATTTTAGAACAAATGCCCAAAAAAGAAACCTCCTCATACCCACGCGTTTTGCTTGCTTCACACCTTATAACATCATTAATCTGAAGTGTGTGAGATGTATTTTCCATTTGAATTGAATTGGGCCTTTGTTTTAATCCATAATGCAAGTTTGAAGTAGAAACTTCTTAGTTAAGAAACTTGAAAAATGATACATGTCCACGCACTTGGTACCAATCCAATTGGGGAAAACCTCTCATGATCATGTTTTGGTGTGAATTGATTCAAAATAAGTGACAAACATGACCTATAATGAACCAATCTCATATCATGCTTAAAAGTCCATATTTCACTTGAAAATCTTCCTGCATGGCCATATAAATCCATAAATCAAATGAATCTTGAGCTCAATGATGTAAATGAGACCTTTAGGAACAATTTTCATGTTGTTTGGAAGTGCATTTGAGGTACATAAGTTCATGAAAATGACCTATGAAACAAATGACCCAAAATGAAACTTTCCCAAAATACCCTTGCCTTGTGAGATCCATAACTTGAGATGTACAAATGATATCAAGGACTTCTAGGAATTTTTGGAAATCTAAGACCATGAAGAACAACTTTCATGTTCACTTGAAGTTGAGGAGAAACTTGATTCTAGGTCAAAAGTGCCTTAGAAGTGAGTTGACTTTTAGTTGACCAAAAATAAGTTCATCTGAGACCCATAACTTGTTGGCATCATAACTTGAGATGTATACAAACTCAATCAATGAGTTCTTGTACTCAAAATAAATCTAAGAACATGCCCTACAAGTCTCATGTTTGCATGAAAATGACATTGAGCTTGTATCATAGGTGAAAATGTCCTTGAAGTTAGGCACTAAAGAAGGGGATTTTACACTGAAATCATCTGAAACCCTAATTTAGTAACTTCTTCCATTCTTGATTCCTCTTGGTTTGATCTTGGCATGACATCTTAGATTCTTCAAAATGACTTCCTATGGCCTCAATGACTTAGGACCAAGTCTTGAACTCTCTCAAGTCCACAATTGACCTTGAGTTGACCAGATGACACCCTAATTCCATTTCCTTTGACCATGCCTCTTTACAGGTGAAATGAATGCTCAGATAAGCTCTACAATGACCTCCAAGGTACTCAATGTGCTTCTTAATCATATCCTATCCAAAACAATGACTTCATGAACCCCTGATGATCCTCTGTTGATCCCCAAGATAGGAGACAACCAACACATATCAATCCTTCCTTCTAAGGAGCTTTGACAACCTTATGATGATTACACACACTTGATGCTCTGAATAATCACCCTTGCTTGAGCTTGAAACCAATGAGACTCTTCTCTTGAATGGCAAATCACTCTTGATCCCCTGTTAAGAACAATGCTATGCAAATGCAAAAATGCAAAAATGAAAAGAAACATAAGCCAAGAACACACACTCCTTTTGATCCTTTCTCCACTCAGCAAAAAAACACATCACAATGCCATATCTCGTACCATGATACATCATTCACCCTCCATCTCAAATTCTCTCTCAAATCTGCCAAACTTGTTACCACAAGTTTAACCATACTAACTGATCATTTTAACCTCTCAAGCTTCATTTAAAAGCTAAAGAAAACCCCTAGCTGAAGAGCATCCTCCATTTGAAAGCAAACAGAACCTAGCTCTCACTTTTCTCTCTCTGAAATTTTCCTTAGAAACTTGGTTTTTCTTGAGCTTTCAACCCAAGCCTACCTCATACTTCACTCCTCAAAGCAGTTTTCACCTTCTATTTGCAATAGAAACTTTCTACAAGCATTGAGTTCACCACCTGTTCAAACTTGGTTGAAGGTTTAGAGTCGGATTCATAGGTATTCAAGTGTGGAGTTGAGTTCTATAAGCTCTAAGGAGGCATTCTGCATCTTCTGGTGACTTTGTTGCAAGTTTTGAAGAAGTAGTGGACATACTCCACTAGGTAATTTTCACAACTCGTTTCCTCTCATTCTAGACGCATACTAGGGTCATTTTGGGTACATATGATGTCCTACCTATGGTAGGCAATGTTGGCATAGCATGATATCTTGTTTTAGTGGATTTTCAATTATGATGTTCAAAATTGTTTCCTTCGATTTACCATGAAAACATGTCTGTTTCCAAAAACTAAGGTTGGATTTGAAACCTGTGTGAAATTCTGATTGGAGGGGTGTTCTTATCTTTCATTTCTGGGATTTTTGAGGTAGCTCAGGCGAAGGTTGGCCAAAGAAGACGACCGAAGCTAGGGCTCCGACCTCTGAAGGTGAGAGATGAGTTGATGTGGCTTTGGCGCTTTTATTTGAATTCAAATGCTTTGACATGTTTTAATCTAAGCCAATCAATTGCACAAGTCATTGCCAGCTCAATTAGTGAGCTCTAGCGTGTCTAGATGAGTGTGCTGGGGTGTGGACTAGGCTTTGTCCCTTTTGTTATTCGCACCACCCCATTTTGGAAGCCCAACACGTTTTGAACTGATTTCAGTTCATTTTCATTCTTGTTGATGCACCCACTTGCTTTCTTTATCTTATTTTATTTTATTTTTGTTCTATTTTCGTTTTGATTTTATTTAAAATACTTCCAATTATTCTAAAAATCCCAAAAAATGTGTTTCTGTTATTTCATTATTTTAGGATAATTTTCATAATTTTTATTTTATTTTTGATTTAATTTTATTTTTTTAACTGATTTATTTTGAAAAGTGGTTTTATGTTTGACCTTTTAATTTTTGACTTGATGTTTGATGCTTTTGATGAGCTTCTTGATCCAATTTTTCTCCCATGATTGGGTACCTCATTGATAATTGTTTGAGCATTGGTTTGGGGCCTTGATGACCTTTTCTTGATTGTTTCCCATTTGGTTTTGTGTGACCCTCGACATGAGCTTGATGCCTTGCATACTTTGTTTTGTTTGATACATTTGATGGTGTTTCCTTGCATTCCATGTCTTGATATTTTGCACACTTGTTCTTGGATGGGTTAACTTGAGTTTGAATATTTATTAGGATTTTATTAGGTCTTTATTCTATTTTTTATTGATGCTTAATTGTGAATTGGTCTTTGATTTGCACATACATGAGGTTTGACCTAGTTTGAGTCTACTTTGATTACTTGTGTTTGAGTGAAGCTTGAATTGATTTGTTGATGTGATAATGTGATATTTTGACTTAGCTTGGGAATTTATCATGTCATTTGAACTTGCTTCTAACTTTGATGGGTTGATATTCATCTCTTGGTGCTTTTGTGGCATGTGTTTTTTCTTTGAGAATGATTTGAATGCATGAGTTTGCTTTGAGGTGTATTTGCATCCTTCCCTTGTGTGTTCATGAGTGAATGTTTGATTTTGATAATCATGATGTTGTTGTTGCCCCACTCTATCTCTCTCCTCATTTCATTGTTTGGCGTTACCTCTCCTAGGTTGTTTAAGTCATTTTGGTCATATGTGGGCACTTTGTTTGTCATTGTGTTTTGACTTTCAATCTTGTGGTTTGTGTGTGACATGTAGATATTCCTTTGATGATGTATTATGATATATGATTTGTGTTTGTGTATGATAAAATTCAATGTTTGTTTGTATAATTGTTTCTTCAATTTCTCACTTTTCTCCACTCTCATCTTTCATGACTTGTTTAAGTCTTGCTTTTGTTTTCATTTGTGATTGAATATTAAGGTGTTTACTTGTGTTTTTTCACATGGTCCCTTAGGATTCCTAGCCCCTCTATTTAAGACGGGAGTAGGAGAGACATTATGCTTTCAATCCCTTGTATGATAACAAGTAGGATAGTCCCTCTTTGACCTCAACTTTAGGTCCATCATTTGTATGATAACATTAGGGTTGTCAGTTTCCCTTTAGTGTTTTCTTTTTGAGTCTTCTCTTCTCATCTCAAACTCTTTCAAGACACTTAATAAAGAATGACGAATATTGTACTCTATGAGACTTAAGTATATGAGAAATGATGAGTGGGGGGTTATCTCCTCATCTGTCTAGTGTGTTTAGCGTATGCTCTTTGGGCGATATGCGACACATTCGCTCTTACGCCATAGTCTTTAGTGCAATGTGAGTTTTAAAATGACTCAATCCACTTCATTAAAACTAACAAACCAAACCCAACCTGTTTTATCCTTCAGTATTGTTCTTCAAACTCATTTTTAGAAAAGAGTATGTTACATTTCCATTCTATCGCAAACAGGCATCGTCCCTAACTGTTGGAATTGAAACTTAGCGTCACTCATAAAAAATACTTAACCAACCAGTGGTCTAGGTTACCTGATCTAGGTTTTCTCTGATTTCTTATACCAGATGAGGATACATAGGCATAAGACGACGATGTCTTGTAGAGCAACCTTCCCCTCATCACTCGTAGTTTCCCGAACTTCGTTGACTCTAACTTTCTCATTGCACGAGGAAATACGTAGGCATAATGCGGCGATGTCCTATCGAGTCTCTTCTTTTCTTTTCCCCCCGTCTAGCAGTAGCTTTTAGATAACTTCCACCCATAGTTTAGACAATAAGCATGGATCCCGTTGTATACAACGGACGTGAGGGGTGTGCATACCTTCCCCTTGCGTAACCGACTCCCGAACCCAAGATTTGGTCGTGATGACCTTGTCTTTCCCGTTCTTTTAGGTTTTCTTCGATCGTTTCCTTTCCCTTTCTTTGGGATAAATAACGTTTGGTGGCGACTCTTCTGTTTGTTTCTGCCGGCCCCCTTTTCGCAGTTGTGATAGCTGGCGACTCTGTTGGGGATCCTGGTTCCCTATGCGAGTCAATTCTAGTGCTTGTCTATTCTATATGTTTTGGTGTGTATATTTGTGTGTGTATATATGTTGTATTTGTATTATTGCATTTGCATTTTATTTTACGCACTTTATCATTATTATTACATTGTTGCTGTGTTATTGGGTGGGGTGTTCCATTGAGAGATAAGCCCAATACCCAGGCTTGAGTATACACCTAGTATTAGTGTGGAGAGTAGTGGGGGCTTGCATGTTTGGCATGCATGAGCCCTCATGAAATTCGCGTCCAGACGAGATTTTCTTTGAAGACATCTTATCCTGTACATTTTGGACAGGTGAGGGGGTGTCGGATTTGAAAACTAATGACACTAGAGATTGTTCATTAGGGAGTCAGTTGAGACCTCCTTGATTGACCATGATGCCAAACCAGACACGGTGAACATATCATCGTTTCTCGACCTGAGAGTCTGTGACACTGATGACCTGCATAGGATGTCGTATCTTTTCTGAGACTAGGTCCTACCTGTGAGCGGGAAGGGTTTTGCAGGAAACCTTAACTTTCAACCGACCCGGTTTTCTTTTAAAGTGGACTTTTGGTCCTAGGTGTTCTAGTATTCTGGGTTAGTTAGTTAAAGAATGACAAGAATGAAGTTGTTTACATAGCAAAGACGAAGACAAAAGTTTTGGCTAAGATGGAAAAAGAGTTAGCTGAGGAGATTCAAGTGCGGGGACGAGTCGGTCAAGATTTGAAGAGCACTGATAGTGTCCTTAAGCATAAGAAGAAAGAGTTGGATAAGGCATACCTGGAGATATCTAAGTTCAATGATCAGTGGAACGCTGCATTAACTGCCAACAAAGGAAGGGAAGATGAGTTTCATAGACAAATTGACAGATTGAAGACATAACTCAAAATCAAGGATGAGAAAGTTTCAATGTAATTATCCCACAGGTATACAAGCGATCAGAAGTTACGAGAAATCATATCATCATTGGAGGAGTTCAAGATAAGGGCAGAATTGAAGAAACCGAGACTTAAAGATGCCTTCGGAGAGGATGCTTGGGAAGATTACGCTCAAAGTTCGAAAGATGTTATCTGCAGGAGAGACTTGCTCATACAGGCGTTGGTTGCAAGGCCTGAACATCCGGACACGAAGGAGCTGCTAAAGGAAGTTCAGACTCATTACAGTAGCTGAAGAGAGTTATTTGATACAGTATTCCTTTAGTTTTTATTTTTTTGTTCTTATCTTGTATTATGGCCATCACCAGACTTGTTGGATGAGGTCTTAGGATTATTTACTGTTGTATCTCTTGACAGGAAGATCCCCCTGAATCATATGTACATGCTTGCATTTCGCATTATCATTCTTATTTGCATAACAAGTGTTCTTGAGGCCTTCAATCTTATCTCTGCTTGGTTTTCTCCAATAGTTAACAGGATAGCAGATCCAGTTTTCCATAGATGTTCTACAAGATGGAATCAACAGAGAGTCATAGATCAAGTACAACAAGAGTTGCAGGAGTTCAGAGACAGGATGACGCAATTCATGGAGATGATGCAAAGGGTAGCCAACGGGCAGGAACAACTGAGAACTTTGGTTCAACCATTGATAGTACGGGTGGATGACAGTGGTGTTCTGCATGGAGGAACTACTGTTATTCCTCCTCCAGTTGATGGTAGCATTCCCCAAGCCAACATCGTTCCGACTGTAGTTAACCCTCCGGGCGGAGGTCATCAGGGAGGAGTCCATATAGCTGGTGCTGGAGGCGGTGTGGGTGCTGCACACGGAGCTGCAGGTCCCCACTAGAAAGAAGATGATCAGGATGATGTATTTTCAATAAGAGACTTGGATATGGGTCTCCCCACGGAAGCTGACAAGAGATTCAAGTTGCTAGAAGAGAAGATGAAAAGCCTCGAGAACTAAAATTCTTTGGGACTCGATATGTTGAGTTTGGGACTGGTGCCAGCGGTCAAGACTCCCCCTAAGTTTAAAGTACTGGATTTTGACAAGTACAAAGGGACAACTTGTCCTAAAGTACATCTTAGGGCTTAATTTCGGAAGATGTCAGCGTATTCAGATGACGAGAAACTTTTAATGCATTTCTTTCAGGACAATCTGTCGGGTCCTTCTCTGGAATGGTATATGGGTCTGGAAGGAACACATAAGGAGCTGGAGAGATTTAGGAGATGCCTTTGTATGTCACTACCAGTACAACAGTGATTTGGCGCCTAATAGGGTGCAGTTGCAGAATTTGTCACAAAGAAATAACGAGGGATTCAAGGAGTACGCCCAGAGGTGGCGAGAGTTGGCGGCCAGAGTTCATCCCTCAATGGTGGAACGTGAATTAATTGACATGTTCATGGTGACCTTGCCAGGAACGTACTATGAGAAATTGATCGGGTGCATGTCTGGAAGCTTTTCAGACTTAGTAATGGTAGGGGAAAGAGTGGAGAATGGAATAAAGACAAGGAAGATACAAAGTGGATAGGGGTCTATGTCAAGAGGAATGACGAAAGCATATGGGAACCCAAAGAAAAGAGAAGGGGACATGAATGTTATATCAGCCTACAGAGGCAGAGACCGAGTGCAACATCAACGTTAGTATCAACCTCAGCAGCAACATCAACAACAAGTTGCTAGTATAGTTATTCCGGCTGTACCGCAGCAACCGGCTACTGCGCCTTGTCGTTATCAAGATAGAGGAAGGATGGCCAACAGGCAATTCGACACACCTCTCATGCTTTACTCTCAGATTTTGCAACATCAGTTACAGTTGCAACTTATTCAGAAGAGGACTTTAGCGCCGCTCACTAGTACGCTTCCTGGTCATAATATTAATAACTGTAAAGCTTTTAAGCATAAAGTGCAGGATTTGCTTGACTCTAAAGCAATCAATTTCACAAATGAGACCTCAAATGTAAATCAGAACCCTATGCCAAATCATGGGGTGGCCAGAACTAATGTTATTATTGAGGGAGAAAGGTTAAACCTGATAACTAATGTTGTAGAATTGAAGACACCTTTGAACTATGTGAAAGACAGATTACTAAAGGGTGGTGTTTATTCGGGTTGTTTAGATGGCTGTGTAGAATGTGGTATGCATCCAGAGGGTTGTGTTGCTTTGAGGAGTCATATTCAAAGTTTGATCGACGAAGGCAGATACAATTCGACAGAATTATGGGGGAATAAGAAGTGAAGGAAGTCAACAATGAGAGGGATGAGGTCGAACCAATTTCAATCCCATACTAGACAATTAACATTTCAGCGCCGCCGAGGCCAACT
The DNA here is from genome assembly GCA_963859935.3 of Lathyrus sativus. NCBI lineage: Eukaryota > Viridiplantae > Streptophyta > Magnoliopsida > Fabales > Fabaceae > Lathyrus > Lathyrus sativus. The sequence continues at coordinate 786,939,170 of OZ012735.1, read as the reverse complement.
CCTATTATTATCACTACGCTAGGACCGGTACCCTATGAGAGCACCAAGGCCATTCCTTGGAACTATGGAGCAGAGGTGTTCTGCAATGGGCACAAACAAGAGCTGGTGGAGACATCATTTGGAAGCACTTATGTTGACAATATTGTTTGTTAGTTCTCGATTGGCAGGCATTTTGGTAAAACTAGGTGTAATCACAAGATGTCCTACAGGATGTCGTGACATCCGTCTGTCAAGATCAGCAGATTGCTTTGGACTTATTGACAGGTCTTTTCTCCATGATGTCAAACAAGATGTCTTGACACTCATGGACTAAACATTCTGTATGAATGTATTTATGTGTCCATATCTTTTTGTGCAAGCTTTCTGCACTATTCTGGTGTGAACCTGCTGTTATTTTTTGCTAAAGTCCAAGCCCATTATGAATTTCTACTTAAAGATCCGTAAACCCTATCTTGGAGATCAGAGAAGCAAGGATTAAAAGAGTGTGCATTTGTTCACTCAAAGCTTTTAAGCAAGAGTGTATTGTACTTGATTAAAGCTTTTAAGCAAGATTGAGTTGTGACTTTGAAGAGTGTCTTCTAAAGTCTTCCTTTTTGTATTGATTGTTATCACTGCTATGATTGAGGGGGAGTGAGAGGTGTCTCTTGTCTAGTGGGTTCTAGGCAGAAGTTGCATGGGTAGAGATTAAGTGAGGAGTTGTAAACTGGGAGTTTAGCTCTGAATTAATTCTACTAGTAGTGAATTTCCTCCCTGGCTTGGTAGCCCACAGACATAGGTGTGGTTTCATTGAACTGGGTTAACAATTATTGTGTCTCTTTACAATTGTTTTTGTTTATCTTTGTTCTTATTATACAAATATTTGTGTCGGGAACATCTCCTTCGACATCTAATATTTGATACCAGAATTTCAATTGGTATCAGAGCAGGAATCCTGCTATGGTTCTGGGTGAGATCTAGGTACGATACTTTGTGGTACCATGGACAAAGAAGGAGGATTTGTGGACAGACCACCAGTTCTGGACGGGAACGATTATGACTATTGGAAACCTAGAATGGTTGCCTTCACAAAATCTCTGGACACTAAGGCATGGAAAGTTGTTATCAAAGGATGGGAACATCCTATGATTGTTGATAAAGATGGAAAGGCTACAACTGAATTGAAAACTGAGGAAGAATGGACAAAGGAAGAAGATGATCTAGCTCTAGGAAACTCTAAGGCCTTGAATGCCTTGTTCAATGGAATTGACAGGAACATATTCTGGTTAGTGAACAACTGTGAAATTGCTAAGGAAGCTTGGGAGATTCTAAAGACTACTCATGAAGGCACATCTAAGGTAAAAATGTCTAGACTTTAACTCCTCAATTCTAAATTTGAAAACCTGAGAATGAAAGATAATGAAAGCATACATGACTTTCATATGAATATTCTTGAGATTGCCAATGCTTCAAGTGCTCTTGGTGAAAAGATGTCTGAAGAAAAGCTGGTAAGAAAAATTCTCAGATCTCTCCCCAAGACTTTTGACATGAAAGTAACTGCCATAGAGGAAGCTCAAGACATCTGTAAGATGAGAGTTGATGAACTCATTGGATCTCTACTAACCTTTGAAGTAGGAATAGGTGACAAAGCTGACAAGAAAAAGAGCATGGCTTTTGTGTCAAATACTAAAAAAAGAGAGGATGAATCTGATGAAGATACAAATCTCTCAAATGCCATAACTATGCTGGGAAGACAATTCAAGAAGGTAATAAAGAGAATGGATACCATACCAAATACCAAGAACATCTTACTTGACATCAGTGAGTCAAATGATGCAGGAAGAAGAACTAGAACTGAAGAAAAACCTACGAACAACAAAGGGATAAAATGTCATGGGTGTGAAGGTTTTGGTCACATTAGATCTGAATGCCCTACCTATCTCAAGAAACAAAAAGGTCTAGCTGTTTCATGGACTGATGAAGACTCTGACAGTGATACTGAAGAAGAATCTGCCAAGCATATAACTGCCTTAACTGGAAGATACTACTATGATGAAGATTCAAATGAAGACAACTTAACTTTTGAAGAACTGGCAGCTTCCTACAAAGAACTGTGCCTCAAAAGCGAAGAAGTTTGCCAGCACGGTGAAAAACAGAAGAAACACATCAGCAAATCAAGGGTTTGAATGATAAAGTTGCTCAACTAACTTCTCAACTTGACCATCTGAGAAAGTCTGTTAGAATGATGAACAATGGTACCAAAACCTTAGAAGAGATCCTTCAATATGGCAAAAGATCTGAAGACAAAATGGGGTTAGGGTTCAATGGAGACAATAACTTTTCCTCTCACCACAAACCTTCTGATTCAAGGCAGAAGATGTCCCAGCAGATGTCTCAATATCATGAGAGAAAACAAACCAATCAACCAAGAAAATTCCAAAGATGGAGATGTCATTACTGTGGTTGCTTTGGGCACATAAAATCCTTTTGTTTCAAACTGCATGGATATCCAACCTCTACTACTCAGACAAACACTCTTCTCTCCAAGAAGCTATGGGTTCCTAAAACTGATACTACTTGCCTCATAGCTCATATGTCCCTAAAAGTCTCTACTAAGGAAGATTGGTACTTTGATAGTGGGTGCTCAAGACACATGACTGGTATTAAAAATCTATTAGTTGACATCAAACCTCACTCAACCAGCTATGTAACTTTTGGAGATGGGGCCAAAGGTGAAATTAAGGGAGTTAGAAAGTTAAACTGCTCAGGAACACCTGATATTGACAATGTTCTCTTAGTTAAAGGATTAACTGCCAATCTAATTAGCATCAGTTAATTATGTGATCTAGGTCTAAGTGTCAACTTCACTAAACTTGAGTGTTTGGTTACTAATGAAAAGGGATAGCTGATCATGAAGGGAGTCAGATCCAAGTTCAATTGTTATCTATGGGCATCTCAGGAACCTAAGTATGCTCTTGCCAAAGAAGATGAAGTAAGAATGCGGCACCAGAAACTTGGGCATTTACATCTAAGAGGAATGAAGAAGATCATATCTATGGAAGCTGTCAGAGGTATTCCTAAGCTAAAGATTGAAGAAGGAAAAATCTGTGGTGAATGCCAAATAGGAAAGCAAACAAGGATGTCTCATCAGAAGATCCAACATCTCACTACTTCTAAAGTGCTGGAACTTCTTCACATGGACTTAATTGGACCTATGCAGGTGGAAAGCCTTGGTGGAAAGAAGTATGCTTATGTTGTTGTGGATGAATTTTCTAGATACACCTGGGTGAATTTTATAATAGAAAAATATGAAGTGTTTGATGTGTTTAAAGACCTATATCAGAAACTTAAAAGAGAAAAAGAAAGTAAAGTTGTCAGAATCAGAAGTGATCATGGAAGGGAATTTAAAAATCAAACGTTTGCTGAATTTTGCTCCACTGAAGGAATCAACCAAGAATTCTCTTCTCCTATCACCCCCCAACAAAATGGAGTTGTGGAAAGAAAGAATAGAACAATACAAGAATCAGCCAGAGCTATGATCCATACTAAGAAACTACCCTACCATTTCTGGGTTGAAGCCATGAACACTGCCTGCTATGTTCACAACAGAGTGACCTTGAGAACAGGAACTATGACCACCCTATATGAAATTTGGAAAGGAAGAAAACCTACTGTGAAATACTTTCATGTGTTTGGAAGCAAGTGCTACATTCTCTCAGATCGTGACCATAGAAGAAAGATGAACCCTTAGAGTGATGAAGGGATATTCTTGGGCTATTCTACCAACAGCAGAGCCTATAGAGTATTTAACTACGGAACAAATACCATGATGGAGCCTATCAATGTTGTTATAGATGACATGCATAAGGAAACTGATGTCCTAGAAGATGTTGGAACATCATTTGATATCCCAGCTAAATCTGAAGACAAAAACAATGACTCTAATCCCACCACCACTGAGGCCGAACCTGTTAATAAAGGACCTTCCAGCAGAATTCAAAAAGACCACCCCATTGATCTTATCATAGGTGATCCAAATAAAGGGGTAACCACTAGATCCAGAGAAATTGTCTCAAGCTCCTGCTTTGTGTCAAAGATTGAACCTAAGAACATCAAGGAAGATTTAACTGATGAATTCTGGATAAATGCCATGCAAGAGTAATTGGGTGAATTCAAGAGGAATGAAGTTTGGGATCTTGTACCAAGGCCTGAAGGAACAAATGTGATTGGAACCAAATGGGTTTACAAAAATAAATCTGATGAAAAAGGAGTGGTCACTAGGAACAAGGCCAGGTTGGTTGCTCAAGGATATACTCAGATTAAAGGAATTGATTTTGATGAAACTTCTGCTCCTGTAGCTAGACTTGAATCCATCAGACTTCTTCTGGGAGTTGCTTGCATTATGAAAATCAAGATGCTTCAAATGGATGTCGAAAGTGCCTTTTTAAATGGTTACCTAAGTGAAGAAGTCTATGTGGAACAACCTAAGGGTTTTGTTGATCCAACCTTTCCTGATCATGTTTTCAAGTTGAAAAAGGCCCTGCATGGCATGAAGCAAGCCCCTAGAGCATGGTATGAAAGACTAACAGAGTTTCTTGTTGAGAATGGATATAGAAAAGGTGGCATAGATAAGACCTTGTTTATCAAAGAAAAGCAGGGAAAACTCATGATTGCTCAAATCTATGTTGATGACATTGTCTTTGGTGGGATGTCAGAAGAGATGGTTCAAAATTTTGTGCAGCAAATGCAATCTGAATTTGAAATGAGCGTTGTTTGGGAATTAACTTACTTTCTGGGTCTTCAAGTCAAACAGATGGAAGAATCCATATTTCTATCTCAGAGTAAGTATGCCAAGAACATTGTTAAGAAGTTTGGAATGGAAAATGCCAGCCACAAAAGAACTCCTGCACCTACCCACCTAAAATTGTCCAAAGATGAAAAAGGAGTTAATGTGGATCAAAGTCTGTATAGAAGCATGATAAGGAGCTTGTTATATCTTACAGCAAGCAGAACTAACATTGCTTTTGCTGTGGGAGTGTGTGCCAGATATCAAGCTGAACCAAAGATTAGCAACATTAATCAATTTAAAAGAATTTTTAAGTATATCAATGGGACAAGTGAGTATGGGATCCTGTACACTCATGGATCTGGATGTGTGTTGTCTGGATATTGTGATGCTGATTGGGCTGGAAGTGCTAATGATAAGAAGAGAACATCTGGAAGCTGCTTCTTTTTGGGAAACAACCTCATCTCATGGTTTAGCAAGAAACAGAACTGTGTATCCCTGTCTACTGCAGAAGCAGAATACATAGCTACTGGGAGTAGTTGTTCCCAACTTGTATGGATGAAGCTGATGCTTATAGAATATAATGTCACACAAGATGTCATGACACTATACTATGATAACCTGAGTGCTATAAATATATCCAAGAATCCTATTCAACATAGCAGAACCAAGCATATTGATATTAGACACCATTTTATTAGGGAGCTTGTTGAAAATAAAATCGTTACTCTTGAGCATGTCACTACTGCAAACCAATTGGCTGATATTTTTACCAAAGCATTGGATGTCAATCAGTTTGAGACTTTGAGAGGAAAGTTAGGAATTTTTATTTATGAGGACTTATAACAATTACTACTAAGAGGGATTTTTGAGTTTAAAAGAAGGTTCTCTAAAATAAACATGTGTCAACATCTCTCTTTAATGAACTGCACGCCTTTGACTACTAAAGCTCACTATCCCACACAAATTATTCCCTCCAACTACATCTACAATTCCCACACCTTCTCTACTTTTCAAAATACCTCTCACATTCTGAACTTTGCTATTTATCTCCATCATCCTCTAAACTTTTCTTCTCTCAACATCAAGATGTCTCCCAAACGAGATGCTTTCCAAACTGATGCTCCGGAGGTGACACCCCCTCATACAAACAAATCCCAACAACCTTCCAAAGGTAAATCTTCTGACTCCTCTGCTGAAAACATTACTAGAATGAAGAACAAGGAAGGTTCTGCATATGTTGACAGATCCATTAGGGAACTTGTCACTAAGATTCTCCAGAAAGGTCGTATTGTGCATGGTATTTCCACCCCAATTTCTTGCATAGATCCATCCCCTAGTTTTGATAAGGCTAGTGAAAAAGATGATAAAGCTGGGTCTGAGGAGGAGTTTAAGGATGGTATTAAAGATGTCCCAACTGATGTTGAAGATGTTGGCTCTAGTTCTGCATCTGAAGATGAAGACTAAGCTTTTTTCCTTGTTGTTGGGTTATTTTGTTTTGTTGTTATTTGTGTTATCTGCCTTTGCAAAATAGACTGATTTTGTTGTAATATTTGTAGGGTCTTTGTGCCCTTAACTTGATTTTTTCCATCTTTTTGTTCTATGCTATCTATCTTAGCTTTTTGTTCTGAAAATTATGGCTAAAAAGGGGGAGAAGTGTATACTGTATACACTTTAGTATATGGCTAGATGTGTTGGTGTGTATAGCAGCTGAGTAGATGAAGGAGAAGATGGTATGGTGTCTGCTGCTCTGATTGGTTTGACAGGATGCTGATCCTGCTAGATGATTGTTTGTTCCTTTTTGGGGTTTATTGTGCAGCTTGCTGAATGCTGTAAGCTCTTTTATTTGTTTTTCTGTTTACTTAGAGTTACAAGTTACTGAAGGCTGTGAAGATTATGGGCTGCCTTGTGTTATGCTTGGGCTGTTGTGGTGTTTGTTATTTTGTTGAGGGGGAGTCTTGCTTTTACTCTTCCTCTGTGAATTTTTTTTCGTTGTGATGTACTCTTTTCTAGTGTTTGTTTTTCTTGTGATTTTTTTAGCCAAATTTTTTCAAAGGGAGAGTTTGTTAGTTCTTGATTGGCAGGCATTTTGGTAAAACTGGGTGTAATCACAAGATGTCCTAGAGGATGTCGTGACATCCGTCTGTCAGGATCAGCAGGTTGCTTTGGACTTATTGGCAGGTCTTTTCTCCATGATGTCAAACAAGATGTCTTGACACTCATGGACTAAACATTCTGTATGAATGCACTTATGTGTCCATATCTTTTTGTGCAAGCTTGCTGCACTATTCTGATGTGAACCTGCACGATTTTGGTGGTTTTCTAAAGGCATTTCTAATACACTTATTGTGGATCAGATTTGATTTGATTTAGAGTTTTTCTCAGAAGATTGATTGAAGATTGGAAGAATGATTTGATTAGATCTGATTGATCAAATCAAATCTGTTGCTATTGATGAAGATTGGAATCTTCTCAAATCCTGCTGTTATTTTTTGCTAAAGTCCAACCCCATTCTGAATTGCTATTTAAAGTGGCGTAAACCCTAGATTAGAGATCAGAGAAGCAAGGATTAAAAGAATGTGCATTTGTTTAAGGCTTAATGCTTCGTGTGTGTTAGTTTTGTGAGCCATTCACTCATTGTTTAATGTGTGAATTAGACTAAGTTGTTAATTGTAAATTGTTCACTCAAAGCTTGTAAGCAAGAGTGTATTGTACTTGATTAAAGCTTTTAAGCAAGATCAAGTTGTGACTTTGAAGAGTGTCTTCTAAAGTCTTCCTATTTGTATTGACTGTTATCACTGCTGTGATTGAGGGGGAGTGAGAGGTGTCTCTTGTCTAGTGGGTTCTAGGAAGAATTTGCATGGGTAGAGATTAAGCGAGGAGTTGTAAACTGGGAGTTTAGCTTTGAATTAATTCTACTAGTAGTGAATTTCCTCCCTGGCTTGGTAGCCCCTAGACGTAGGTGTGGTTTCACCGAACTGGGTTAACAATTGTTGTGTCTCTTTACATTTGTTTTTGTTTATCTTTGATCTTATTATACAGATATTTGTGTCGGGAACATCTCCTTCGACATCTAATATCTGATACCAGAATTTCATTGTTGGATCAGGGGGGATAACTAGGAGTGGCAGAGTGTTCTCTCCACCTGAAACTAATGTGGGAAGAAATGACAAAGGTAAAGTTAAAGATGCGGTAGAAGGAGACAGTCAACAACAAGGGGAGAAAGACTCTTTGACTAAAGATGTTGAAGAGTTCATGAGACTTATTTGTAAAAGTGATTACAAGATCCTAGATCACTTACATCAAACACCTTCTAAAATTTCAATCCTATCATTATTGTTATGCTCAAAGGCATACAGAAATGCTTTGCTGAAAATCTTGAATACGGCTTTTGTACCACAAGATATTTCTGTTAATCAACTGGAAGGAGTAGTGGCTCACGTCAATGCTGGTAATGGATTGGGTTTTACGAATTTGGATTTAACTTCTTCCCGGAGGAACCACAACCATGCTCTGCACATATCCATAGAGTGTAGGGGAGCTGTTCTATCCCATGTGCTAGTTGATATGGGATCCTCGCTCAATGTGTTGCCGAAGAAAGCGCTAATGAAGCTAGACACTCAAGGCTTGATCTGTACTCCAAGTGATCTGGTAGTAAGGGTATTTGATGGGACCAGGAGGTCAGTATTTGGTGAAGTCACGCTGCGAATACAAGTGGGTCCAAAGATCTTCGATACAGTCTTCTATATCATGGACATACAACCTGCTTATAGTTGTTTGGTCAGCCGGCCATGGATACACTCTGCTGGGGTAGTCACCTCGACTTTGCACTAGAAATTGAAGTATATGGTGGAGGGGAAGATTGTTACTCTCTGTGGAGAGGAGGACATTATGATTAGTCATCTGTCATCTTTCAAGTACGTGGAAGTGGATGGTGAGATTCATGAGACGTTGTATCAAGCTTTTGAAACTGTGCAGATTCAGGAGAAGCCTCATGTAGCAGCTAAAGATCCAGAAGTCTTGATGTCATCATTCAAGGAAGCCCGTGCTATAGTGGAATCTGGGTCTTCTCACAAATGGGGCCAAGTGCTTGATGTTCCTACTAAGCACGACAAGTTCGGTATGAGGTATAACTCATCTTCTTCAAGGGATCCTTCGAAGTACAAAGGACTTATTCAGTTTACCAGCGGTGGGGTTATTTTCGACATGATCAATGATGTTGAGGATGATGGAGGAGATAGTGATTGTGATATGGATGCTTGGATCCGTCCATGTGTTCCCGAATAGAAACTTCGTAATTGGATCATGGATGAAATCATCCAAGTTACACCAGAAGAGTAATTTCTATTTGTTTTTTATTATGTTTGGTCCTAAGTTCTGCCCAAGACGTAGTGGCTTTTCCTTGTAGGACCCCTCTGTTTATTTTCAAACTTTTATCATGAATGAAAGACGTTCTTTTCACATTCAAATGTTTTTATCCTTGTTTTTATTTTTATTTTTAACAAAACATAAAAATGGCAATGTGTTTGTGTCTGTTTTCATATCATAATAAGCATAAAACATCAATCATGCAAGTTTCACATCTCAGATACCATCGATTCCGATTTGGCTATGGCTCGATATGACTTTGATAATCCTATTTATCAAATTGAAGAAGAGACTGATGAAGATTGTGACCTACTTGATGAGCTAGCCAGACTTTTGAAACAAGAGGAATGGGTTATTTTGCCTCATCAGGAGGATGTTTAAGTTGTCAATCTGGGCACTAAAGATGAAAAGAAAGAAGTCAGGGTCGAGGCTGCATTGGAAGACGATGTCAAGAGAAGATTGGTAGAAATGCTCCGTGAGTATAGAGATGTCTTCACTTGGTCATATGAAGATATGCCAGGGTTGGATACCGACATAGTGATGCACCGTCTACCTCTTCAAGAGGAATGTCTGCCTGTGAAGCAAAAGTTGAGAAGAACCAGGCTTGATATGGAAATCAAGATCAAAGAAGAAGTCCAGAAGCAGTTGGATGCTGGTTTTTTTGCCGTCGCAAATTACCCTCCGTGGGTCGCTAATATTGTTCCTGTACCTAAGAAAGATGGGAAGGTCAGGATGTGTGTCCGATTTGGTTATGGCTCGATATGACTTTGATAATCCTATTTATCAAGTCGAAGAAGAGACTGATGAAGATTGTGACCTACTTGATGAGCTAGCCAGACTTTTGAAACAAGAGGAATGGGTTATTTTGCCTCATCAGGAGGATGTTTAAGTTGTCAATCTGGGCACTAAAGATGACAAGAAAGAAGTCAGGGTCGAGGCTGCATTGAAAGACGATGTCAAGAGAAGATTGGTAGAAATGCTCCGTGAGTATAGAGATGTCTTCACTTGGTCATCTGAAGATATGCCAGGGTTGGATACCGACATAGTGATGCACTGTCTACCTCTTCAAGAAGAATGTCTGCCTGTGAAGCAAAAGTTGAGAAGAACCAGGCTTGATATGGAAATCAAGATCAAAGAAGAAGTCCAGAAGCAGTTGGATGCTGTTTTTTTTGCCGTCGCAAATTACCCTCCGTGGGTCGCTAATATTGTTCCTGTACCTAAGAAAGATGGGAAGGTCAGGATGTGTGTCGATTATCCAGATCTAAATAGAGCGAGCCCGAAGGATGATTTCCCGCTCCCCCACATTGATGATTTGGTTGATAATACTACTCAATACTCTGTATTTTCCTTCATGGATGGCTTCTCTGAGTATAACCCAAACAAAATGGCCCCAGATGACATGGAGAAAACTATTATCACGTCGTGGGGAACTTTTTGCTGCAAAGTCATGCCTTTTGGATTGAAAAATGCAAGGGCAACTTATCAGCGGGCAATGGTGACTCTCCTTCATGATATGATTCATCATGAGATTGAAGTATATGTTGATGACATGATTGCAAAGTCACAGACAGAGGAAGGACATCTAGTCAATCTTCTTAAGTTGTTTGAAAGGTTAAGGAAGTTCAAGCTGAGGTTGAATCCTAACAAATGCACCTTTGGGGTGAGATCCAGGAAGTTGCTGGGTTTTATCGTCAGTGAAAGAGGGATTGAGGTCGATCCTGTGAAGATAAAAGCTATTCAAGAGATGCTTGAGCCGAGAACATAGAAAGAAGTCTGTGGTTTCCTTGGAAGACTGAATTACATTGTAAGATTCATATCTCACCTTACAGCTACTTGTGAGCCTATTTTCAAGTTGTTAAGAAAAGATCAAGCGATTGTTTGGAATGAAAATTGTCAGAAGGCTTTCGAGAAGATAAACGAGAATTTGTAAGAGCCTTCGATATTGATGTCTCCAGTTGTAGGGAGACCTTTGATTATGTATTGGACGGTTCTTGAGAATTCAATGGGTTGTATGCTCAGTCAACATGACGAGATGGGCAGAAAATAGCATGCTATTTACTACTTGAGTAAGAAGTTCACAGAGTGTGAGTCAAGATACTCGATGCTAGAGATGACATGTTGCACACTTGCTTGGGTAGCCAAACGCCTAAGGCAATACATGTTAAATCATACAACCATGTTGATTTCGAAGATGGATCCGATTAAATATGTGTTTAAAAAGCAAGCGCTTTCCGGGAGAATTGCTAGATGGAAGATGGTTCTGACAGAGTATGACATTCAATATGTTTCTCAAAAATCCATCAAAGGGAGTGTTCTGTCAGAATACCTCGCTGAACATCCAATTGAGGATTATCAACCAATAAGGTTTGAGTTTCCCGACGAAGATATAATGTTTCTGAAGATGAAGGATTGTGACGAGCCTCTGCCAGACGAGGGTCCGAAAATTAGGTCTCAGTGGAAGTTGGTTTTCGACGGTGCTGTTAACTTATACGGAAACGAAATCGGGGAAATTATTACTACTCCTCACGGTTCTCACATACCGTTCACTGCCCGATTAAAATTCGCTTGCACCAACAATGAAGCTGAATATGAAGCATACATCATGGGTCTAGAAGAAGCTATTGATTTGAGAATCAAGAATATAGATGTGTATGGTGATTCGACCTTAGTCGTCAACTAAATCAAAGGAGAGTGAGGAACCTGTCAAGCCAATCTGGTGCCTTATATGAACTATGCAAGAAGACTGCTGCCTTTCTTCGACAAGGTTGAATTTCATCATGTACCGAGGGCTGAAAATCAGATGGCGGGCGCTTTGGCAACATTATCATCAATGTATAAAGTGAATTTCTGGAATGAAGCTCCAATAATCACTATCGTGCCTCGATAGGCTAGCTTTTATATTTGCGGTGGAAGAAGCGTCGGATGGGAAGCCTTGGTATTTTGACATCAAACATTTCCTCAAGACTCAAGAGTATCCGTCTAGGGAAATAAGTAGAGATAAGAAGACCCTGAAGAGGTTGTCAAGAAAATTTTATTTGAACAAGGATGATGTGCTATACAAAAGAAATTCTGACCTGGTGTTGCTGTGTTGTATGGATGAAAATGAAGCAAGTTTGATGATGGAAGAGGTCCAAGAATGTTCTTTTGGTACTCATGCTGGAGGGCATGCGATGTCTAGAAAACTATTGAGAGCAGGGTATTATTGGATGACCATGGAGTCCGACTGTTGCACCCCAAAATTTGCCCTCACAATACAAGACTTTGTGTTCCAAGAAGGTTCACAAGGTTCACAAAATTCACAATTGGTCAGAAGAGTTGACAATTCCCTCAGACAATGCACCTCCTAAGCAGTGCATCCAAAACTAGGGTTTTGACTTTAATCAGGCTAAATGGACTTCCAAGACTTCAAGTGAGCTTCATAACATCTTATATGTGTATAAGAACCCCCATGTCAAGTTTCAAGACTTTTCTCAAAAGTTTGCTCAGTCAGATGATCATATAAGTCAAAAGCAGTCAATGCAGTTAAAAGGTCAAACTGAGGTCAACTGTGGTCAAACCAAAGTCAAACTTCATGATTTTTTTTGCCAACATCAAAGAGAGGTTGGGTGAGAAATATTATCATAATAACTGTAATACCCCAAATTTTGCCCTAAGATTTGTCGTCGCATTTCATTGCATTTAATCAATTACTAACAAATTTGTGTAGTCGTTTGACTTTTTGCAGGTAAATATCATATGGCATGCATTTTTTTTCTAAAAAGTAAAAATGGCACAATTGGCAGGAGGACATGTGTAAGGAGTTATGAGTGTGAGAGGTTGAGAGTTCGAATCTCACCTTTGTCACTTTTTTTTGTTTTTTATTATTTTTACTCTAAATTTTTCTATCTTTCATTAAAAAAATAACAAAAATAGTTTTTTATTATTATTTAATTATTATTTTCGTATTTTAATTAAATCATTTTTTAAAATATTATTTTTTTCACTTTTTTCTAAATTATTCATAAAAATATCCAAAAAATCATAAAATAAAAAATATTGAAAAAAATTTTGTTCTTTTTATAATATTTTTTATTTTAGGAATCAATAGGATTATTAGTTTTTATTTTAAGTTTATTTTAACTATTTTAAATTATTTAAATTTTATTTTTTCTTAACTAATTATTTAGTTTGGGCTTTAAAATGGGCTTTAGGGACATTATTGACAATTTGGTGTTAACCCTAATTTGTTCCCTATATATACATGTGTTGCCTTGTTGGAAAAAAAGGGAGAGAACGAAAAAAAACCTAAGAGGAGTGAGTGCCGTTTGCCGTTATTTAGTTTTCTTCTTCATCCATTACTATTGTTTCTTTTTCTTCATCGTTTACCGTTATTTCTTTTCCTTCATCTATTACTGTTGTTTCTTTTTCTTCATCTTTTACCGTTATTTCTTTTTCTTCATCTATTACCGTTATTTTTTTTTCTTTATCTATTACTGTTACGTTTATATATATATATATAATTTTTAAATTGTTAGAGTTTATATATATAAGATTTTTGATCGAATTATGTCAATACGATGTTTGCACATTTGTGTGCATGACGCGTGACATTTGTGTTAGTTCGATCTGGTTGCGATGATCGCATTTTTGTGTGAGCAATAATACTATTTTTTGCTTAATTTCTTTTTCTTTGCGATAAATTTTGTTTCGTCCGATTTAGATCTGGTTGCGATGAGCGCATTTCTGCGTTAGCAACATTGTTGGGTTATTTGGCACATTTAAAATTCATTATTGCTTTATTATTATTATTATTATTATTATTATTATTATTATTATTATTATTATTATTATTATCATTATTTATTATTATTATCATTATTATCATTATTATTACCATTATTATTATTATTGTTATCATTAATTTATTAAAATTTGTTATAATATAAAAATCTGTTTTTTAAAATAAATAACATTAACATCTTTTCCAAATTAATATGAAAACCTATTATTTTTAAGAAAAACTTTTTTTTAGATAAATTTAAAATAATAACTAAAATCTTTTTTTTAAAATAATAACTAGAACCGTTATTTATTTTATTTTATTATTGTTCAATTCAAATTTCATTATCATATTGTATCTGCTCCTCTCATGTAACCTCGCGAACTTAACAATCACTCTTTAAATTCTGCCTTTAAATTTCTGCTTGCATGGTTTAAATTATGACATTATCTCTCTGTTTGCATGATTCAATTATCTCACGCGTTTACTATTATTTCTGTCACATTGCACACATCCGAAGGTTAGGTCTAACTGTTTGGCCGCCGCGCCAATAGTCCGTAAAACTTCACACATTCAATTTCAAATCCTCAAAACTACAAACTACAAACCCTAATTTTCACAAATGCCTCGCCGCAGGCAAAATTACAATTTTACCCTTAGCATTAGGTCAAAGAGCCGCCGCGCTCATTTTAGGGTTTCCCGCCGTGGAATCCCTAATTTAACCCTAATTACAACTTAACATTTCAACGTAGAGATTTGGAGTTTCTACACTCCACGTAAGCGTGTCCTTAAGATGCGTTTATTCCCCTTGAGACCTTGACCACAGTCAAGAAGTTTCTAACCTCCCTATTGAGGGGAACTACGATTACTCTGATTCCACTCCCGTAAGGATACGTAGGCACAAGATGCGATGTCTTGCCGAGTAAACTTAGAATTAACCCCCTTTATTATTTATTATTGCTTATTTATATTTTATTTATCTTTGCTATTTAATTATTTTGCTTATTATTTTGTAATTGTTTCTTGGATGTAAAGTTGTTTAATTATTTAATTATTATTATGGTTAGTAATTAGGGAGTGTAATAACATGTATGTAATATTAAAATAAATTTAGATCACTTTTAAATAAAGATAATTAAAATAAACACGTCACACACGTAAGTCGATTTTAATCGCCGTCTCACTTCCTAAGGATATCCCTCAAGTTGCCTACGAATAATGGTTAAGTGGGGTGTATAAAGCAAGTCCCTCAAATAGAAAAATCATCAAAGTCCCTTATGGTTGCCTTTACGAATCGAGTCCCTTTCGAAAAATGATGATGGTCCCTTATATGTGCTTATTACATCCCACAATGGCCTTCAAAGTCAAATTGTCCCTCACATGTCCATACACGGATTATTATTAAACAAATTTCCAACAAAATTTTCAAACAAGTTTTTTTCACATCCATACACGGATTATTATTAAACTATTCTGAAATTTTTTTTGCTATTCACACACTACAATTTCAAAACAATTCAAAAGTGAGCTTAAGTACCTAAGAGCCCATGGATAACCATGGATGAAAAGAATGCTAATACCTTCCCTTTTCATAACCTACCCCCCGGACCCAAAATATTCTCTAAGGTCTTTCCTGTTCTTTTATAACCTTTCCTTATGGATAAAATAAAAGTCGGTGGCGACTCTTGCTATCCGCAACATTGTTTAAAGTCAGTTCACCGGGTTACAGAACTGGCGACTCTGCTGGGGATCTATTTAAGAGGGGTACCCTTAGGAATTAAGATCACTTTAAATTGTTTGCCTTGTTTGCTTTATTATTATATTGTTGGGGTGCTCTTATGTGTGAAAGGTCCTAACCCGGATCTAGTGTACCTTAGGTAAATGGCAATAGACCAAGGAAACTGTACGACGTATATCGATACGGTTGATCTGGTGGCCATAGTTAGTGCGACTTCTTGGTTGGTGCTTATATTCCTTAAGTCAAGTTGAGGATAATATTGAGGCTGCCATATGTTGTCAATGCACTAACTGACTTTTAGAACCCTAGTTAACTCATCTTGGCCTTTAGAAAGTAGTGAGGTAACCGGCTTTGGTGCAGACTGAAGTTGGTTGACACTCGATACTACGCTCATTGAGATCTTAAACTTGGAGGGTTTTGGTTGGCAAGTAAGTTGCCTTCTGAACAACCACCCTTGTGAAGGATCAATGATATTGAGATCCCTTAGAACCTGGTTACTTTTGTAGGACAGGATGAACCATCTAACTTCAGGGGAGGGTACTTGCCTTTGAACCTCATGCAAGCCTTTAAACCTAGGGCTATGGTGTGACTTGTTTGTGTGTGCCACATGTTTGTGCTTGAGCATGACATCATGACATCATCATGCATCATAAGCATATCATTTTCCCTAACCATTTCAAGGACCAAAGGATTTATCTTTGTTCTTTGTTGCAGGTCATGGCTTCTGCTCGTAGAAACACCATCAGGATCAACTTTGTAGGGATACCTGCTAAGCTCAAGGAGTTGGTTTCCCTAGTGCCTGATCATTCCCAGTTCAACAAGAGACATGGTCACTTATTGGATCTAGTTACTTCAGGGTTCAGTGAAGACATGATGAGTGTGCTGTTTCAGTTCTTTGACCCTAAGCACCATTGCTTTACATTTCCTGATTATCAGCTGGTTCCAACCATGGAGGAGTTCTCTAAACTTCTGGGTATACCTGTTCTTGATCAGAAGCCATTCACAGGCTTAGAGAAGGAGCTTAAACCAGAAGTTATTGCTGCAGCTCTACATCTGAAGAAGTCTGACATTGTTCTAGAGACGAGAAGTGGAGTTAAAGGTATTCTTGCCAAGGTATTAGTGGATAAAGCTCAAATGTTCTTGAAGGCTATGAGCTACGATGCTTTTGAGGAGATCTTAGCCTTATTGATTTATGGCTTAGTGTTGTTCCCCAATCCTGATCAGTTCATAGACGTTCATGCCATCAACATATTCCTGAGTCACAATCCAGTGCCTACCTTACTTGGAGACATCCTACATTCTCTTCACACCCGTACTACAAGGGCAAGAGGAACTTTGATGTGCTGCATACCTTTACTTTCTAGGTGGTTTATTTCTCACCTTCCTCGCTCAGTAATGAAGAATGAGCAAGGGTTCAGATGGTCCAAGAGGATCATGTCACTTTCTCACTCAGACATCCATTGGTGCTCCAGATCTGTGGAGAATGTCACCATCATTGACCGTTGTGGGGAGTTTCCTAATGTGCCATTTCTAGGCATAAGAGGAGGCATCACCTACAACCCATCTCTAGCTTTACGACAGTTTGGTTACGCCCGGAGCGATGGTCCACATGACATGTTGATTCAGGGCATTGTGTTTGACTACGACAACGATCTTCAGGGTTACCGCCAGAGATTCATACGAGCTTGGGGAAAAGTAAACAGGATTGACAGCAAGACACTGGAGCCTAAGTACACTATTCCTATGGAGGCTTATCTCAGATGGGTACGATCTCGTGCTCAGACACTCATGATGCCATATCCTGCCGTCCTACCAGTTACCATGGAACCTGTTGCTGAAGGAGACACAGCTTATACCATCCTTCACCCAGACATGCCTACTGATATGGAAGACTTGCAGAGATCATGGATCCAACTGAAAGAGCAAAGGGATACTTTCGAGGCTCATTACAAAGCAAGCCAAGCAAGGATCCTAGAGCTAACAAAGCTACTTCATGAGGAACGAAACCTCAACTCATACCTCAACACAAAGAGGAAACGTCCATGGGAGACTTAAAACCCCATCTTTTGTACTTATTTCGTTTTCATTTTTTGTAAGCCTAAAACAAGTTATTACTAATAAAAAGTTACTTTCTTGTTTGTTTAAGCAAATTTAAATCCTGCGGTCCTTGAAAACATTGCATATGCATTCCCATATCATTGCATCACAGGTTTATAATTGTGCACAGGTTTCTCATCTTCTCGCTGTTTATTTCAGCAATGGCTCTTGAACAATCAGTTAAGGATCTCCAGGCACAGAATGCACAGTTCCAAGAGCTGATCCTGAACCTATCCAAGGGGCAGGATGAATTGAAGACACTGCTGGCCAAGAAGACTAAGAAGGCTAGAAGGTCTGCTGGGTTGCTCAACATGGGAAGAAGGTTCAAAGGTCCTGTCAAGACCAAGGAACATGTTGAAGACTATGAATCTGAAGAATCTGAGCAGGAGAGAGGCAGTCTCCACAACACTATGGGGGACTCTGATTCTGAGGCTAACTACTACCATGAGCCTAACGAAGACAAATTCAAGATGCTGGTGGATAGAATGGATGCTATGGAATTACAGAAATCATCTGGGCTGGATTTTGAGGATTTGAGCTTGATATCTGGGGTGGTCATACCCATTGGGTTCAAAGTTCCTACATTTGTTGTCTATGATGGGGTCTCTTGTCCCAAATTGCATCTGAGGTCTTATGTCAGAAGAATTCAACCCCACACTGCTGATAAAAAGTTGTGGATCCATTTCTTTCAAGAGAGTTTATCTGGAGCTCAGCTAGAGTGGTATTATCAGTTGGAGAGTGTCAACATCAGAGATTGGAATGACCTTGCTGAAGCTTTCTACAAGCAGTATCAATACAATGCTGACTTAGCCCCCACTCGCATGCAGCTTCAAAGCATGTCTATGGGTGCCAAAGAAAGCTTTAAGGAGTATGCTCAGAAGTGGAGAGACTTAGCTGGAAGAGTTCAACCCCCTTTGACTGATAGGGAGTTGGTTGATATGTTCATGTGTACGCTGAACGGTCCGTTTTACAGTCATCTCATTGGAAGATCATCATCTGGCTTCACTGAGTTGATCATGACAGGAGAGCGAGTAGAGAATGGTATCAAGAGTGGTAAGATCCAAGTGGGCACTTCTTCATCAGGTGCTGCAAAGAAGCCTCCCACTGGGAAGAAAGAATCTAATGCTGTGTATGGTCAGCCTGATCGTAACAGAAGGCATCAGTCTGTTAGTGCAGTTCATATTTCAAATCCAACTCCTGCAACAACAGAGCAGCCTCAAGGCAACCAACAGAGGGCTAGAAGACAGTTCACGAAGATCAACATGTCAATGGCTCAGGCATTGCAACACTTGTTGAAGGCTGAACTTATTACCCTGAGGGAGGCTCCTCAGAATCCCAATGTTACCTCTCCCAAGAACAATCCCAATGCACGATGTGCATATCATTCAAACTGTCCAGGACATGATACTAATAACTGCTGGGTCTTGAAGAACAAAATTCAGGATATGATTGATGCTGGAGAAATTGAGTTTGATCCACCAGGTACTCCAAACGTGATTACAACACCAATGCCAAATCACGAGAAGACTGTCAACGTCATTGATGAAGATATTGATGAAGATCTGCATGTCTATTCAGTTATGGAGTTGAGCACGCCATTATCTGTTATCAAAAAGAGGTTAGTACAAGCTGGGATCTTTCCAGGTTGTCATGAAGATTGTCTATATTGTACCTATAAGCCGGATAGTTGCTTCATTTTGAGAGATGGGATTCAACGTCTCATGGATAAATATACTATAGTGTTTGAAAGAAGACCAGCATCTGTAGAAAGTATGGTGGATCATCTGACTCAGGGTAAGAAGATTGAAGAGGTTGACATGGTTGACAAAGTACCACTAAGAATCACTTCAAAGGGTCCCATTAAAATCACTCATCAGGGCCCAATCAAGATTATTGCTGAAGGTCCTGTGAAAGTTGTTGCTGAAGCCAGAGTAGCTCCTCTGATCATTACCACTCCTGGTCCTATTCCTTATACATCTGACAAAGCTGTGCCTTGGCACTATGGGTCTGATGTTTACATCCATGGTGTCAAGCAGGAGCCTTTACCTGATATGCCTGTTGACATTGATAATATTGCTGGATCTAGCAAGATCACTCGTAGTGGAAGAGTCTTCTCTCCTCCAGTTGCTTCTAAGAGTGCAGTTACTCCTGCTGTTACTTCCACCACTGATGCTCGGGGCAAGGGTCCTGTTATTGAGCCGGTATCTACTGATGTGCCAGCTGCTGATGACCTCTCTAAGCAGATGGAAGAAGTATTGAAAATCATTCGCAAGAGTGATTATGATATTGTTGATCAGCTGGGGCATACTCCCTCAAAGATTTCTATGCTCTCCCTGTTATTATGTTCTGAGGCTCATGCCAAGTCATTGATCAAGTTTCTAAAGACGGCTCATGTACCCAGTGCAATTTCTGTGGACCAGTTTGAGAATTGTGTTGCTCACCTGACATATGACAACGGGTTAGGATTTTCTGATGCTGACTTGACCCCTGCCAAGAGGGATCATAACAGGGCCTTGCATATTTCAATTGAATGCAGGGGCACTACCCTGTCTCATGTGCTGATAGACAATGGTTCCTCTCTGAATGTGTTGCCTAAGGAAGTCCTGAACAAGCTGAGTCCTGAAGATACGGTATTGAAGCCCAGTAATATTGTGGTAAAGGCTTTTGATGGTTCTAGAAGAGTAGTGCATGGGGAAATTGATCTTCCAATCAAGGTTGGCTCTCAGGTGTTCACTGCTACATTCTATGTGATGGATATTCGTCCTTCGTACTCATGTCTGCTTGGTCGTCCCTGGATCCAGGGGGCAGGTGCTGTGACCTCCACATTACATCAAAAGTTGAGATATCCGGTGAATGGAAAAGTTGTTACTGTCTTTGGAGAGGAAGAATACTTTGTCAGCCATGTAAACACTTTCAAGTATCTGGAAGTAGAAGGTGAATACATTGAAACTCCATGTCAGTCATTTGAAGTGGTTCCCTGGGCTGTTAAGGATTGTGTGACTCCTCCTGCTGTGAAGAAGGTTCCTGTGGTCATCAGAAACCCTCCAACAATGGCAATGGCCTCCCTCAATGATGCAAAAGCTGTGGTGGAAGAAGGTGGTTGTACTATTTGGGGTCAGCTTCCTGATATTCCATACAAGTCTGACAAGTTTGGTTTGGGTTTCACTGCAGAGTCCCAGAAGGCTGTCCGTCGTGCCCGTGCTGTTCGTATCACCAATCAAGGGGTTATCAATGCTGTGGGAGATCAAGATGAAGACTACAACCTGGAGGCATGGATTTTTCCTACTGTGGGTGCTGGACTCAATAATTGGACAGCTGAAGATGTTATCCCTATCTCCTTTAGTCAGGAGTAAATACTATTACTGTGTTATGTTTTTAAATTTATAATTTCTGGAACAATTAAAACTTTCAAGCCCTGTGCCTTACCCGGGGCACAATGGTGTGCTTGTTACGGGTTGTCATTTCATTTGCATACTTCATTCAATAAAATCAGTGGACGTTTCGTTTTCGTAAATATTGTGTTCCTTGTCTTTCTTTTTCTTTTATTTTTGCTTTATCAGCTATGTGTTCTTACACACACCCACGTCACTAAAAGGCAGATCCTCATCCACTCTGGATCCAGCTGATAACAGTTCTACTATTGCCAATTACAATTTCGAGAATCCGATCTATCAAACTGAAGACGGAAACGAGGACGATTGTGAAATACCTGTAGAGCTTGCTAGGTTGTTACAACAAGAAGAGAAAGCTATACAGCCACATGAAGAGCCAGTCGAAGTTGTGAATCTGGGAACTGAAGAAAACAGAAAAGAGGTCAAGATAGGGGCTGATTTAGAGGACAGTGTCAAGAGCAGGTTGATTCAGATGCTACGTGACTATGTGGAGATCTTTGCTTGGTCTTATGAAGATATGCCAGGGTTGGATACAGACATTGTGGTTCACCGTTTGCCAGTGAAAAAAGATTGTCGTCCAAAGAAGCAGAAGGTTCGTCGTATGCGTCCTGAAATGTCAGAAAAGATCAAAGCAGAGGTAATGAAACAGTTCAATGCAGGGTTCTTGGCCGTAACTTCTTATCCTCAGTGGGTTGCAAATGTGGTACCAGTTCCTAAGAAAGATGGTAAGGTACGTATGTGTGTAGACTACAGAGATCTGAACAAGGCTAGCCCTAAAGATGACTTTCCACTTCCTCATATTGATATTCTGGTAGACAACACTGCTCAGCATAAGGTATTCTCTTTTATGGATGGTTTCTCTGGTTGCAATCAAATCAAGATGGCACCTGAAGATATGGAGAAGACTACATTTGTGACACAGTGGGGCACCTTTTGCTATAAGGTAATGCCATTTGGTTTGAAGAATGCAGGGGCAACATATCAGTGTGCTATGGTGGCTTTGTTTCATGATATGATTCATCATGAGATAGAGGTATATGTGGATGATATGATAGCCAGGTCTCAGAATGAAGAACAACATCTTGATCATCTGCACAAGTTGTTTGAGAGGTTGAAGAAATACAGGTTGAGATTAAATCCAAACAAGTGTACTTTTGGAGTTAGATCTGGAAAGCTCCTGGGTTTCATTGTCAGTGGAAAAGGTATTGAAGTGGATCCTGCAAAAGTGAAAGCTATACGAGAGATGCCAGCTCCCCGTACTGAGAAGGAGGTTAGAGGTTTCTTGGGACGATTGAACTACATTGCAAGATTTATTTCCCAATTAACTACCATCTGTGAGCCAATCTTCAAGTTGTTGAGGAAAGATCAGGTTATGGAATGGAATGATGAGTGCCAGACTGCCTTTGATGAAATCAAGAGATATTTGCTAGAACCTCCAATTTTAATGCCACCAGTTGATGGAAGACCCTTGATTATGTATTTAACAGTATTAGACAACTCAATGGGGTGTGTACTGGGGCAACATGACGAGTCTGGTCGAAAAGAGCAGGCAATATACTACCTTAGCAAAAAGTTTACCGACTGTGAAACAAGATACTCACTGCTCGAGAAAACTTGCTGCGCTTTGGCATGGGCTGCTCGCCGACTAAGACAGTATATGTTGACCCATACTACCTTGTTGATTTCGAAGATGGATCCAATCAAGTACATATTTGAGAAACCTGCTCTCTCCGGAAGAATTGCAAGATGGCAAATGATCTTGACGGAATATGATATACAGTATACCACTCAGAAGGCCATTAAGGGGAGTGTTGTTGCTGATCATTTGGATCATCAAGCAGTAGATGATTACCAGTCAATGAATTTTGAGTTCCCTGATGAAGACATTATGTCTGTTACCAAAGAACCTGGACAATATGACGGACCTGAACAAGGATCCCGATGGACTATGGTTTTTGATGGTGCCTCCAATGCACATGGCAATGGTGTTGGTGTTGTGATTAGTTCCCCTGAAGGTTGTCATACCCCGATTACTGCCAGACTTTGTTTCTATTGTACCAATAACATGGCTGAGTATGAGGCATGTATCATGGGTATGCAAGTTGCTATTGATATGAAGATTCAGTTCCTTGAGGTGTATGGAGATTCAGCTCTGGTAGTAAGTCAGATTAAAGGAGATTGGGACACAAAGCATGATAATCTCATTCCTTACAGAGAACATGTGTTGTCTTTGATCCCACATTTCAAAGAGATTACTTTTGGACATATTCCACGAAGAGAGAATCAGTTGGCAGACGCATTGGCCACCATGGCATCTATGTTTGAGATCAGCTGGGATGATGAAGCTCCCAAGATTACCATTGATAGATTTGAGAAGCCTGCATACTGCAATGAGATTGACACTGAAGGGGCAGAGGAGAAGCCTTGGTTCTATGAAGTGAAAAACTATCTTGAAGCTCAGGAGTTCCCTGAAGGGGCATCTGTCAAAGATAGGAAGTTCCTGAGAAGGTTTTCTGCTAAGTTCTTTCTGAGTAATGGCATTCTGTATAAGCGTAATCATGATTCAACTATGCTTCGTTGTGTGGATAAGAAGGAAGCTACAGAAATTATGGAAGAGATGCATGATGGGACCTTTGGCACTCATTCTAGTGGTCATACCATGGCAAAGAAGATTTTGAGAGCAGGTTACTATTGGTCTATCATGGAAGCTGATTGCTATCAACACTCCAGAACATGTCACAAATGTCAAATCTATGCTGATAAAGTACATGTACCTCCATCTCCATTGAATGTGTTGACTGCTCCTTGGCCCTTTGCCATGTGGGGCATTGATATGATTGGTGAGATCAAGCCTACTGCTTCTAATGGGCATCGTTTCATCCTGGTTGCTATTGATTACTTCATGAAGTGGGTAGAGGCAGCTTCATTTGCATCTGTGACTAAGAATGTTGTGGCTCGGTTCATTAAGAATAATCTCATATGTAGGTATGGTATCCCTGAAAGGATTATCACTGACAATGGCTCTAATCTGAACAACACTATGATTACTGATCTCTGTACGCAGTTCAAGATTAAGCATCACAACTCTTCTCCGTATCGTCCAAAGATGAATGGGGCAGTTGAAGCTGCTAATAAGAACATTAAGAAGATTGTACAGAAGATGACTGTTACTTACAAGGATTGGCACGAGATGTTACCATTTGCTCTGCATGGTTATCGTACTACAATACGTACTTCAACAGGGGCAACCCCATTCTCCTTAGTCTATGGTATGGAAGCAGTTCTGCCTATTGAAGTTCAGATCCCCTCCTTGAGAATTATGAAGGATGCAGGCTTGGATGAAGATGAGTGGATTCAGACTCGACTTGACCAGATAAATTTGATTGATGAGAAAAGGTTAGCAGCAGTTTGTCATGGCCAGATGTACCAGAAACGGATGATCAAAGCTTTTAACAAGAAGGTTAAGCCAAAGGTATATCAGGCTGGTGACTTGGTAATCAAGCGTATCATATTACCACAGGGTGATCCTAGGGGCAAGTGGACTCCAACATATGAGGGACCATTTGTAGTCAAGACAATGTTCTCAGGAGGTGCCATGATACTGACTACAATGGATGGTGAAGACTTCCCACAACCTGTAAACGCAGACATAGTTAAAAAATACTACGCATAAAAAGATACCCGCTAGGTTGATAGGCCTAGGCAAAAATAAGGGCATCCCGGCAAACCAAAAGGGTTTGGGCAAAAATTAGGGATATATATATATAAAAGATGTACACCCGGCAAGTCGAAAACCTGAAAAGGCGGCTTGGGCAAAAAAGGGTATCCCGGTGGATTGAAAACCTGAAAGGGCAATCCAGGCAAAAGTTAGGGATTAAAGCGTATGACTATGTCTCGTTTGGATCACTCATGAAACTGCAACCAGTTGTACTACTTACTCAAGCTCAAACAGATAAAGCTTAATCTAATCGTTTCCGTCTCAACAGCAAGAAGATGAGATACTTGAGTGGCAATAGTAGAATTGAAACTCAATAGGATTATTTCCCACATAGCTGATTCTTTTTGTAAAACTTCATGACAAAATTCTCTTACTAGGGTTTATGTCTCCTTGTACAAACTTACCCGTGTATGGGTCACTTTTGATATAAATAAATTCCATCTTTTGAATCCAGACTTACTTTTACCCTATTTACATAAGCGAAACGTCCATTGGTTGTGTTTGAATGTATGTATGCCTTTGAATATGATTGATGTTTACCAGAAATGCATGTATGCTTTTAATATGATTGATGTTTACCAGAAATGCATGAAAATGCAGTAATAGTATTTACTAAGGACGAACGAGGGAAGGATTTCAACGAAGCTTCGCCGGTTCATCTTTACAAGGCAGTTACAAACCATCAGTAGGACTAATCCATTTTCACAAAGTCTAATCTCCCCTGGAATTTTATATCCATCTCTTTTATCCTCATACGGATATACGGGAAATTACTTTCCAATAAGGGCACGATGAACGAAGACGGGAGGTTATCTATACCTTGTTATCCCCAACAACGGGAGGTTATCTATACCTTGTTATCCCCAACAACGGGAGGTTATCTATACCTTGTTATCCCCAACAACGGGAGGTTATCTATACCTTGTTATCCCCAGCAGACGGAGGGTTATATATTCTTCAACAACGAATCGGGATTTATTTTCCTTGGCCAGCAGTTGTTATACAAGGATATCCAGACACTTCCAGCAGTGTCATAGCATACATACATCATTTACATCATACCATAACATATATGTCTATAGTACATTACCTAAGTGCATCATGTCATACATGCATACATAAAGCATAAACTAATGTTGTTATACAGAATGCTACCTTGTTTTCAGGTTAATTATCCAACAAACAATCTTATGATCTTTGGGACTGCTTTATTGTAACCTCAGGGTTACTTTATCCTCCTGATGAGCTTCTTATTACTTTGGGACTGCTTTATTGTAACCTCAGGGTTATTTTATCCTCCTGATAGCCTCTCATGACTTCAAGACTGCTTTAGAGCTACTGATTGCTCTATCCTCCTGAAATCATCCTATTACTTCAAGACTGCTTTAGAGCTATTCATTGCTCTATCCTCATGAGGTCATATTACTACTTCAAGACTGCTTTAGAGCTATTCATTGCTCTATCCTCCTGAAGCCATCTAATTATTTCAAGACTGCTTTAGAGTTCTCCATTGCTCTATCCTCCTGAAATTACATTATTATTTCAAGACTGCTTTAGAGCTATCCATTGCTCTATCCTCCTGAAATCATTACTTCAAGACTGCTTTAGAGCTATTGATTGCTCTATCCTCCTGAAGACATATCACATTATTACTTCAAGACTGCTTTAGAGCTATTCATTGCTCTATCCTCATGAGGTCATATTACTACTTCAAGACTGCTTTAGAGCTATTCATTGCTCTATCCTCCTGAAGCCATCTAATTATTTCAAGACTGCTTTAGAGTTCTCCATTGCTCTATCCTCCTGAAATTACATTATTATTTCAAGACTGCTTTAGAGCTATCCATTGCTCTATCCTCCTGAAATCATTACTTCAAGACTGCTTTAGAGCTATTGATTGCTCTATCCTCCTGAAGACATATCACATTATTATTTCAAGACTGCTTTAGAGCTGTTGAAGCCATTCTATTACTTCAAGACTGCTTTAGAGCTATTGATTGCTCTATCCTCCTGAAGCCATTATTACTTCAAGACTGCTTTAGAGCTATTGATTGCTCTATCCTCCTGAGGTCAGATTTATCACTTCAAGACTGCTTTAGGGTTATCATTATTGATTGCTCTATCCTCATGAAGACATGCTGTTACATCAGTATTACTCCAGACTCCTGACAGTTCTCATTATACTACTGAAGAACTTTCCCCTAGTGGCATCTTTAAGCCCACTCAATCATGTTCAACCAACCATCAATATCACTCCATGCACTGGTGAGTGCAAATTTTTGGGCTTTTGTGTTCAATCCCCTTCAACCTTCCAGGTTACGACTGGCAAATATACCAATCTAACCCCTCAGGTTTCAGAAAATTGAACAGGGGCAGCTGTTGCACCCCAAAATTTGCCCTCACAATACAAGACTTTGTGTTCCAAGAAGGTTCACAAGGTTCACAAAATTCACAATTGGTCAGAAGAGTTGACAATTCCCTCAGACAATGCACCTCCTAAGCAGTGCATCCAAAACTAGGGTTTTGACTTTAATCAGGCTAAATGGACTTCCAAGACTTCAAGTGAGCTTCATAACATCTTATATGTGTATAAGAACCCCCATGTCAAGTTTCAAGACTTTTCTCAAAAGTTTGCTCAGTCAGATGATCAGATAAGTCAAAAGCAGTCAATGCAGTTAAAAGGTCAAACTGAGGTCAACTGTGGTCAAACCAAAGTCAAACTTCATGATTTTTTTTGCCAACATCAAAGAGAGGTTGGGTGAGAAATATTATCATAATAACTGTAATACCCCAAATTTTGCCCTAAGATTTGTCGTCGCATTTCATTGCATTTAATCAATTACTAACAAATTTGTGTAGTCGTTTGACTTTTTGCAGGTAAATATCATATGGCATGCATTTTTTTTCTAAAAAGTAAAAATGGCACAATTGGCAGGAGGACATGTGTAAGGAGTTACGAGTGTGAGAGGTTGAGAGTTCGAATCTCACCTTTGTCACTTTTTTTTGTTTTTTATTATTTTTACTCTAAATTTTTCTATCTTTCATTAAAAAAATAACAAAAATAGTTTTTTATTATTATTTAATTATTATTTTCGTATTTTAATTAAATCATTTTTTAAAATATTATTTTTTTCACTTTTTTCTAAATTATTCATAAAAATATCCAAAAAATCATAAAATAAAAAATATTGAAAAAAATTTTGTTCTTTTTATAATATTTTTTATTTTAGGAATCAATAGGATTATTAGTTTTTATTTTAAGTTTATTTTAACTATTTTAAATTATTTAAATTTTATTTTTTCTTAACTAATTATTTAGTTTGGGCTTTAAAATGGGCTTTAGGGACATTATTGACAATTTGGTGTTAACCCTAATTTGTTCCCTATATATACATGTGTTGCCTTGTTGGAAAAAAAGGGAGAGAACGAAAAAAACCTAAGAGGAGTGAGTGTCGTTTGCCGTTATTTAGTTTTCTTCTTCATCCATTACTATTGTTTCTTTTTCTTCATCGTTTACCGTTATTTCTTTTCCTTCATCTATTACTGTTGTTTCTTTTTCTTCATCTTTTACCGTTATTTCTTTTTCTTCATCTATTACCGTTATTTTTTTTTCTTTATCTATTACTGTTACGTTTATATATATATAATTTTTAAATTGTTAGAGTTTATATATATAAGATTTTTGATCGAATTATGTCAATACGATGTTTGCACATTTGTGTGCATGACGCGTGACATTTGTGTTAGTTCGATCTGGTTGCGATGATCGCATTTTTGTGTGAGCAATAATACTATTTTTTGCTTAATTTCTTTTTCTTTGCGATAAATTTTGTTTCGTCCGATTTAGATCTGGTTGCGATGAGCGCATTTCTGCGTTAGCAACATTGTTGGGTTATTTGGCACATTTAAAATTCATTATTGCTTTATTATTATTATTATTATTATTATTATTATTATTATTATTATTATTATTATTATCATTATTTATTATTATTATCATTATTATCATTATTATTACCATTATTATTATTATTGTTATCATTAATTTATTAAAATTTGTTATAATATAAAAATCTGTTTTTTAAAATAAATAACATTAACATCTTTTCCAAATTAATATGAAAACCTATTATTTTTAAGAAAAACTTTTTTTTAGATAAATTTAAAATAATAACTAAAATCTTTTTTTTAAAATAATAACTAGAACCGTTATTTATTTTATTTTATTATTGTTCAATTCAAATTTCATTATCATATTGTATCTGCTCCTCTCATGTAACCTCGCGAACTTAACAATCGCTCTTTAAATTCTGCCTTTAAATTTCTGCTTGCATGGTTTAAATTATGACATTATCTCTCTGTTTGCATGATTCAATTATCTCACGCGTTTACTATTATTTCTGTCACATTGCACACATCCGAAGGTTAGGTCTAACTGTTTGGCCGCCGCGCCAATAGTCCGTAAAACTTCACACATTCAATTTCAAATCCTCAAAACTACAAACTACAAACCCTAATTTTCACAAATGCCTCGCCGCAGGCAAAATTACAATTTTACCCTTAGCATTAGGTCAAAGAGCCGCCGCACTCATTTTAGGGTTTCCCGCCGTGGAATCCCTAATTTAACCCTAATTACAATTTAACATTTCAACGTAGAGATTTGGAGTTTCTACACTCCACGTAAGCGTGTCCTTAAGATGCGTTTATTCCCCTTGAGACCTTGACCACAGTCAAGAAGTTTCTAACCTCCCTATTGAGGGGAACTACGATTACTCTGATTCCACTCCCGTAAGGATACGTAGGCACAAGATGCGATGTCTTGCCGAGTAAACTTAGAATTAACCCCCTTTATTATTTATTATTGCTTATTTATATTTTATTTATCTTTGCTATTTAATTATTTTGCTTATTATTTTGTAATTGTTTCTTGGATGTAAAGTTGTTTAATTATTTAATTATTATTATGGTTAGTAATTAGGGAGTGTAATAACATGTATGTAATATTAAAATAAATTTAGATCACTTTTAAATAAAGATAATTAAAATAAACACGTCACACACGTAAGTCGATTTTAATCGCCGTCTCACTTCCTAAGGATATCCCTCAAGTTGCCTATGAATAATGGTTAAGTGGGGTGTATAAAGCAAGTCCCTCAAATAGAAAAATCATCAAAGTCCCTTATGGTTGCCTTTACGAATCGAGTCCCTTTCGAAAAATGATGATGGTCCCTTATATGTGCTTATTACATCCCACAATGGCCTTCAAAGTCAAATTGTCCCTCACATGTCCCTTAACATCCAAAGTAAGGACTACCTACTCCATTATAGTAGGGATAGTCTTACTAAGGAAAGGATAAAGAATAAGAAAGACCTTAAAACATTAGGGTAGGCTACTCCTAGATACTTGCTCACTTCAAAACTTTTTCACACTTAAACAAATTTCCAACAAAATTTTCAAACAAGTTTTTTTCACATCCATACACGGATTATTATTAAACTATTCTGAAATTTTTTTTGCTATTCACACACTACAATTTCAAAACAATTCAAAAGTGAGCTTAAGTACCTAAGAGCCCATGGATAACCATGGATGAAAAGGATGCTAATACCTTCCCTTTTCATAACCTACCCCCCGGACCCAAAATATTCTCTAAGGTCTTTCCTGTTCTTTTATAACCTTTCCTTATGGATAAAATAAAAGTCGGTGGCGACTCTTGCTATCCGCAACATTGTTTAAAGTCAGTTCACCGGGTTACACCGACTATTTTAAGTATGCTAGGAAATGCCATAAATGTCAAATTTATGCTGACAAAATGCATGTACCACCGAGTCCTCTAAATGTATTAACGTCTCCTTGGCCCTTTGCAATGTGGGGCATCGACATGATCGGTAAGATTGAACTGAATGCCTCCAATGGGCATCACTTTATTTTGGCAGCAATTGATTATTTCACCAAGTGGGTAGAGGCAGCTTCCTTCACCAACGTAACCAGACAAGTAGTTGCTCGTTTTATAAAGTAAGACATCATCTACCGATATGAACTGCCAGAATGAATCATTACTGACAATGGCTCGAATTTGAACAATAAGATGATGAAAGAATTGTACCAGAATTTCAAAATTGATTACCACAACTCTTCTCTGTATCGCCCAAAGATGAATGGTGTTGTTGAGGCAGCAAATAAGAATATCAAGAGGATTATGCATAAAATGGTGGTGGCTTACAAAGATTGGCTCGAGGTGTTTCCCTTTGCTTTACATGGTTATCATACTTCGGTACGTACATCTACGGGGGAAACACTTTTCTCGTTGGTATATGGTATGGAAGTTGTCCTACCATTAGAAGTCAAGATTCCTTCTTTAAGGGTATTGTCTGATGTGAAGCTTGATGAAGCAGAATGGGTAAAGGCTAGGTTAAATTAATTTAGTCTGATTGATGAAAAGAGATTGGCAGCTATCGCCCATGGCCAGCTATACCAGAGCAGAATGAAGAAGGCTTTTGATCAAAAAGTACACCATCGGCATTTCAAGGTAAGTGACTTAGTGTTGAAGAGGATCCTCCCTCCACAAAAAGATCACAAGGGCAAATGGACTCCTAATTATGAAGGTTCATATGTAGTAAGAAAAGTTTTCTCTGGAGGAGCATTATTACTATCAACCATGGACGATGAAAATTTTACGTCCCTTGTGAATGCAGACGTAGTCAAAAAATACTTTGCTTAAAAAAGAGACCCGCTAGACATAAAAAGAAAGTCCAGGAAATAATGGGGCATCTCGGCGAGCTAGAAAAAGATTGGGTTCGGGAAAAAATTAGGGATAAAAGAAAAATGAATAAACCCGCAAATTTGAAAACCTGAAAAGGAAACTTTGGCTAAAATGGGTATCCCAGTGGATCGAAAACCCGCAAGGGCAATTCAGAAAAAAGTTAGGGATTTAAAAGCAAACGACTAGGTCTGCGTCTGACCTGTGAACACAATTGGATTCTTGGAGACCTCGAGGGTTGATAAATCAGTCCCTTCAGAAGGAAGAGCATTGGTGAAGCATCAAAGACAAGCGAGTCATAGCGAATCGACACATGATGGTTGTTTGTTTCCACATTGTCGACATTTGTATATCTTTTTCATTTGTACTTTTTGCGCAATTTTCTTTTTTCAAGGGTTGCATCCATTGTAATTTTCCTATTTATAGGCTCTTTTTTAATCAATGAAATATTTTCCACAAAGAGTTTCCCGTTTCTTGTTTTCGTTTTTACTGTTTTGTTTGTGAAAAGACGTCTGATATTTTTGATAAACTTTGCATATGAAAACTTTGGGGCTTTGCTAGTCATATTAAAAAACAATGATTTACTTGAATGATGTCATAAATGGTGACCAAAATAGCCATTTATGCATACAGGACGCATATCCTATTTGTTTGTCATTTATAGGATGACTGATCTTTTTACCAACTTTTGGTTAGTGTCGCACTACTGCAAAAAAGGGAAAGCCAAAAAACAAGACAGAAGAGTCTCCACCGAATGTTATTTATCCGAAAGAGAGGTAAAGGAAACGATCGAAGAAAACCTAAGAGAAAAGGAAAGACAAGGTCATCGCAACCAAATCTTGGATTCGGGAGTCGGTTACGCAAGGGGAAGGTATGAGCACCCCTCACGCCTGTTATACTCAACAAAATCCATGCTTGTTGTCTAATCTATGGGTGGAAAGTATCTAAAGGCTGGTAAACGGGGGTGAAAGAAAAAGAAAAGAGACTCGATAGGACATCGCTGCCCTGGGAAAGTCAGAGTCAACGTAGTTCGGAAAACTACGGGTGAAGGGGGAAAGTTGCTCGCTAAGACATCACCGTCTTGTGCCTATGTATCCTCATCTGGTATGATAAATCAGAGCAAACATAGTTCGGGCTAACAAGACCACTGGTTGGTTCAAGTGTCTTTTATGAGTAATGTTACATTTCAATTCCAGCAGTTAGGGACGATGCCTATTTGCGGTAGAACGGAAATGTAACATACTCTTTCTAAAAATTAGGTCTGAAGCAATCCCGAAGGATGAACAAGATTTGAATTTTGTTTGTGTTTTTTAAGAGAAGAAGTGAATTGGGTTAGTTTGTAACTCATATTTCACTAAAGACTATGATATAAGAGTGAATGTGTTGCATATCACCCAAAGAGCATACACTAAACACTCTAGACAATGTGAGAGGAGGCCCCCCACTCATCATTCCTTGTGTACTTAAGGCTCGTAGCGTACAACAACTGTTAACCTTTATTAAGTGTCTTAAAGAGTTATGAGATGAGAAGAGAAGACACAAGACTCTAAGGGGAACTGATATACCCTAATGTTAGCATGCAATGTGATCTTAAAGTTAGGATTGAAAAGGGAACTACCTAATGTTGTCATGCCAAGGATTAAAAGCCTAATGTCTCTCCTATTCCCATCTTAAATGAGGGACTAGGAATCCTAAGGGATCATGGCAAGAAGCACAAGTAAACACATAGAAAATCAATCACAAATGAAAAGGAGATGAGAGACTTAAACAAGCCAATGCAATAGGAAAAGAAATATGAAATGCAAATATAAATGTAAACATGAGAAGATGCAACAAAACAAACACAAGTCAACTTGAACAAGTACTCAAGAGATGAGATGAAATGGGAGAAGTAAACTCCTACAACCAATTACCATCAATCATCAAGAGAGAAATGTGCTATCCAAAGAAGAACAAACCAAGAAGTGAGGGAGGAAAGAGTGTGGGACAGCCACCACAACATAATCAACTCAACCAAACACTTACACAAAACTCAAGAAAAGAAATGCAAACAAGCAATGCAAAAGGAACACAATTGTTCATGACAAACTCAAAGTGTAGTCAACAACACCAAATCATCATGAACAAGTACAAATCCATTAGGGGAAGAAGTGAAACACAAGTGAAATGCTCCAAATTCAAGGTCAAAATGAAAAGCAAGCACAAGAAGGATCATGTCACATTGAAGAACCAAAGTTCAAACAAACTATCTCACACTTTAAACAAGTGGAAAGGCATGATCAAAAGGTAACTTGTGGCACAAGGTACACATACCATTGACCTGTAACAAGCAAGGCAACACCTCAAGCATGTTAACATGATCTAACAAGGCTTAAGAGGTGCTCAAGGGATCACTCATGATCATATCCCAAAAACTAGGTCAAGACTAGTATGTGTAAACATGATGAAATCAACTTGAATTTGAAGGATACTCCAATAAATGCCAAAGAAATTACTCAAACCAAGTTGAGTCAATCACAAAATAGAAAACAAAATCTCATGGAAAAAGTTCACTCAAAGCACCACCAATTAAATCCAAGAAGGCAAGGTGTTCCACTTATCGAGTGTTCATCGAGGGTCCACAAGAAGGCAGTGGAAAACAATTGAAACATGATCATTAACACCTCAAATCAATCCTAAAAAATAACTCAATCCATCACCTAAGTGGGAGTGAAATTTTGGTCCTAGGGGATTTAGAATGGAGGGTCAATGATCCACCTCAAATCAAAGTGTGCACCAAGAAACACATCAAATCATAAATTCAATTAAAAATATTAAATAAAATTGAAAAATAAAATAAAAATCTTGAAAAATCAAATATCATCTTGAAATACCAGAAACTATTTTTTTTGTATTTTTAGGATGTGCAAACTATTTTAAAATAATTAAAATGGAAATGACAAATAAAAAGAAAATAAAAGAAATGCAATTGGAGAAGGGGTGTAACAAGCAAAACCAAATAAACTGAGTTATGTTGAAACGCGTGCATGGGCCAGATTCAGAGGGGTGGGATTAGCAAATGGGCAAGGTCCTAAGCCATCAGAAACCATCCCCATGTGAAACGCACCGTTTCACTTAAGTGAGTCAGATGCCAACTCATTTCAAATGGACACGCGAGTTGGTCAAAGCTCCACCTCAACTTTCACCTTAAAACAAACCAGACGCTGAAGCTAGGGCACCGACCGTCTTCTCCGGGAAGGTCCCATCGAAGCCAAGTGAAAACAACCATAAAAATTGAAACACCTTACATCAATTCAAAGGAAATTCAATGTAGAACAAGAATATGCCATCCATTTTTAAAAAAAGGTTCATGGAAGTGGGTGAAAACAAGCCACAAATTTTTCATGCTCAGACTGAAATCGTCACAAACAAGCATACAAATAATCCAAACATTGCCTACAAGATGTAGGGCTTCAGATGCACCAATAATGACCCTAATAGAGTGCCTAACATGAGAGTTTAAGTTCAAAGAAGGTTACCTAACGGAGTTGCTCCGTTGGTCCTTTAAACTGCGTGCAAGCTTCTGTTTAGTGCTTTCAAACCCTTCCTTGATCTTCAATGATGATGATTTGAGAAAAAGTTTAAAGAAAAACTCAGGGAAATAACCAATTCAAAGAAAGGAAAGTTTGTGGAATTTTTGAGTTACTCTCCTCTCTCTGCGTAGCTCCCTCTACTCTGACCAATTAGGGTTGTTTTCTTGCTTATATATGATGGGTTCATGCATCCCATGCAGGCCCATGTTGGCTGATGTGTTTCATTTCAAGTTTTGGCCAAAAAATTCCACTTTGAAGCATACACGGGTATGACTCTTTTCCATTCATTATTGGGTCAGTGAATGGCACTTTGGGGTGTGTAGAAATAAATAACGTTGATTTTGGTCATGGAGAATGAGTGGACAACAAGTTTGAATCAACACTTTTATGGCATGGAATTTTGAAAAAAGTGGCATGTAACTTGATTCTATGTTTGCTCAAATTGGGTAAAAATAATTATGGTCATGTAATGACATTGGTATAGTCTCAAAAATTCAAAATCAAAGGCTTTTGATGACTTGAAATGCAAGAAACACCTATCATGTCCAAAAATTCACTTTTTCAAGCTTACCATGATTCAAATAATCACAAAAATCATCAAACATCATGGATTTTGAGTTTATAATGAAGCTAAAATAATGTAACACAACTTTCATGTGGCACAAAATTAGATTTGAGGCCTTGAAGTTCATGAAATTGGTCATTTAAGTGAATAACCTATAATGAAGTTTCCTAAAAATACCCTTGGCTTGTGAAGACCATAATTTGAGCTCCAAACTTGAGAATGAGGACTTCTAGCACTTTTTGGAAAACTAAGACAATGAGGAACAACTTTCATGTTCACTTGAAAGTGAGAAGAAGCTTAGTTCCATGTGAAAAATGCCTTGGAAGTGAGTTGACTTTGTGTACCTCAAAATTCTCTTAATCTAATGACACCAACTTGTTGAAACCATAACTTGAGATGTACAAACTCAATGGATGATTTCTTGTACTTAAAAGAAATCTTGAAGGATGATGAACAAGTCTCATGTTTGTTAGAAAATGAGATTGAACTTGCATCATAGTGAAAATTGTCCTTGAAGTTAAGCACTAAAGAAGGAGATTTTACACTAAAATCAACTGAAACCCTAATTTAGTAACTCCTTGAACTCTTGAATTTCCTTGATTTTATCTCAACATGACATCCTAGATTCTCCATGATGACTTCTCACGTCTTCAATGGTCAAGAACCAAGTCTTGAGTCTTCTCAAGTCCACAGATGACTTTGGTTGACCAGATGAAACCATAAGCTCTCATCCATTGACTGAGGCTCTTGCAGATCATTTGAATGACCATACAAACTCCATAAAGACCCCTCAAGATGCACATTGAACCCTTGAATCATGCCTTGCCCAAATAGGTAACCTCATGACCCTCTGATGATCTTCAAGATAGAACGTGACACTTATACACAAATTTCTCCTCTCAAGGAGCTTTGAAACCCACTCTGATGATGATGAACCCTTGATTGAAGTTGAGCGAGAAGTCTTCTCTCTTGAATGGCAAAATAACACATCTTGATCCCCTATTTAGAACCAATGTTATGAAATGCAAATTCTAAATGAAAAGAAACATAAGCCAAGTTAGAAAGAAAAGGTTGGTCATATTTTGGGGTGCAACAACTAGTAGATTGTTTCTCACAACTTTCGGATATAATTCTCTGACGATCCTGACTTTTGGTCAGTAGCCATTGTTATCTTCTTGGCCAGTTACCATGTCGATTAGCCCAACTTTTGGTTGGTACCCGTTGCTTTTTAAGTCCACCTTCGGCTGACAATCTCATCACTATGTACATCCCCGCAGGTTGCAAATTTCTAGGTACTTTTGGTATTCAATCATCTTTTACCTTGAATGTTTGAAAGCGGTTGCTCTTCATCCCTTCAGGTACAAGCTATTTGAATAGGGGCAGCTGTAGCACCCCAAAATTTGCCCACTCTCTTTTTGTTATCTGGGTTTATGTTTCACATCATCTTGCATTAGCATTTGTGCATAACATTGGTTCTAGGCGGAGGATCAACGTACCTCATTTTACTCAAGAAAGGAGCTCCATCTTTGAAGCTCACACAAGGATGCATCTTTATTGTCAAAGCATGTCTCAACATCACTTGGGACATCATACAAGGGAATCATAGTTTTCCACCTTTGGTTCTCAAGTTGGATTTTGGGAATATGATATCTTCATGAGCAAGGTTTTTGAAGCTTCATCATCATCTCTCTTCATAAATCATCTTTGTCTAAGAGATTCTTCAATCTAACCAGAGGAAATGTGGTTTTGAGCTTAGGTCATTTTCTCCTATCTTCATGGCTTGAAACTAGGGTTTCAGATATAACCAGTCTAGGCTTGTTTCTTTGAGAAAAACTAGGGTTTCAAGGCCACTTTCCTTCATGATCAAGGTTCCAAATGAAATTTTGTCCGACATCAAAGTTGTTCCCCATCCTCTAATCTTTCTTTCGAGTACGAGTTCATCATCATGTGATGTTTAGACATCAAGTTATGTAGATTCAAAGTTGGGGTTTTCAATTATGTCAAAACTCATAACTTAGAATTTTTTCCAAGTTATTTCAAGGCAGATTTTGGGGCATGGTTTTCAAGCTTGGTTTTCATGATCTTCCAAGGTTCAAATCAAGTTTCCATCAACATGAGAAGTGTACCTCATCATGCTAGCTTTCATTTGAGCCCAAGTTTCAATCAAGGGGAGCCAATTTTAGCAAGTTATGATGGTTCAAAATGGATGACATGGAAGGTGACTCAAGGCATGATTCATGGATGTTTTGATATGTTTCTCAATCTGGCCTTACAACATTGTTCAGCCATCATCCTCATGCGCAAGATCCCTCTTTTCATGCCCCAAAACATTACCAAAATAAGACAAATAAGACATGTACCATTTTATATCATTTTGAAATATCTTGGCCAAAGAAGGAAAGAAGCAAGCAGCCACAAGCCTGACCACTACACACTCCTTTTGATCCTTTCTCCACTCAGAAAAAAAAACACATCATAATGCCATAACTCGGACCATGATGCATCATCCACCCTCCATCTCAATTTCTCTCTCAAATCTGCAGAACTTGTTACCGTAAGTTTAACCACAGTAACTGATCATTTTAACCTCTCAAGCTTGATATAAAACCTAAAGAAAACCCCTAGCTGAAAGCAAATAGAACCTAGCTCTCACTTTTCTCTCTCTGAAACTTTCCTTTGAAACTTTGTTTTTCTTGAGCTTTCCACCCAATCCTACCTCATACTTCACTCCTCAAAGCATTTGCCACCTTCTGTTTACAATAGAAACTTTCTGCAAGCATTGAGTTCACCACCTGTTCAAACTTGGTTGAAGGTTTAGAGTCGGATTCAGAGGTATTCAAGTGTGGAGTTGAGTTCTACAAGCTCTAAGGAGGCATTTTGCATCTTCTGGTGACTTTGTTGTAAGTTTTGAAGAAGTAGTGGACATACTCCACTAGGTGATTTTCACAGCTTGTTTCCTCTCGTTCTAGACGCATATTAGGGTCATTTTGGATACATCTGAAGTCCTACCTATGCTAGGAAATGTTTGCATAGCATTATATATTGTTTTGATGGATTTTCAGTTATGATGTTCAATTTTTTTCCTTCGAAAACATGTCTGTTTCCAAAAACTAAGGTTGGATTTAAAACCTGTGTAAAATTCTAAGTGGACGGGTGTTCTTATCTTTCATTTCTGGGGATTTTTGAGGTAGCTCCGGTGAAGGTTGGCCGGAGAAGACGACCGAAGCTAGGGCTCCGGCGTCTGAGGGTGAGAGATGAGCTGATGTGGCTTTGGCGCGTTTATTTGAATTCA
Source organism: Lathyrus sativus (assembly GCA_963859935.3). Taxonomy (NCBI): domain Eukaryota; kingdom Viridiplantae; phylum Streptophyta; class Magnoliopsida; order Fabales; family Fabaceae; genus Lathyrus; species Lathyrus sativus. The sequence goes on along the minus strand of OZ012735.1, from coordinate 786,900,146 downwards.
AATGCTTTGACATGTTTTAATCTGAGCCAATTAATTGCACAAGTCATTGCCAGCTCAGTTAATGAGCTCCAGCGTGTCTGGCTGAGTATGCTGGGGTCTGGACTGGGCTTTGTCCCTTTTGGTATTCGCACCACCCCATTTTGGAAGCCCAACGCGTTTTGAACTGATTTCAGTTCATTTTCATTCTTGCTGATGCACCCCACTTGCTTTCTTTATTTTATTTTTATTTTTGTTCTATTTTCATTTTGATTTTATTTAAAATACTTCCAATTATTCTAAAAATCCCAAAAAATGTGTTTCTGTTATTTCATTATTTTAGAATAATTTTCATAATTTTCATTTTATTTTTATTTAATTTTATTATTTTTAATTGATTTATTTTGAAAAGTGGTTTTAGGTTTGACCTTTTAATTTTTGACTTGATGTTTGATGCTTTTGATGAACTTCTTGATCCAATTTTTCTCCCATGGTTGGGTACCTCATTGATGATTGTTTAAGAATTGGTTTGGGGTCTTGATGACCCTTTCTTGATTGTTTCCCATTTGGTTTTGTGTGACCCTCGACATGAGCTCAATGCCTTAAATACTTTGTTTTGTTTGATACATTTGATGGTGTTTCCTTGCATTCCATGTCTTGATCTTTTGCACATTTGTTCTTGGATGGTTTAACTTGAGTTTGAATATTTATTAGGATTTTATTATGTCTTTCTTATATTTTTGGTTGATGCTAAATTGTGACTTGGTCTTTGATTTGCACATACATGAGGTTTGACCTAGTTCGAGTCTACATTGATTACTTGTGTTTAAGTGAAGCTTGAATTGATTTATTGATGTGGTAATGTGTTGTTTTGACTTGGCTTTATCTTTTATCATGTCATTTGAACTTGCTTCTAACTTTGATGGGTTGATATTCATCTCTTGGTGCTTTTGTGGCATGTGTTTTTTCTTTGAGAATGATTTGAATGCATGAGTTTGTTTTGAGGTGTATTTGCATCTTTCCCTTGTCTGTTCATGTGTGAATGTTTTATTTTGATAATCATGATGTTGTTGTTACCCCACTCTATCTCTCTCCTCATTTCATTGTTTGGTGTTACCTCTCCTAAGTTGTTTAAGTCATTTTGGTCATATGTGGGCACTTTGTTTGTCATTGTGTTTTGACTTTCAATCTTGTGGTTTGTGTGTGACATATAGATATTCCTTTGATGATGTATTATGATGTACGCTTTATGTTTATGTATAATCAAATTCAATGTTTATTTGTATAATTGTTTCTTCCATTTCTCTCTTTTATCCACTCTCATCTTTCATGACTTGTTTAAGTCATGCTTTTGTTTTCATTTGTGATTGAATAGTAAGGTGTTTACTTGTGTTTGTTTACATGGTCCCTTAGGATTCCTAGCCCCTCTATTTAAGATGGGAGTAGGAGAGACATTAAGCTTTAAATCCCTTATATGATAAGAAGTAGGATAGTCCCTCTTTGACCTCAACTTTAGGTCCATCATTTGTATGATAACATTAGGGTTGTTAGTTTCCCTTTAGTGTTTTCTTTTTGAATCCGATCTTCTCATCTCAAACTCTTTCAAGAAACTTAATAAAGAATGATGAATTTTGTATGCTATGAGCCTTAAGTATGTGAGAAATGATGAGTGGGGGTTTTCTCCTCATCTGTCTAGAGTGTTTAGCGTATGCCATTTGGACGATATGCGACGCATTCGCTCTTACGTCAAAGTCTTTAGTGCAACGTGAGTTTTAAACTAACTCAATCCACTTCATTAAAACTAACAAACCAAACTCAACCTTTTTTATCCTTCGGGATTGTTCTTCAAACTCATTTCAGAAAAGAGTATGTTACCTTTCCGTTCTATCACGAACATGCATCGTTCCTAACTGTTGGAATTGAAACTTAGCGTCACTCATAAAAAATACTTAACCAACTAGTGGTATAGTTTACCTGAACTACATTTGCTCTGAATTCTCATACCAGATGAGGATACGTAGGCACAAAACGGCGATGTCTTGGCGAGCAACCTCCCCTCATCACCCGTAGTTTCCCGAACTACATTGACTCTGACTTCCCCATTGCACGAGGGAATACATAGGCATAGTGCGGCGACGTCCTATCAAGTCTCTCCTTTTCTTTCCCCCCGTTTAGCAGTAGCTTTTAGATAACTTTCACCCATAGTTTAGACAACAAGCATGAATCCCGTTGAGTACAATGGATGTGAGGGGTGCTCATACCTTCCCCTTGCGTAACCGACTCCCGAACCCAAGATTTGGTCGCGATGACCTTGTCTTTCTCATTTTTTTAGGTTTTCTTTGATCGTTTCCTTTCCCTCTCTTTGGGGTAAATAACATTCAGTGGCGACGCTTCTGTTTGTTTCCGTCGGCCCCCTTTTCGCAGTTGCGATACCTTCCATACAAGAGAGTTTCTTTGAAGTGAGTATGTGTTATGGGAAAAGCACACAATAACAATAATGCTTGATCTTCATTATCGATCTTCACATAAATATTTTCAAGATCAAGAATCAGCTTCTTGAACATATCCAACTTCTCAGCCAACACTTTGCCTTCACTCATCTTGAATGAATACAAAGCTTACTTCAGGTAGAGTCGGTTCACCAGAGATTTGGTCATGTACAAAGTTTCAAGTTTCACTCATAACCCCGATGTTGTAGTCTCCTTTGATACCTGTCGAAGAACCTTATAACCAAGGCTCAACAATATTGCATTGTGGGTTTTCTCAATCAGGGCCGTCTTTTATTTTGTTGTTAGCACAACATCCATGGCTGCCTCTCCCTTCAACGCTTCCAAACAACCCTGCTGAACCAATAGGGCTTTCATCTTCAAGCGCCACAGACCAAAATCGTTCACTCCGGTGAACTTTTCAATCTTATACTTTGTTGAATGCATCTTCTCCACACTCACCGCACCAATTCGTTGTGAAAAAGGATGCCTTGGAACAAAATATACACGGTTTCTTTATAGGCAAGAAACACACAAGGGTTATGATTAACAAAGAAAACAAGGATTGGTTATAAACTGTTATTTTTTCCTTTCTCTATCAAACAAGATTACAAGTATACAAGAATAACAAATAACCTCTCTCTCTTGAATTAGGATTTTATCTTCCTATTTTCCCTTATGCAAGTTGAGAGACTAGCATGCTATTTATAAGAAAACTAACACACTGACCTAATGGGCTTTTTAACAATGATCTATTATAGTTAACTTAGGGTACAAGCTAACTTATACAATTGGGCTTACAAGCAAGGCCAAATTCAACATTCTAATAAACCTAGCAATATTGACTAATACATGTTAGAACAAACTTCGACTACAACACGCATTACTTCGACAGCAACATCTGAACAAACTTCAACCTCATGCTTAATTCCTGTCGAATTGAAAGCTAACCTTCGACCATACTAGAGTTCGATCTAATATCTCACAGAAAGAGAACTTGTGTTATGGTATGTCAGGGATATCTATGTTGGTGAGAGTGGTTCCACCATTAAAAATGAGCTTTAAGTGATTGTCACAAACCTTCAACAGTAGATCTTAACTAGAGGGTCACTATTATAAATAATGTAGGTTTGATGTTCCACAATACTCTACTGCCAAAGTTCAAACTCACGGTTTCTAGTGACAACATGGATTTGGTTGCCCTATATGGAAAAAAAACATAGGTAGCAACAGTTTCTAGTGTATTAAACTTGTAGAGAACACTAAAATCATAAATGTTGTAGTGGAAAAAACTAGCAGTAATGAACAAATACATAAATGCACTAATACACTAAAAGAAACATAATTTTACCTTGATATCCTGTATAACCATTTCAAAATGTTGTTGTCCATTGTGTGCTCTTATGATCCATAGGTTGACGACATGAACAACAATTTTCAAAACATTAATATCGATGGTTAAATCATAAATCAGAATCGGTAGTCTAGACATGTTGCTCAGCTGAGTTGTTGTGTTGAAATGGAAACAACAATGACTATGATAACAGATAAAAATCATAACTTATTAGGATCAAATGCACACTTTGATCGGGAAAAAACCAGAAAACTATAAAAATCATAAGATTGGATAAAACCAGAAAACCAGAGCACCACATAAAAACCAGAAAACCAAAAAGCCATAAAGCCATAGCACCACATATAAGCTGAAACAAATGATAACATTTTAACCATGGTATACCAAAAAAACAGAACCAGAATAGAACCAATTTCAAAAATACAAATCCATCACACTAAAATATATATGTTTAGAGAAAAGAGAAAACAATATTATCATTTGAACATAGTGAGTATGTAAGCGTTTTTTGGTTTCACCTAGCTTCGAAGAAACAAGGCTCATACAGTTCAACAAGGAGATGAAAATGGAGGCAAATGTAACTGAAATGTAAGGAGAGGGTTGTGACGAACTTGCCAATAGAGGATGAATGATCTTGTAGAGGATTTAGACTGTTGTGACAAAAAATTTATTGTAGAGGAAATGAGGACATGAGATGTAAACTTGAAGATAGATGAATGAGAATTTGAAATGAGAAGTGTTGTTCTGAGCATAAAAGTGAAAGTCTAATATATATAATATATAATTTACTTAAATTTTAATAATAAATAATATATTGTTCACTTTTTTTCCAAGTTATTTGTTAAAAGTCTTAAATTATTTCAGTATTTAAAACTTCAATTTATTTTACAGACCATAAATGTATCTAAATTTCTAAAGCTCAAGAGTATGTCCATGTACATGCTTTAAATTATTGAAGTTAAGAAGCATGATAATGTTGCGATAGTCATGTCCTTCATATCTTGTTGGTAAAATTTATTTTCAACAATAACGTTTACCAACATATGCACGTATATAAAAAACACATCGGTTTTGCAGGATCTTTGCATTCTAATTTTGTACAATCTTCATTCTCTGAGCATGCTGTGATGTAAAAAAAATGTTAGTGAAAAGGAATTAATTATTTTAAGTAAAGTTATGAAACTTTTTTAAAGAGAATTGTAACTTACCACTGACCACAGTTTCAACAAGATATAGGAAAATAAAGAGGATCATAATGTAAACAAACTTGAAAGCTATAGCCATATTTTCCCTCTTTTTAATTTGACAAACAAAACTGTTTTATTACTTTATATAGTCAAAGCTATAGCCATATGTTCAGATCATTTCAACTAAACTTTTTTTAATAAAAATATTAAATTATATATAAAATGTCTTTTAAGTATGTTATTGGTGTGTCGTATATTGATAAGAATCTAATATAACGAGTTTATAATAACCTTTTCATTACTTTTTTTATTCCTATACAAACTTTTCAAGGTAGATAAAGGATAAATAATAAATTTTTTGTTCTAAAAGCAATTGATATAAAAATCTGAATATAAGAGGTATCCAACCCAGTACAACTAACAACAAAAAATATATTCCCAACCAATACTACCAAACCTTAATTAGGATCCATATTAAAAGCATATAAGCTAGAGTTGAAATAAGGAATATCTCCCAATACAAGCCCACTTCCAGACAAAAACTCAATATTCCAACATAAATCATTAACATTACATATTCCCCTATTAAAAATGGTGTTGTTCCTTTCCTTCCAAATAGACCACACAAAAGCCATCCATATAGATCCTAACTTAAGATTCCTCACTTTGTTGTTTTCATCTTCCCCTCAATCCAAGAAGAACTTTCACACACAACCTGCAAAAGAACTAAAACTCCCACACTAATCACTAATCTTATCCCAAACAATAACAGAGATAGGACAAAGAATAGCAAAATGCAATAAATATTCATCCTCAACGTTACAAAACACACATTTGGGATCCAACTCACTAAAACCTCTTCTTTTCAAATAGTCCTTAGTAGCCAGACTCTTTTTATCAAATGTTGTTTTTTTTGTTTACTAATATGTGTCCATCGTTTTGCAGGCAAGATGTCCACGATCCAAGAACGTTTGGTGAAAATTGCGGTGGCCATGCTCAAGCTAGGGAAGACGACTGAATTGATTCCTCTTTTCAGTGACACATTAGGATCAAGTGGACGTGTAGACTGGATACTTTGCCTTGGAATTTGTCCCTAACTTTTTCCCGGATTACCCTTTCGGGTTTTCAGTCCACCGGGATTCGCTACTAGATTGACATATTCTATCTTAACATTAAATGTTCTTGTATGTCCACTCATCCATCTCAATTTTCTCATCTATGCAAAATTTAGCTTATGCACTAGTTGGCACTTTCTGGCCCAACATAGCATAAAACATTGTCAGAAGCTTACCCTAGAAAGATACATCTCTGCCAATAAAAACACATATCCCATGCATATGTTCATGTGAAAGGATGCCTAAAGCTATACTAAAACAAGAATCACAGACTGTACAAAATTATTTTCTTATACTATTTTGGTAAATTAAATGTTACTAAATTAGCAAAACTGTACAAAATGCAAATCTTTCCACATAATATTATTAATACTTAATATACCTGAGAAAAATTGACTATAACAGGAAGAATATGTGCCACACAATCTTGAGGCTCCAACAACTTTTCAAGAGCTGCACAACCCTCAACAGCAAGAAGCCGAACAGAATCTTGATCTACAAGAACAAGAGTCAATAAGTTATTATTTTTATATACATATAGATAGATTCTGTAGGTTACTTTAAAAACAATTTGCTATTCACTTAAACTGGTCGGCAAAATATACTAATCAACTGACAATGTCTTCAGTTACTAATAAGGATTAAGGAAAATAAATAAACTTCAAGATTAACAGAAACTTAAAGCTTTCATCTGAATCACAAATAGTGTGAAGCTTCTCAGGCAACATAATCTAAAAAACCATTGAACAAACAAAATTTATCAGAATGCCAATTTCAAATAAGATTTGTAGGCAACAATAACGAAAATGCCTGCTTGAGAATTTCCTTTATTTAGTTAACGTTCCACCTGTTTGCCTCTCTGGAATTAAATATATGTGCAGTATTTCCCTTATAAAAATTATTAGTAAAAAGAACTCATATAAGGTGTGGCATTTCAGCAAACACCTTGTATATGGCTAGATATAATGAAAGTTAACATAAGTAAATTCATTGTGACATTTCAACAAACACCTTGTATACAAAACTCAAGCCAATATCAAACGAGTAATTATCATCAACGGTATCAACAAAAACAAGTCAATAACTCAGAAAAGAAGTAACACTAACATCATATAATCCAGAAAAATGAAATACTAAGACAATAATCCAGAAAAATGCAAAATGAAAAACTTCAAATACCGTAACAATGGCGGAAATGCGCTATTGAGGCTGTCGAAAACGGACGGTCAAATGAAGGAGAAATGCAACACAGGCTGAACGGAGGTGGGCGACGGAGGCGCGACAGTCAGACGGAGGAGGGCGACAGCCGGTCGTGGTGAATACGGTTCTGGTTCGCAGAGAGGAGAAAGAAAGAATGAAGAACGTACGCGCGATAGGCTTATGTTTCTTTAAAAAATTATGTGATATTTTAATTTAATTAGAATAAAACCTATGGCAGCGCTTTTTAATACCTACAGCAGCGCTTCTAAAAGCGCTTTCTTTGAAATACCATATAGCAGCGCTTTAGAAGGAAAACGCTTTCTTTACAATTCTGTGATATTTTAATTTAATTATATTAACACCTATAACAACGCTTTTTAATACCTACAACAACGCTTTTAAAGCGCTTTCTTTGGAAAACCATATAGCAGCGCTTTAGAAGGAAAGCGCTTTCGTTGGCACACCCTACAGCAGCGTTTTAGAAAAGCGCTTTCTTAGCCCATGCATTTAGCAGCGCTTTAAATAAAGCGCTTTCTTAGTGTATCCCAATAGCAGCGCTTTTTTAAAAAGCGTTATCTTAGGTATGCTGTTTTTTATCTTTTTTTTTATTACTCTTTAACAACGCTTTTCCTAAAAGCGCTGTCTTTGTATGCGCTGCTAAAAGTCAATTCTGGCATAGTGCTTAGAAGGACACGACCAGACATGGCCGTCAAAATCAAAGAAGAGGTCCAAAAGCAGCTGAACGCTGGATTCTTGGCCGTGACTAATTACCCTCCGTGGGTCGCCAACATAGTGCCTGTGCTAAAGAAGGATGGCAAGGTACGGATGTGCGTTGATTATCGGGATCTAAACAGGGCGAACCCTAAAGACGATTTCCTGCTCCCTCATATTGACGTATTAGTCGATAATACGGCTCAATTTTCCGTGTTTTCATTCATGGATGGCTTCTCCGGCTACAACCAAATCAAAATGGCGCCGGAAGACATGGAGAAAACCATGTTCATCACACCATGGGGGACGTTCTACTACAAGGTAATGCCTTTCGGTCTGAAGAACACATGGGCCACTTACCAGCGGGCGATGGTCACTATGTTTCATGACATGATTCACCACGAGATTGAAGTCTACGTCGATGACATGATTGCAAAGTCCCAAACGGAGGAGGGACATCTCGCCAATCTGCTGAAGCTTTTTGAGAGACTTAGGAAATTTAGGTTGAGGCTGAATCCTAATAAATGTACTTTCGGATTACGGTCCAGAAAATTACTGGGGTTTATCGTGAGCGAAAGAGGCATCGAGGTCGATCCTGCCAAAATAAAAGCAATATAAGAAATGCCAACGCCTAAAACAGAAAAGGAAGTTTGTGTTTTCCTGGGCAGAATAAACTACATAGCTAGGTTTATATCTCAGCTCACGGCCACGTGTGAACTGATGTTCAAACTTTTGAAAAAGGATCAGGCGATTATCTGGAACGAAGATTTCCAGAGGGCATTCGACAAGATAAAACAGTATCTGCAGGAACCTCCAATTTTGATACCCCCAGTGGCTGGAAGGCCATTAATCATGTATTTGACGATTCTGGAGAATAGCATGGGTTGCATCCTCGGTCAACATGACGAGACTGGCAGAAAGGAGCACACAATTTATTACTTGAGTAAAAAGTTCACAGACCGTGAATCTCGTTACTCAATGTTGGAGAAAACGTATTGTGCACTCGCGTGGGCTGCCAAACGTTTACGACAATACATGCTCAGTCACACGACCATGCTAATTTCGAAGATGGATACGATCAAATAGATCTTCGAGAAGCAGGCTCTTTCCGGGAGGATTGCCATATGGCAAATGGTATTGACGGAATATGACATCCAATACGTATCCCAGAAAGCCATCAAAGGGAATATTCTGTCAGAGTACCTTGCTGAGCAACCTATCGAAGACTATCAGCCAATGAAATTTAAATTCCCTGATGAGGATATCATGTTCCTCAAGAGGAAGAACCGCGACGAGCCGCTACCTGACGAAGGGCCAGAGGTGGGCTCTCAGTGGAAATTGATTTTCGACGGTGCAGTTAATTCGTATGGCAGTGGAATCGGGGCAATCATTACGACTCCCCATGGGTCTCATATCCCATTCACGGCCAGATTAACATTCCCGTGCACCAACAACAAAGCAGAATATGAGGCATGCATCCTGGGTTTGGAAGAAGCCATTGATCTGAGGATCAAGAACCTTGATGTATATGGTTACTCAGCGCTTGTTGTCAATCAGATCAAAGGCAAACGGGAGACCAGACAACTGAATCTGATCCCGTACATGAACTACGCTCGAAGGCTGCTACCTTTCTTCAATCGGGTAGAACTCCATCACGTGCCTAGAGCTGAGAATCAAATGGCTGATGCCTTAGCGACCATGTCCTCGATGTACAAGGTCAATTTTTGGAATGAAGCTCCAAGAATTGTTATCTCTCGCCTTGATAGGCATGCATACATTTTCACCATTGAGGAAGTCGCCGATGGCAGACCATGGTTCTATGATATCCAGAAATTCCTTATGACTAAGGAGTATCCGGTGGGCGCGTCAACCCAGGATAAGAAGACTCTGAGGAGGCTATCTGGAAATTTCTACTTGAATCCTGATGGAGTTCTGTACAAGAGAAATCACGATCTAGTGCTACTCAGATGTGTGGACGAGAGAGAAGCAAGATTGCTTATGGAAGAAGTCCATGAAGGCACATTTGGTACGCACGCTGGCAGGCATGCTATGACTCGAAAGATACTACGAGCTGTGTATTATTGGCTAAGAATGGAGTCGGATTGCTTCAAATTCGCGAAGAAGTGCCATAAATGCCAGATTTATGCTGATAAGATTCATGTGCCGCCGTGCCCGTTGAATGTCATGTCCTCCCCGTGGTCGTTCTCCATGTGGGGCATTGATATGATCGGCAAGATCGAACCCACTGCGTCTAATGGACATCGCTTCATTCTGGTGGCTATCGATTACTTCACCAAGTGGGTCAAAGCAGCGTCGTATGCTAACGTTACCAAGCAAGTGGTAGCGCAATTCATAAAGAGGGATATCATTTGTAGATACGGAATTCCCGAACGAATCATTACTGACAATGGTTTGAATCTGAATAACAAGATGATGAAGGAGTTATGCCAAAACTTCAAGATCGAACATCACAACTCATCGCCCTATCGGCCGAAGATGAATGGCGTGGTTGAAGCGGCCAACAAGAACATCAAACGAATAGTGCAAAAGATGGTTGTGACCTACAAAGATTGGCACGAGATGTTGCCATTTGCGTTGCATGGTTATCGTACAACTGTACGCACATCAACCGGTGCAACTTCTTTCTCGTTGTTGTACGGTATGGAAGCAGTCCTGCCGCTGGAGGTGGAGATCCCCCCTTTACGAGTTATGGTCGACGTCAAGCTTGATGAGGCAGAATGGGTGAAAAACCGATTGAATCAACTCAGCCTGATGGATGAGAAGAGATTAGCATCGATTGCTTATGGTCGGCTGTATCAGAGCCAAATGAAAAAAGATTATGACAAGAAGGTGCACCCTCGAAGCTTTCAAACGGGTGATCTCGTATTGAAGAAGGTTCTTCCACCACATTCTGATCACAGGGGCAAATGGACACCTAACTACGAAGGTCCATATGTCGTCAGAAAGGTCTTATCGGGAGGAGCCTTACTGTTATCCATGATGGATGGCGAAGATTTCACGTCCCCTATGAACGCGGACGCAGTCAAAAATACTTTACTTAAAATGACCCGCTGGAAAGAAAAAGAATATCCAGGAAAAAATGGGGCATCCCGGCGAACCATAAGGTTCGGGCAAAAGTTAGGGATATAAACAAAAGATGTACACCCGCAAATTCGAAAAGGGGCGACTTTGGCAAAAAAGGGTATCCCGGTGAATCGAAAACCTGAAAGGGCGGTTCAGGCAAAAGTTAGGGATTGAAAAAGCAAACGACTGCATTCCACGTAGGAACTTTCATTGCTTAGTGGTTTGGGAAGACTTGAGGGCCATTTATCCAAGTCAATCTCTTCTGAAGAAGAAGCGTCGGAGAAGTATCGAAGTCAAGTGAGTTATAGAGGGACTAGCTCATGGTGTTCGTCTGCACCATATCGCCGACATTTGTATATACTGATGTATATTTATGTTTTTACTTGCGCAACTTCTTCATTCCAGGAGCATGCATATGTTGTAAAACATTTGGCCTATTCAGGGGCTCATTTATCAATAAACATATACTATTCAATATCTTGTTGCTTTATGCTTGCTTGCATTTATCTGTTTTGTTTGCGAAAAACGCCTGATGTTTTTGTTAAAATACGCATAGATAAACTTGTAGGCCTAGGCCAATAATTGTTGAAACAATGATTCACTTGAGCAAAATCACAGATGATAACCTTGATAGGTCCCTTTATAAAGGGTATCTTGTCTGTTTGTTCATTTTTGTAGGGTCGTAGCTCTCAAGACACTATGCTATGGATGTATCCTCGACAGGATCATGTTATCTCTGGCTGAGGCATGTGCATAAACCTCATCCAGTGGATTTCCCCAGTGAGTCCCCAAACATATCTGACGATCGTGTCTCCGTTCCCAGCAGTTGGCCGGTACACACTTTATCTTCTCGGAGTACAGGTACTAGACCGACTCTCCAGCAAGTCAAGCAGGGCTAGGAAGGTGGAGCCTCTCCTAGCGAGCAGGTTGCGACTTCTCCTCAAAATATGAGCACATGATTGTGTCGTTAACACGCTTCCCCGAGCAGAAGCAGTTTCCCCTATGGGGCAATTTCAGAGATTCAGGTGAAGATGGATTCTTCTCCCCAGCTGAGTGAATCTCTGATAAGTCAGCATAGCGGGTTCGTTCCCCGAATGTTGTTGCATACCCTAGAAGAATTCCGGTATTCTAGGAGGCCCGTCAGGGCTTTCCTCCCCGTCGAAGCAGGCGATTTTGTTGCACCCCAAAATTTGTCCAACCTTTTCCTTCTTGGTTTTTGTTTCATTGCATTAGCATATCATCATCATTAGAATTATCATAAGCATTGCATTAGCATTCATGCAGGGGATCAAGTATGGTTTACATCAAGAAAGGCTTATCTAGAGGTCTTATTCAAGTTTGAGAAGTCACTAAAGTTACCAGGAAGTGGTCCATGCCCTTGAGAAGTTCAGATGCTTGTGTGGGGTTCATCTCCTGACTTAGGGGCCAACTGAAGATTATCAATGAGTTGAGAAGTCTTGATTATGGGTGAGATATATTGATAAAACTCGTGGAGTGCCTAGAAGGTCACACTGAAGCTCAGGCAAGTGTTTGAGCAAGTGCAAGAAGCCTCAGTGGAAAGTGTTGCAATTAGGGTTTCATTTGGCCAACCCTAGCCCAACTGTGCAAATTGAAGGAGTTCAAAGCTCATTTCTAGGTCATGGAGGTCATGAAATGATATGTTGAAGCATGGGAGATGTTAATTCAAGATCAATTCAAGAAGAATCAAGAGTGTGAGGAGTTGCTAAGTCAGGGTTCTCAGTGTAAAATCCCCTATTTAGTGCCAAACTTCAAGACCACACAAGTCAAGATACAAGTCTCATATGACTTTGACATCCACATGAATGTTGTAGAGGATGTTCAAATGAAGAAGAAGGTCAACCAGCCGTCAGATCGCGCAGGAAACAAGACCAAGTACTTTCATCGTGTGACCGTGCGCGCGCCACGTCCTCACTTCATTAAAACACAACGTTTTAACTTATACACCAGCGGGATTTGTTTTGCTGACTGCTATTCGTACCCCACGCGAGGCCCAGCCCATATTTTCAACTGTCCAGCATTGCTAAATACACCAAGGATTTATTTAATTTGCATTCATTTTCTGTTTTTCTTTCTTTTATTCTTGTTTGCTTTAATTACTTTAAAAATATGAAAAATGCTCTAAAAATTCTGATTTCTTTTGTAGGTGATCTTTCATATGTATAGATATTTTAGATTTAATTATTTTGATTTTAGCATTTTTTTTTCATTTAATTGTGATTTTTTTTTTTATTGTCACAAAAATAGTCATAATTGTGCTTCAATTTTGTGAATTTTCTTTGGACTATCAATGCAACATATAAATGGCTAATCTCTTTCAGGGCTATCATATACATCTTGAGGTATTGTGGGGTATTTTTACCTGAATTTTGTTGCACTATTTTCATAGGCTTTGAGGGTCATCTTTGACATGCTCTATTTTGGCCTTTCTTTTGGTGTACATGAGATAGTTTCAATCTGTTTGGATAGTTCCTCTTGGATATTTTTGTCATTCTTTTAACCCCTGGTTGTTGACATGTTGTAGGTGATGGGAGATTTTATTTGGATTTTTTAATGCAATTTACTATTTTTCCTTTATTTTTGTAATTGGACTTGTAATATGGACTTTCAAGTGGACATTGGTTTTATTTTGGCTCCAACGGCCTCGTATTGTTTGTGTGATGGACACTATAGTGCTTGATTCATAGTATGGACATATGATAGGTCTTGTGGACCATTTTGTGGTTGTTTGTATCATTCATAACTTGCTCATTGAATGTCATACTTTTATGATTGTACATTGTGATTCCAAATTGTGGTGTATGTGCTCTCATCTTAGGCTTCTCTTGATGCCTTACCTTTTAGTTCTAAATTTTCACTTCTGGCTTGGATTACATGTTTAGAACAAGCCACCCCCTGTCCCATGACCTAGGTGTGTCATTTAAGGTAGTCTTAGGTTCCTCCTTTGGAGGCCTCTAAGGCATACCTAAAGTGATGAATCCTTGAGGACCTTTTGTGTACCATTGTTGTGATTTGCTCATTTGTCGCAATTTCTTTTCTTATCTCTCAGGAATTTATTCATGATTGGCTTGAGGTTGAGATGAGCTTTCCTCCCTCACTTGCATTGCATGTTTACTTTTCAACATTTGCATGTCCTGTATGGACTTTTACCATTGTTTTCTTTTTCTCATGTTGTTCTTCCTTCCCTTAGGACTTCCATTCTTACTTGCTCAAGTGGGAATGTGATAGACACTAGGTCTTTAACCATGCATGACAACAATAAGCAGTTCCCTCCTAACCTTGACTATAGGATGAACTTTGCATGACAACTACTAGGTTTTGAACTAGTTTCCCTTTAGTTGTGTTCTTTCTCTTCTCATCTTCAAATATTCTTAAAAAACTTAATAAAGGATAACAGGTGTTATGCGTTACGAGCCTTAAGCACTTGAGAAATAGTTATGGGAGGGTTTCCCTCACGTAGCTTGAATGTTTAGTGTGGCACCCTTTGGGTGACGTGCGACGCATTCACTCTTAAGTCCAAGTCTTTAGTGCAACACAAGTTACAAACAAAACTCAAAACACCTCTTCTTAAAAGACACAAAAACAAACATTCAACTCCTTTTTGTCCTCTCGGACCTTTAATCCTTAGAAACCATTTTCATAACGAGAGTTTTATTAACTCTCAGTTCTCTCGCAAACGGTAAACGCCTAAGTCTCCAAAGGTTGAGCTGCATACATCAAACTGCTAGAACCGTTTGTTAACCCTACTCGGGTTAAAACACTCAAACCAAACCTGTGGTCTTGTTAGCCCAAACTACGTTTTCTCTGATCTTTCATGCCATATGAAAGTACATAGGCATGAGATGCGATATCTCGGCAAGCAACCTTCCCCCCTTACCCGTAGTTAGGCGAACTACGTTGACTCTGATTTCTCGTTTCAGACGGGAATACGTAGGCATAGAACTGTTGTGTTCTGTCGAGTCATTTTTCTTTTCAAACCAGCCTTTAGCTAGATAGTTTAAACACACCCTTTCAGATAAACAATTAAGCATGGATCCCATCGAGTACGATGGACGTGACGGGTGTTAATACCTCCCCCTTGCGTAACCGACTCCCGAATCCAGGACTTGGTTGCGATGACCATTCCTTTCCCTCTTTCATTAGGTTTTCTCTGAGCGTTTCCTTTCCCTCCTTTGGGATAAATATAGCTGCTAGGGACTTTTCCCATCCCCTATGCTGGGACCGTTTCCCATCCCCTGTGCGAGTCAATCCTAGCGCTTGCTTGTTTTTCTTGGGTGTTGTACATATGTGCTTTATCTTTCTGTATTTACTTTCCGCACTATATTATTGTTGTTGTGCTGGGGAAGGGGTGTTACTTTGAGAGATAAGTCGGACCTGGGCTTAAGTATGCACATAGACTTAGAAGTGGAGATTAGTGGTAAAGCCTGCATGCTTTGCATGCACCATCTTGCTACGAAATCCGCGCTCGAACGAGATTCTCTTTGATGCTTCTTTCCTGGCCCTTTGGGCTCGACAAGTTGTCTGACCCGAGGATTGTCGACTCTGGGGACCGATCATTTGGGATTCAGCTAAGTGAGGCCGCTTCAAAAGATGATGATGCCACACCTTCTGGGTATCGTATCATCGCTCTTGAAAGCCTGTGACGTTGATGACCGCATAGGATGCCATACCTCGTCGGCGAGTTAAGTCCATACCTGTGAGTGGGGTGGGGTTTTTTGCAGGAAACTCTGACTTCAGAAAACCAGGTTCTTCTTTATCAGTGTGATTGTGGTACAAGGGTTCCTACTGTGATTGGTTGTTTCTGAGGCGAAGCTTTGTTTATTCTCAAGCTACATCACAACCAGCTTCTGATTATTATTGCTACATCACAACACAACTACCTTAATCCCCTGTAGCATCCTTGCATTTCTGCATTTCTCATCTGCATTGATTACATGACATTGCATTAACATTGCAGGTGCATATTTCCTTTGATTCTAGCTATCTCGTTTGCCATTATTCATACTCAGATACTTGTGCTTGCAACTGCCTGTGTGGTTTTCCATTTGTATATATGAGGAGTTTTCTACTACTGTTGTCTGAGGGGGTTTCCATTGTCGTGCGTTTCACCCGGAACTAGAATCAAGGGAAATATCCCATATGCATATATACATTGTTAGCATTTTTGCATACTCTTCTTTGCATTTGTAGGTACCTTCTTAAGCCTCGTTCTTATGTTCTGTTGTCTTTTCAGAGAGAGAGTTGTTCCAGGATTGCTGACTTGAGAATTCACCGGTACTCCACCAGAAACAATCTCAAGAAAGTCATGGATCACGTTCAGACTGAGATGCAAGAGATGAAGGAGCGCATGACTCAGCTCATGGAGGTCATGCAGGGTATGGCTCAAGGACAGGAGCAACTGAGAACAATGGTTCAGCCCCTGGTTGCTAGGGTTGATCTTAATGGAGTTCTTCACGGAGGTGCTGCTGCTAATCCTCCCCGCAATGATACCGAATTTCCTGACGCCTCCGCTGTGCCTACCGGATGCACCCCGACTGCTGCAGGGGCCGGGAATGGTAGTGAAATTGGCGTCTGCCACGCTGGTCTGGGTAATGTTGCTGGCAATGCAGGATTTTGTAACGGTGGAAATGCAGGTTTTGGTAATACTGGTAACTTGGGTTGTGGTAATGGCGCTCATAATGCTGGGTTTGGACCTAGTACTGGTAACCATGGTCTTGGTAACGCTGGTTATGGTTACACTGTCAATCGGAACATCTATGGTCCGGAAGCTGCCTACACTGGGTATGGCAATGGGGAACAACGATGGAACGAAGATCGTTAAGACAACGTGTTCTCTATGAGGGATGTGGGCGCTGAGTTGCCCGCTGAAGCTGATCGTAGATTTAGAATGCTGGAGGAACAGATGAGGAATATGACAAATTAGGACTCCATGGGGCTCGACATGGCCAATTTAGGGTTGATCCCTGATTTACGAGTCCCGTACAAGTTCAAAGTTCCTACCTTCGATAAATACAAAGGTGTCACTTGCCCAAGGGTGCACATACGTTCATACTACAGAAAAATGTCAGCATACTCAAATGATGAGAAGATGCTCATGCACTTTTTCCAGGATAGCCTGTCGGGGTCGTCGCTCGAGTGGTATATGGGTTTGGAACCCTCTCAGGTTCGCAGTTGGAAGGGTTTGGCTGAACCATTTGTGAAACACTATCAGTATAATAGTGACCTTGCTCCCAACAGGGTCCAACTTCAGAATGTCGTCCAGAAGAGCGGGGAATCTTTTAAAGAGTACGCCCAGAGGTGGCGTGAGCTTGCAGCCAAAGTGCAACCCCCAATGGTGGAAAGAGAATTGATTGACTTGTTTATATCAACGTTATCTGGAATGTACTATGAAAAGCTCATCAACTGTATGTCCGGGAGTTTCTCTGACCTTGTAATCACTGGTGAGCGTATAGAAAATGGCATCAAGATCGGGAAAATTCAGGCCGTAGAAGTACCTTCGTCAAGTGGAGGGAAGAAAGTGTTCGGAAACAAGAAGCGTGAAGGCGACACCAACTCTGTGTCAAGCTCTCAGGGTAGAGGCAGAGGCCGATATCAAGATCAGTGTCATCATCATCAGGCTGCAAGTGTTATCATTCCGATACCACCACAACCACAACAGCAGCAGAATCAACAAGGCTACAGGAAGTACCAGAATTCGAGAGGAGCGAATAGAGTATTCGATACGCCTCCAATGTCGTACTCCCAGATGCTCCAGACATTACTACAACTGCAGTTAATTCAGAAGAGAACCTTGGCCCCTATGACAGGCCAACCACCACCCGGCTATGATGCAAATGCCTGCTGCGAATTCCACTCGGGGGCACCTGGGCACAACATTGATGATTACAAGGCCTTTAAGCACAAGCTACAAGATTTGATTGACAGTAAGGCCATAGACTTCTCGCATGAGGCGCCCAACATTGTGAAAAGTCCCATGCCGAATCACGGACCGGCAGGGGTCAGCGCCATTCTGGAAGAGAGAAGCTGGAATCTAGTGACGAAGGTTGAAGAGTTGAAGACTCCGCTGGGTCAGATGAAGAATTAATTGTTGAGAGGGGGAGTGTTCCCTGGTTGTTCTGAAACTTGTGCCGATTGTATGGACTATCCAGAAGGGTGCGAATATCTGAGGAGTCATATTCAGGCTTTGATAGACAAAGGAACGTTACAGTTTGACCGTACTTTAGAAGATATACATATTGAGGAAGTGACAGAGGAGCGGGATGAAGTCGCGGCGATTTCAATCCCTTACAAAACAATCACAATACCAGTGCCTCCCAAAAGGCCAACCGTCATCATAACTAAAGTTGGGTCAGTCCCGTATGAGAGTACTAGGGCGATTCCGTGGAATTACGGAGCGAAAGTCTTTTGTAACAGGGAGAAGGTGGAGTTGAAAAGTTCTTCAACAGACTCAGTGGATAATCTGGTGGGTACAGGTGGCATGACCCGCAGCGGCAGGATCTTTGCGTCACCAGAAGTAGAGGCTGAAAGGGCTGCAAAAGGGAAGAGTAAGGTTACAGAAGAAAGTGATCCTCAGGGGAAAGAGAAGGAGTCTTTGACGAAGGATGTGGAGGAATTCATGAGATTAATTCGGAAAAGAGACTACAAGATAGTCGAGCATTTGCAGCAGACGCCGTCTAAAATCTCTATATTGTCATTACTACTGTGTTCTGAGGCCCACAGGAACGCCTTACTGAAAATCCTTGACACCTCATATCTACCCCAAGAGATCTCGGTTAATCAGCTTGAGGGGGTGATGGCCCATGTGAATGCGGGGCACGGACTCAGCTTTATGGATCTTAATCTGACACCTAAAGGTCGTAATCATAACAATGCACTTCATATTTCGGTCGAATGCAAAGGCACAGTTATGTCCCATGTGTTGGTTGACACTAGATATTCTCTGAATGTTCTACCCAAGAAGGCCCTAATGAAGCTGGATACTCGAGGTATCATTTGTATGCCTAGTGACCTGGTGGTGCGTGCTTTCGATGGGACGCGTCGTTCAGTGTTCGGAGAGTTGACCTTATCCATCCAAGTGGGACCTGAAGTTTTCGATATTGTGTTCTACATAATGGATATACAGCCTGCCTACAGTTTTTTGTTGGGTCGGCCCTGGATTCATGCAGCGGGGGTTGTGACGTCTACACTCCATCAAAAGCTAAAGTATATGGTCGGTGGCAGCATCGTCACCGTGTGCGGAGAGGATGACATATTGGTGAGCCACTTATCGTCATTCAAGTATATAGAAGTGGACGGTGAGATCCACGAGACTCTGTGTCAAGCCTTCGAGGAGGTTCGAGTTAAAGATAAGTCTCCAGCTACGGGCAAAGCGCTGAAGGTAGCAATGTCGTCGTTCAAGGAAGCCCAGGCAGTGGTTCAGACTGGGGCAGCGCAAGGTTGGGGCCAAGTTCTGGACATCCCCAACAAGCAAGACAAGTTCGGTTTAGGATACTGTCCTGCATCGTCATCACAGAGCGCTCCACGATTCAAGGGGCCGATTGTGTTCACCCCAGGAGGAGTCGTGTTTGAACGGGTCAGTGTTGTGTCCGATGTTGAAGAGGGAGACAACGACCGTGACTTGAATTCATGGGTAAACCCCAGTTCCTAGAAGCTGGCAATTTTCATTTTATCATGTTATTACTTTGCATTTGTAGTTTCTTTCCTGTCTACGTGCAATTTTTGCTTGTAAAAACTTGTTGTTTCTCAATTGATATTGATAATGAGACAAATATGCATGTTTTGAATTAATCCATTTGTGTTCACTTTATTGCTTTCCTTTATTTTGAACGCTTGTTTAAGTGGAATCCGGGGAGGATGACGAAGTCGAAAGACGTGATAGCTTCCGATTGTATGCTTTTGGATAGAAAAACCTGTTGACGATATACAGGCATTGTTTAAAATCCATAAACACCGGAGATATAAGGAAGATAATCCCTTGTCAACCCCTTTGAGCCTTGTAGTAGGAGTTTCTTTCTGAAAATGAAAAACCCTCAATCTTAACCTGGGGTAGGGTAGGTGTAGTTAATTTGACCAAGCGTTCAAATTGTGAAAGGAGTGTCCGTTTAAGGATAAATCACACCTGTATAGGTCGAGCCTAAAAGACCACAATGGTTAAACCTTGCCAATAAGGAGTGAAATAGTCACATTCTCTTTTAACAAGTCAGACAAGCCAGTGTCGCACATTTTGTTTCAAAAAAATAGAGAAATGAAAAAGCCCGCTAAGTCGAATCTTGAAAACAAGCGACTTAGGCAAAAATGAGGGTATCCCGCTGGACTTCAAAATCGAAAATTCAAAAGAATTAGTCCAGGCAAAAATTAGGGAATGAAAAAGCGAGAAAAAAAACGAAAAGGATTACAAGAGAAAAATCCTCAAACGAGAACGAAATCATGTGACTCCATGCACTACAAAGACGAAAAGGGAATGACTGTCACTTCAAAAAGTGTGTGATTTCCTAAACCATCACTCCTATCATTCCACCTTTGAAAGGTGAACGCTAAGGTCGAATTAGCTGGACGTAGGATTGGAGAACATCACGAAGAATCGGTGGGTTAAAATGAACTTTGAGCCTTTATCCTTTCTTTCCAAAGTCGTGAACCTGACCACGTTACAACCTGAAAAAGTCCTAATTGAAACAGGTTTAGTTCGAGAGCATACTGTTGCACCCTAAAATTTTCTCAACCTATTTCACTTAGTTTAAGTTTCAATTGCATTAGCATTTGCATAAGGAGTCATGTACATAGTCTAATCATTTGCATAGCATAGCATATAAAGTCATCCAACAAGGGACCAAGTACTATTCTCATCTCTATGAGCCTATCAAGAGGTTATTGTTCAAATTCAGGCCTATCCAAGTCATCAGAAAGAAATTGAAATCTAAGAAGTCAGTGGATCAAGCAGTGGATCTCTCCTATCTTGAGTGTGTTTGAAGATCATCAAAGAAGTTGTGAGTTGTGAATTGAGGTCATGGAGGGTATATAGACATCATGGAAGACATGGAGAGTCATTTGGAAAGTGATACAAGTCATTGATGTGATCATAAGAGTTGCAGTTGAAGACAGTCAACTAGGGTTTCATCTGGGTCAACCCTAGGTCAACCCTAGGTCAAATGATTGATTGAAAGGCATCAAGGTCTATTTGAGAGATGTGGGGTTCATCATTTGACATATAGATATGGATGTGGTGTTCTTCCAAGGAGAAATCAAGAGAAATCAAGAAGAAGAGGAGTTTCTAAATTAGGGTTTCTGTGTAAAATCCCCTGGTTTAGGTCAAACTTCCAAGCAAAATAATTCAAAATGCAAGTTTCAAATGGATCCTTGGCCAACATGAAACTTGTATAGGATCTCAAGACCTTTAATTTGAGTGGTGGAAGACATAAAGGAGATTTATAGAACTCAAGTTATGGTCCTTGCAAGTTACAGGTCATCTGAGGCATCTGAAATTTTGTCTGTGAAAGTTACTTGTCTTCCAAGCAACTTTTACCCCTCAAGGAGATTTCAAATGGATTTATGGTCAACAGGAGAGTTGTTCCTCATTGTCTTAGCTTTCTAGAAAGGTATGGTATGCCTTAATCTGATTTGTGGAACTTTACTTATGACCTTGTCAAGCAAAGGGTATTTTGGTCATTTGAGAATTACAGGTCATTTCAAGCTTATGCCCAAAACTCATACAAGGAAGCTTCAAATGAAAAACTTCACAACATCAAACTTGCTCCAAATGACATTTTGAGTCTAGAAAAGTGATCATGAAAGTTTGGAAATGCTCATAGCTCAAGGTTCCAAATTTGGTCAATTAAAAGGTGAATTTAATGAATAAAAGTGACCTAAAAATGGGAGTTTTCATACCATGTCCAAATGGGATGAAATTATAGGTCATTTTGATTGGAAATAATGTTTTGAGATGATTGGAAAAAGTGAATTTTTGAGTTTAGTTCAAAGTTTGGAAGTTATACTAGTTGGCTTACAAAGGAAGTAACATATCCAAATTCACAAGGGATTTGAGTGCAAGAAAGTTCTAACAAGTTCTAGAGGGTTCCATGAGCCTCTATATATTGAGAAGAGTGGATCCAATCATTGGTTGGTGATTCATTTTGGTTGAAACTCATAGTTGCATCTCATTCTTCAATCTTGCAAATTCATTCCAAACTCTATCAAATCTTCATCATTTTCCAAAATTCTTGATCCTATCATCATCTATATTCATCATAGAGAGAGTTTCCATCAAGATCTGGATGAATTGAAGTAGAATTCATGTGCTACCAAGTGTATCATCCAAATTGCAAAAGGAAGTGGTTATGGCAATCCAAGAGGTTTAAGCAAGTGTTGTTGCATACAGAACCAAGAACCAAGAACCAAGTCTATTGATCAAGTCCAAAGCATTGCAAGTTGTGGATCCAAGTATTTCTGCATCTGTTTTCAATTTTGCACCAGGTTAGTTTTTCTATCGAATTGGTTAGAATTAGTTAGCATGATGTAGAATCTTTAGGTTAGAACTGTTAGGCATAGGTAGAGGATCATTTCCAATGAATTTGAGAGCTTTTCATGGAGTTCACCATTGGAGCACCAAAACTGTTGAGCCTTAGAACACTTAGGTTAGGGCATGTTAATCTTAGCTAGATAGATTAGAATGATCAGCATAGCATGTAGAACGCATTAGTGTAAGAGTTAGCAAGAATCATCAAGGTTGATCTCAGTGTAAAGTGTTGGAACCAAGGTCTTCTACCTATCGGGTTTGGCTCTAGAATGAGTTTTAGAGAGAACTGAAACCATGGCTGTATAGAGGAGAAGATTTAGAGCATTTTTGCTTTTTACGGATATGAATTTCATGGAGAAACGAAGGTGTACGAGTATGTTGAACTCTGGTTCATGCAAGCTTGCTCATGGTTCATTAATGGTGGAAACCCTAGGTTATTTGGAGAAGACGAGCTGGGAGGCGTTGGATTTAGAAGACTTGGTTGACTGAACATATGATCTAACGACCACGATTTAAAACTGAAACGCGAGGGAATTCTGAATGCCAAAGCGCACCGTTTCACTTATGACTCAGACTGGGATTAAGTTGCTCATGCTATCCACACCCCCAAACGCCAAGGCCCAAGCCAATTGAACTAATTCATTTACTATTCGCACTGTTTTCTTTTTTATTTTTCTTTTTATGTTTTCTGATCAGCTGGGCCCAGACGCGCCTTGCTATGCGCACCCCCAGTCTGGGCCCATTGTCCATTTTTCAATGCTTTTAATTGCTGACTGCACCCCTAATCAATCTAATTCATATTAATTTCATCCATTTTTTTTATTCTTTGAAAAATCATAACAAATTGAAAATTTCATATTTTTAAATGGTTGTCATATAATAAAATTAGCATTTTATTTTAATTTTGCATTTTTAGTATATTTTTCTTTTAAATAGGTTGTAAATGATGTTTAGTTTAATACTTGATATTGTTGATTTTAGTTTAGCTAGACCCTTGTATATTTTGGACTCATTCTTTTTAGAGTACTTCATTTAGGCCTTTAATTTTCAAATGAGATTTAATTCATGATTTTAGGATTTAATTTTAGATGGTTTGTTCAGGTGTGATTAGGAGAATCAAAACCAGGGTTTAGATATAACATAGGTGTAATAAATCATTTCTTTTAGGAGTTGTAGTTTGAATTTTGGGGTATGGGACTATAGGGGTATTATGGGTAGATAATAGATCCCTTAGAAAATATTAGGCTTCCCCTATTCTACTATTACTATTAGTATATTGCTTGTACTTGCTTGATTGTGTGGTGTGCCCTCTCTAGGGTTATTATTTGACTGTGTGGGGTATTGGGCATGCTTGGGGTTTGGGTTTGAGCTGAAGACTTTGCTGATGAAGCCCATTGAAGATTAAGAGAATGAAGACCAATTTCTAGAGTTGGTGAAGAGCATCTTGCTGGCAGCTGTTGAAGGTTATAGGGTTTAGGAGCTAGGCAGAGCTCTAGAGTAGAAAACTTGATTCACAAACATGGAAGGTCTTGTCTGCCTCCATTCTTTCTCTATGATTCAAAGTCTCTTTTAAATACCCACCTCCTTCCTTTGGAAGGATTAGTGAATGTGTTTAAAAGATAGAACTTTTGAGAGAAAACTGTCTGTATCATGTTAACAGTCAGTAGGCCACCATTGGTATGCAACTGACTGCTTAACATTCAATGCATCTTGTTGACTGCTGCTCATCTTGGAGAGTGAGACTTGAAGAAAAGCCCGGAAAGATTGAAGACAAAGACCTGACTTGAAGACAGATGTTGATGAAGACTACTTTTGCTGTTGATAATTTTTGATGTATTGTCTGAATTTCCCTGACTGTATTGCTTGCTGTTTAACCTGTTAGGTTGAAAGTGAACCTTGTTCACTCTTGCCTGTTGTTTTCTAGGTTCGAGGTTGAGTGGGACTCCCTTGCCTCGCTTGTATTGCTGCATCCATGCATTTTACTGCTTTATTGTACATATGCTATTGTTTCTGTTTCCGTTTATCCCTTAGGATCTCTGTTTCTCTCTGCGCAAGAGAGGAGCATGATAGACATTAGGTCTTAACCCATGCATGATAACATTAGGTTAGTCTGATTCCGTTTTCAACCGTAGGTTAGAGTTTTGTCTCTTCTTTCTCAAAACAAACAGAAAAACACAATAAATATTTCAAACCCAATAAAAGACACTTCTTCCGTAAAAGAATGAGAACTCATTAAAACGTCAATTTTTGTCCGCTGGGACTGTTAATCAGAAAAACCCTTTCATAAGGTAATAAAAAACAGTCAGACAAGCTTGTGTCTTCCGTGGCCCGAACTACGTTTGCTCTGATCTTTCATGCTGTATGAAAGTAGGTAGGCGTAGGATGCGATATCCTAGCGAGCAACCTTCCCCTCCTTTCCCGTAGGTAGGCGAACTACGTTGACTCTGATTTCTCGTTCCAGACGGGAATACGTAGGCATAAAGTGCGATACTTTGCCGAGTCATTTTCTTTTCTTTTTAACCCTTAACCCTTAGTTTAGATAGAAATAACAATCCATACCCGAAAACAAGCGTGGATCCCGTCGAGTACGACGGACGTGAGGGGTGCTAATACCTTCCCCTTGCGTAACCGACTCCCGAACCCAGGTTTTGGTTGCGACGACCATACCTTTCCCCGTTTTGCGGTAGGTTTACCTCGAGCGTTTACTTTCCCTCCGTTGGGATAAATAACGCACGGTGGCGACTCTTCTGTTCAGTCAGCGCCGATTTTCGCAGTAGCGACAGCTGGCGACTCTGCTGGGGATCCAACGTCCCCTGGCTGCTAAGGACTGCGATAGTTCCTTATGCATTTGGGATCCAACGTCCCTTAAGCGAGTCAATCCTAGCGCTTGTTTTCCCGTCGAGGATTTTGTATGGATTTATATTTCTGTCATTTACTTTCAGCATTATATTATTGTTATTATTGCTGTATTGGGGTGTGACGGGTGTTCTATGATTGAGAGATAAGCCGGACCTGGGCTTGAGTGCACTTAGAATTAGAGTAGAAAGTAGTGGACGCGTGCCGGCTTTGCTTGCATTAGTGTCCCACAAAATCTACACTCGGACGAGGTTCTTCTGGTTGACTTCTTTTTCTACCCTTTGGGTCGAAGGGGTTGTTGGTTAGCTGAATTGTCGACTCCGGGAACCGATCATTTGGAAGTTGGCTAAGTGAGGCCTCTTCAGGATTTGATGATGCCACTCCTTCTGGGAATCGTATCATCAACCCTGAAAGTCTATGACGCTGACGACCGCACAGGACGCCATACCATTGTCAGTTACTAGGACACCTACCTGTGAGAGGGCTTGGGGTTATGCAGGTAACTAGACCTTCAGATACCGGTTTGTTGCTTGATCTGAGATTCTGGGTATTTATGGATAGTTATGAGGTCTGTCAGAGACCAGTTGGAGTTATGATGTGGGGTCTGTCAGAGACTAGTCAGAGTTATGATATGAGGTCTATCAGAGACCAGTGTCGGAGCTTTGTATTGGGTCTGTCCAAGACCAGGGTTTGAGGAATTCTGGAGGGTCTATCTGAGACTTTTGATATGGTTCAGGCTTCTCAGCCATGGCATTTGGTCCCTGTTGCATCTATTTGCATTGCATTGTTTGCATAATCATTATCACTGCATCCCATTAACGTGTGTCTGTGCTGCAGGTGCATTTGCATATTCCCTGGTTCTAGTGCCCGGACTTCTGCTTACTGATCATGGCTGGTTTAAGAAAGACAGTTGCGTACAAGTTACCTACACCTGACGTCACTCCCTTACTTGGTCTGATGTCCCTTGCTGATGAGGAGGTTAGGAGAAGTTTCAGGATGAGTCATGGAAGATTGTTGAGACTGGTCTGCAAGCCAACTGCTGATGAGATGAATGGGTTGTACACCTTGATGCAATTCTATGACCCTGCTTTGAGATGTTTCACATTCGCTGACTTTATTTTGGGGCCCACCATTGAAGAGTATGTAGAGTTTACTGAGCTGCCAGTACAGAATAAGGTTCCCTTTATTCACTCTGCCGCTGAGCCCAAGTTGGAGGACTTAGCTAAGGCCTTGCACATGAACGTTGTTGAACTATTAGTGACTTCTTGGCTTGGGGTTCCAGGTTTCTCCCTTGATTTTCTGGTTGGCAAAGCTCAAGAGTACGCCAAGAGCGGGTGCTGGATAGTCTTTAATGCTATCTTGGCTCTATGCATCTACGGAATAGTGTTGTTTCCCAACTTACCCAATTTTGTGGACTTGGACGCTTTCCATCTGTTTGTTGCTGGCAACCCGGTACCCACTTTGATTGGAGATCTCTATCATTCATTGCACTACAAAAATGAAAATAGAAGAGGAAAGATTGTTTACTGTTGTGCGCCGCTGTTGAACATGTGGTTTAAGAGCCATCTTCCCCTGAAGGGACCTTTTGTGGATAGTGCAACTACAGCTGACTGGCCAGAGCGCCTGATGAGGCTATCTTCTGAAGACATTGAGTGGTTTGACCGAGACTTGCTGGGGTCTGAGCTTATTTTCAATTGTTCGGGGTATCCTAATGTTCCTTTGATAGGAAGAAAAGGGTGCATCAATTACAATCCGTCTTTGTTTGTTCGCCAGTTTGGATACGCGTTGAAGAACCCACCTCAGGAGGAGGAAGTACAGTAATCTCTGTACTTCACCGGTGATTTGAATGGAGAGTTGCTAGCCAAACTTCAGCACGCCTGGATGCGTATCAACAGGAGAGAGAAACCGCTGTTGGGGAAGAATGATTGTCAGGCGTATGCACCCTACAAAGTTTGGGTCCAAGAGAGAGCAAGACAGTTGCTGATGCCATTTCCAGCTGCACCAGTCCCTGTTCATATTCCTGAGGAAGAACCAACCACTGTTACTATGGAGGTCTACGAACGAGTTGTAAAAGAAAAAGAAGCTTTGATGAAGATCAATGAAGGGTTAGAAAAGGAGCTGGCTCAGATGCGTACTGAGAAGAACAAGGCTGTGCATGCTTCCCAACAGCAGATCGAGTTAGTAAACCGGCTAGGTGCTGAATTGACTGAAGAGAAGAAGAAGCGCGAACGTCTGGGTAAAGAGTTCAGAAGCTTCCATGACATGTTGGAATCCAAAAAGAAAGCACTTGATGCCGCCCACCGGGAAATCTCTTCTTGTAACAAGACGTGGAATGCTACGCTGACCAACAACAAAAAGAGGGAAGACAAATTGAAGCAGCAAATTGCTGAACTCGAAGGACATTTGAAGGCTAGCACTAAGAAGTACGAAGAAGAGGTAATGACGAGATATAGTCTTCAGAATGTGTTGAACAAGGCCATCGAAGGCAAGAAAGAGGCTGTGTCTCAGAAGCGGAAGCTAGAGGATCGCTTCGGAGAAGGGGCATGGGAGGAATCTGCTAGTGATTTGCGACGTGTTCTCAAGCGGAGAGATCTACTTGTTGAGGGTCTGCTTACCCGACCAAGTCATCCAGAGACTAAGAGGTTACTAGAAGAGTACCAGGCATATGGGAGTACTTGACCATTTCATGTATTAATGTGGATGCTTTATTTGCATAGCGCTGACCATCACCAGGATTGTTGGTTGAGGTCATGCCTTCGTATTGTACACTCATTGATATTGTATTCTGGGCTTAATGGATTTCTCTGCAATATATGAGGTGTTTTCTATGATTCGGCTCCGATCTTCGTATTGCTGGCACTGTCACCACACTGACACATTCGCACTAGAATCGGGGAATGGCATTCCCTAATGCACAGACACATATTGCATTACATTCACATTCATATTGCATTACAGGTGATTATTGAACGGTATCTCATTTCCTGCACTGTACCAGGTCTTCCCAGGATTGAAGGTCAGCGCCCGCACTGATACTCCACTCGTACCAACTGCCGAAGAATTATGGATCAGATGCAGAATGAAATGCAAGACATGCGTGAGAAGCTGGCGCTATTCATGGAGACAATGGAGACCATTGCAAAAGGACAGGAGAATTTGCAAGCTTTGGTGCAGCCTCTGTTGGTAAGAAATGCTGGGCACGGAAATGAGGATCATCAGTCTGTGCGAGTCGATACTATTCACGGGGATGGTACCCCCACCCCAGTGGCTCCACCTGTAGTAAACATACCTGCTGCCAATGTGAACAACGGCGCTGCTGCCGGGAATGGTAACGTTGGAATTGGTAACGAGACTGTTGTCAACAACGTTGGGCTCGGAGATGTCAACCTGGGCGATAATATGGGAGGTAATGGCTTCGGTAATAATGGTTTGGCTTCAATGACCAGGGGTTTGATCATGCTGGGAAGTACGGCTTCAACGCTCAAGGCTTCGGACAGGACGTATTTGGTATGACTAATCAGGGTTATGGCGGATTCAGAAATGGAAATGGCGCTGGGTTAATGGCTTTTGGACCTGCTGGGGTCGCTCCGGGATGCGGTAACAGAGGGCGAGGCCCTACAATGAATCAGACTAGAGTTGGTCATAACAACGGGTACGATGGATATGGAACTGGGAATGGTAATTGGCAAGAAGACCAGCAAGAGGATGCTTTCTCCGGTGGAGGTTTCGAAGGTCCTATGGATGACTCTCAGAGAATCAGGATGCTCGAGGAGCAGATGAAGGGGGTCGTAAATCAAAGTGCTGTTGGCTTAGATATGACGACAATGGGTCTGGTGCCTGGCCTGAGGGTACCAATAAAATTCAAAGCTCCCACATTCGACAAGTATAAGGGGGATACCTGTCCAAAAGTGCACGTGCGATCATACTACAGAAGGATGTCGGCGTATTCAAACGATGAGAGGATGCTAATGCATTTCTTTCAAGATAGCTTGTCTGGTCCTTCCCTTGAGTGGTATATGGAATTGGAACCAACTCAGATAAAGACATGGAAGCAGCTGGCTGAAGCATTTGTGGCTCACTATAAGTACAACAGTGACTTGGCACCCAATCGGGTCCAATTGCAGGGGTTGTCCCAGAAGAAGGGCGAGAGCTTCAAAGAGTATGCGCAGAGATGGCGCAACATGGCTGCTCGAGTTCATCCTCCTTTGGAGGACAAAGAAATGAATGATATGTTCATAGGAACATTCACTGGCATGTTTTATGACAAGTTGTTTCATACGTCTTTGGGCAGTTTCTCAGACTTAATCCTGATGGGAGAGAAGATTGAAAGCAACATTAAACAGGGAAGATTCCAAGCTGAGGAATCCACCTCAGCTGGCAGTAACAGAAGGGCTTTCGGTGGGCGCCGTCAAGGTGATGCAAGCGTGGTTTTGGGGGCCGAGGCCGAGGCCGGGGCAGAGGTCGAAACCAGTACAATCAGCCGCAGCAGGTGGCAAGTGTTACTATTCCATTTCAGCAACAACCAATACAACAACAACAGCAACAACAGCAGCTACAACAGGGGGCACATACTGCCCAGCGCAGATTCCAGGGGGGCAAACCAAGGAGGGTGTTTGAAAAGCCTCCTTCAACGTATGCAGAATTACTACAGACGTTACTGGGTTTGAACTTGGTGGAAAAGAGAACTCTGGCGCCAATAACAGGCACTCCTCCGTACGGTTACGATGCAAGCAGGCACTGTGAATTCCACTCCGGGGCTCCTGGCCACGATATAGAGGGTTGCCACGCGTTCAAGCATGTGGTGCAGGATCTATTGGATAGTAAGGCTATCAATTTTGGACAGGCGGGTCCGAACATAGTGCAAAAGCCCATGCCCAACCATGGGGCAAACGCCATTTTAACTGAGGAGGGTTTGAACTTGATTATGAATGTCGACGACCTAAAGACACCGTTGTGCGAGATAAAGAGCAGATTATTGCAAGGGGGTGTGTATCCAGGTTGCGACGAGTATTGTTTAGAGTGTTGGACCCAAGCTGGGGGTTGTGATGAATTGAAGAAGGGTATTCAGACCTTAATAGATGGAGGCACATTGCAATTCGATAGAACGGAAGTTGAAGAACCTGCAGAGGTATTAGCAGACAAGCAAAGTGATGTAGCTACTGTGACGATTCCCCGAAAAACGATAACTATAACGGCGCCGGCCAAGCGACCGCCGATCACTATCACCAAGGCAGGACCAATCCCTTATGAGAGCACTAAGGCAGTCCCCTGGACCTATGGGTTGGAAGTGTACTGTGATGGGGTGAAAATTGATGTTAGTAAGCAACCAGCTGAGGTTGTAGACAACGTCGTCGGTACCGGAGGTATGACAAGAAGTGGGAGAATCTTCATATCGCCTGAGGTAGAGGCTGAACGACTGGCGAAAGGAAAAGGAAAGATGAATGAGACTGTCCCTGTGCAGAGAAACGAAAAAGAAACGGCATCGAAAGATGTGGAAAAGTTCATGCGCTTGATTCGTAAGAGCGATTATAAGATTATTGAGCATCTTCAACAGACGCCGTCAAAGATATCCATACTGTCGTTGCTATTGTGTTCTGAAGCTCACCGAAATGCATTGCTGGAAGTTCTGGATACGTCCTTCGTACCCCAAGATGTTTCCGTGAATCAGCTAGAAGGGGTGTTGGCGCATGTGAACGCAGGCCATAGCTTGGGCTTTACAGACTTTGATTTGACCCCGAAGGGGAGAGAGCATAATATGGCGGTGCACGTCTCAGTGGAGTGTAGAGGATCAGTCATGTCTCATGTACTGGTAGACACCGGATCTTCCTTGAATGTGCTGCCCAAGAAAGCGATGATGAAACTAGATGTCAGAGGAATCATGTGTACGCCTAGTGACTTGGTGGTCAGGGCATTTGATGGTACGCGAAGAATAGTTTTTGGATCCATAACATTACCTCTACAGGTGGGGCCGGAGGTTTTCGCGACTGAATTTTATATCATGGACATCCAGCCAGCATACAGCTGCCTTCTCGGACGACCCTGGATTCATGGTGCTGGGGCAGTCACATCTACCTTGCATCAAAAGCTGAAATACATGGTAGGGGACAGTGTGGTCACTCTATATGGAGAAGAAGATATATTGGTTAGCCATCTGTCATCATTCAAGTATGTAGAAGTCGACGGCGAGATTCATGAAACACCCTGTCAAGCCTTTGAAGGGTTACGCATCAAAGACAAAGGTCCCGGGCCGAGTAAAGCGTCAGAGGTAGCCGTCTCGTCATACAAAGAAGCTCAAGCTCTAGTGGAGACTGGTGAGACAAAAGGCTGGGGCAAGGTGCTGGATATTCCCGTGAAGATGGACCGATTTGGGCTGGGATATCAACCGTCGTCATCAACGCCTGCTGTAGGGGCACCCCGTTTCAGAGGACCGATAACCATCACCACTAGTGGAGTGTGTCACGAGGCCATCAACGCTGTTTCAGATTCCGAAGAAGGAGACAGCGACTGCGATATGGACGCCTGGATTCAGCCGAGCGTGTCAGGACAAGGATTATGCAATTGGTCTATTCAGGAGATTGTTCCTGTGACTCTTAAACAGTAATACTTTGTTTTTTTAATTGTTGAACAATCTGGTGTCTTGCCCGGGGCATCATGATTTTGCTTAGGGCCATGCTGTTATGAACATTGCATGTTTAATCATTAAATAAAAGGCGTTTTTTCATGTGCAAATATTGCGATCTCTGTTTTTCCTGTTTTGTGTTTTACAATAAAATGGCAACGTGGTTATTCGCTTTATACGCATTTTGAAGCATTTAACCATTCCTTTTGCAGGATAACATTTTCAGATGACATCATTGAACCACCTATGACTCGTCTCGACTTTGAGCACCCGGTATTTCAGGCCGAAGAAGAGATTGTTGAAGATGGTGACGTTCCCGAAGAGTTGTCTTGGTTAGTGAAGCAAGAAGAACGAGTCATTCTGCCTCACGAGGAGGTCATCGAAATTATTAACCTGGGGTCGGAAGGGGTTGAAAAGAACATCCGTATAGGAGCCGCGCTGCAGAGCGACGTCAATCGAAGACTGGTTGAAATGCTCGGAGAGTATAGCGATGTGTTCGCTTGGTCGTATGAAGACATGCCTGGGCTTGATACAGATATGGTTGTGCACCGTCTGCCGTTGAAAGAAGAATGTCTGCCGGTTAAGCAGAAGCTTCGCAGAACTAGACCTGATATGGCGGTGAAAATTAAGGAGGAGGTTCAAAAGCAGTGGGATGCTGGTTTCCTAGCTGTTACAAAATATTCCTCATGGGTCGCTAATATTGTACCAGTGCCAAAGAAAGATGGTAAAGTGAGAATGTGCGTAGATTACCGTGATTTGAATAAAGCGAGCCCGAAAGATGATTTTCTGCTTCCTCACATCGATGTGCTAGTTGACAACACTGCCCAATTCTCCACATTCTCCTTCATGGATGGCTTCTCGGGCTATAATCAGATTAAGATGGCACCAGAAGACATGGAGAAGACTACTTTCATTACGCCTTGGGGAACATTTTGTTACAAAGTGATGCCCTTCGGATTGAAGAATGCTGGGGCAACGTATCAACGTGCAATGACGACTCTTTTCCATGATATGATGCAAAAGGAGATCGAAGTTTACGTCGATGATATGATTGCCAAATCCCAGACGGAGGAAGAGCATTTGGTGAATCTGCTGAAGTTATTCAAAAGGCTTAGGAAGTTCAGGCTGAGACTGAACCCTAACAAGTTCACCTTCGGGGTGAGATCGGGTAAACTGCTGGGGTTTATCGTGAGCGAAAGAGGAATAGAGGTTGATCCTGCCAAAATAAAAGCAATACAAGAGATGCCGACGCCTAAAACAGAAAAAGAGGTGCGCGGGTTTTTAGGGAGGTTGAACTACATCGCCCGGTTCATATCTCACCTAACGGCTACGTGTGAACCATTATTCAAGCTGTTGAAAAAAGACCAGGCTGTAACGTGGAATGAGAATTGTCAAAAGGCGTTCGATAAAATAAAGCAGTATTTGCAGGAGCCTCCTATTTTGATACCCCCAGTGGCAGGGAGACCCTTGATTATGTATTTGACAGTTCTTGAGGGAAGTATGGGTTGTGTTCTCGGTCAACATGACGAGACAGGAAGAAAAGAGCATGCGATCTACTACTTGAGTAAGAAATTTACTGAATGTGAATCTCGCTATTCAATGCTTGAAAAAACTTGTTGCGCGCTAGCCTGGGCCGCCAAGCGTTTGAGGCAATACATGCTGAATCATACAACCATGCTCATCTAGAAGATGGATCCTATCAAATATGTATTCGAAAAGCAGGCATTATCGGGGAGAATTGCCCGTTGGCAGATGATCTTGACTGAATATGACATCCAGTATGTCTCGCAGAAGGCTATAAAGGGGAGCGTATTGTCTGAATACTTGGCAGAGCAGCCTATTGAGGATTACCAACCGATGAGGTTTGATTTTCCTGACGAGGATATCATGTACCTAAAGATGAAAGATTGTGAAGAGCCGTTGCCAGACGAAGGACCAGAATTGGGTTCCAAATGGAAGTTGATCTTTGACGGAGCGGTAAACGCCTATGGTAGCGGAATAGGGGCAATCATCACCACTCCACACGGGTCACACATCCCGTTTACTGCTCGATTGACCTTTCCAGTTACCAATAATGAGGCCGAATACGAAGCTTGTATAATGGGGCTTGAAGAAGCCATTGATTTGCGAATCAAGAATCTAGATGTATACGGAGACTCGGCTCTGGTGGTGAATCAAATAAAAGGAGAATGGGAGACACGTCAGCCTAATTTGATATCGTACATGAACTACGCAAGGAGATTGTTGCCTTTCTTTGACAAGGTTGAATTGCATCATGTACCGAGAGCAGAAAATCAGATGGCTGACGCCCTGGCCACTTTGTCTTCCATGTATAAAGTCAACTTCTGGAATGAGGCTCCCAGAATTGTTATCTCTCGACTTGACAGACCTGCCTTCGTATTTGCCATTGACGAAGCATCTGATGATAAACCGTGGTATTTTGATATCCTTAATTTCCTGAAGACCAAAGAGTATCCGGCTGGGGCATCCAGTCACGATCAGAAGACTCTCAGGAGATTGGCGGGTAATTTCTATCTGAATCCGGACGGTGTCCTATACCGAAGAAATCACGACTTGGTGCTACTACGTTGTGTAGACGGAAAAGAGGCGAAGCTGCTCATGGAGGAAATACATGAAGGTACATTTGGTACGCATGCTGGTGGGTATGCTATGACGAGGAAGTTGCTACGGGCAGGTTATTTTTGGCTAACTATGGAAACTGATTGTTTCAAGTTTGCGAGGAAGTGCCACAAGTGGCAAATCTATGCAGATAAGATCCATGTGCCTCCGAGTCCTCTGAATGTGATGTCATCGCCATGGCCATTCTCGATGTGGGGAATCGATATGATTGGAAAGATCGAGCCGACGGCTTCTAACGGGCACCGTTTCATTCTAGTAGCAATCGATTATTTCACTAAATGGGTGGAAGCGGCGTCTTACGCAAATGTGACTAAGCAGGTGGTGGCCAGATTCATCAAGAGAGATATCATTTGCAGATATGGAATCCCCGAGCGGATAATCACCGAAAACGGTTCAAACCTGAATAACAAAATGATGAAGGAGCTGTGTCAGAGTTTTAAGATCGAGCATCACAACTCCTCCCCTTACCGACCCAAGGTGAATGGCGCTTTTGAAGCGGCCAATAAGAATATAAAGAAGATTGTCCAGAAGATGGTGGTGACCTATAAGGATTGGCATGAGATGCTACCTTTTGCTTTGCACGGTTATCGTACGACAGTATGCACATCAACCGGGGCAACCCCATTCTCGTTGGTATACGGAATGGAAGCAGTACTACCACTGGAAGTTGAGATTCCTTCCCTGGAGTACTACGAGATGTCCAACTAGACGAGGCAGAATGGGTGAAGGATAGGTTGAACCAGCTGAGTTTAATGGATGAGAAGAGGCTAGCTTCTCTAGCATACGGTTTTTTGTACCAGAGCCGAATGAAGAAAGCATATGATAAGAAGATACATCCTCGGAGCTTTTAGACGGGCGACCTTGTGCTGAAAAGGATTCTCCCGCCACAGGCAGATCGCAGGGGCAAGTGGACCCCCAACTACGAAGGGCCATACATTGTCAGAAAAGTCTTTTCAGGAGGGGCTTTATTGTTGTCCACCGTGGACGGTGAAGACTTTACGTCGCCTGTGAATTCGGACGCAGTTAAAAAATACTTTGCTTGAAATTGACCCGCTGGACAGAAAAAAGAGAGTCCAGGCAAAAATGGGGCATCCTGGCGAACCAAAAACAGAATGAAAGGTTCGGGCAAAAGTTAGGGATAAAATTGAAAAAAATGTACACCCGCGAAGTTGAAAACCTACACTGGGCGGCTTCGGCAAAAAAGGGCATCCCGGTGAACTGAAAACCCGTAAAGGGCGGTTCACGCAAAAGTTAGGGATTTGAAAAGCAAATGACTGCGGTCCAAATTTGACGCTGCAGTGAGCATTGGCACGGGAGAACATACCTGAGGGGTCGATTATCAGATACAATCTCTTCGGAAGTGTGAATACCGGGAAAGCATTAGAGTCGGGCGAGTCATAGGAGGATCAGCTCGTGGTGTTCGTCTGCATCCCGTTGCCGACATGTGTATAAATTTGATTTGTCATTATATTTATGCTTCTTGTGCATACTTGTATAGTTGTTGTGCGTAGCTTCCTCTTTTCAGGAGTTACATCCCGTGTACAAAACTCCGCCCATTTAGGGGCCCAATCAATAAAACATGTTATTCAGTATTTGATGCTGGTTCTCTACTGTTTTGTACATGATAAACGCCTAGGTTTAATGAAACTAGCAAGTGTATAACGTCGCTGGCCCTTGCCAATAATTGTTAAAACTTTGAATTAACTGAAAATAATGTCACTAACGCTAACCTGAATAGATTTGGTTGCGTAGACTTGTCTTGTCTTGTTTGTGGTGTTGCAGGGTTCGTAGCCGTATGAAGTGGACGATCAAAAGATTGCAGTATGGACCAGAAGCTCGTAACGAAAGACTCGATCCCCACGCAGGTCGCGCTTCTGAGATGGCACTGTTCCTCACTGAAGAAGGATCAAATTCCCCAGCTAGCCGCAGCTTAGCCGAAGGACATTCTCCAGCAAAGTTGTTTATCCTCAGCAGAGGTTGGCGATTCCAAGATTGTAGGCTGTATTCAGACAGTGTGGTGTCCCCCAGAAGGATTCCCCTATCTCAAGCAGAGGGGTTTAGCCTCAGAAGATTAACATTTCCAACTCGTGAGCTGTACTTAGACAGTCTACCCTTCCCAGTAGGGTCATTTACTCTCCCCCAGCGGAGTCAGTTGATTTTCCCCAAGAGAGTCGTTTCTCCCCCAGCGGAGTTCTCTTTTCAGCAAGTGTTTTCTTTCCTCCCAGTGAAACTCAAAGATTAAAAAAGAAAACTATCCCCGGCAGAGTTGACGGTGTGCCCTGGCATTTATTTTTTTCGGGATACTGTGTGATACCCATTCACTCCCCAGCAGAAGTCCAACCAGGATTGGCGCATTCAATTATCCCTCAGCGAAGTTGGCTTCACTCTCCCAGCATTTATTTTGCTGGAATAATCCTGTGGCACCTGGTTACCCCTAGCGGAGTTGGCGTTGTCTTCAGCATTTATTTTGCTGAAGCGGTTTCTGTATCCTAGCAGTCCGAGTCTGCATTTGCATCGGCATATAGTGTCATACTTGCATCCACCAAATAAAAGCGCGTAGCATTTCCATGTCGAATGGAGCATTACGCTATTGTCAAACATATGCATTTTGAAACATAAGCCCGGTTAGTTAACCCGTTTATTTTCAAATGTTGTTTCTCTTGCAGGTGGAGAGAGCTCTTGCTCAAATGAATTACCAGACATTCGAGGTCTCACCGTGAGACGTGTGATGATACGGTTCATCTTACTATTTTCCCCACAGAGTTATTAGGTTAAATTTCTCTTTGTCCCCGAGCAGAGTTATTTGTGTAAATGTCTCTTGTTTTACCTGCCAGAGTTGCTTATTGAAGTGTCTCTAGTCCGGCCAGCGGATTATTTTCTTCAAATTTGTTGTTACGTCAGCATCAAAGGGTTTCATGAATCAGAATTTCAGAGGCTGCCGCCGGTTATCAGAGCAGGCGTCCGGTAGTTTGGTTTCCAAATATCCCCAGTAGAGTCCGCCTCAAAGTCGCTGTCACGTCAGCGCTAAAAGGTGTGGGTTGGGACCAATGGAGTTAGTTACTGTGGAGATAAGCAGAGAAACTGTATTCAGAGTATCTTCCCGTAGGAGCAGACGGATGTATTTTCTTGTGGGTTGACAGGAGTATTTCCCCGGAGTCGTCAGAATTTTATTGCCTAGGAGTTCCTCGCATTGACGAAATATGAGTCCTGACGTGGACAATTTATTCCTATATTGACGGGGTTTCTTCGTGCTAGAGAAATGGGTGTCCTAACATGGACAGATTTAGTTCCTCGGGTTGACGAGATGTGCTAGTCCTAACGTGGACAGATTCGATTTCTCGGTATTGATGGAATGTGTGCTTAGACGTGGACAAGTTTATAGTTCTTCATGTTGTCAAGATGCGCGAGTCCTGACGTGGACAAGTTTATCTCTCTTCGTGTTGGCGAGGCGTGAGTCCTGACGTGGACAAGTTTTATGTCCTCAGCGGGTCGAAGATGTGAGTCCTGACATGGACAAATCAAGACGAAGTTAGTCCTAACGTGGACGATGTATTCCTAACGTGGAAATGTTAGTCCTAACGTGGACGATGTATTCCTAACGTGGACAGTTTATTCCTAACATGGAAATGTTAGTCCTAACGTGGACAGTTTATTCCTAACGTGGAAATGTTAGTCCTAACGTGGACAGTTTATTCCTGACGTGGAAAGTGTATTCCTAACGTGGAAAGTTTATTCCTAACGTGGAAAGGTTATTCCTAACATGGACAGTTTATTCCTGAGGTGGAAAGTTTATTCCTAACGTGGACGATTTATTCTTGACGTGGACAATTCATTCCTATGTTGATAGGATCCCCTCATGCTGATGAAATGCAGACGAGTCATCCCCAGCGAAGTCGCCGAGATTTTACCGTGTTGACGGCAGGTGGAGTCCTGACGTGGACAAGTTTTAGTTGAGATTTCTTCGTGTTGACGAAACAGGCGTCCTAACGTGGACAAAGTTCTATTCCTGTGTTGTTGAGATGTGAGTCCTGACGTGGACAGATTTGTGTATTCGTGGTTTGACGAAATTTGGGTCCGGATGTGGACAAGGTTGCTACGGTGACAACAGAATCTTTATTCGTGTTGACGAATTTGTCTCTCTTCTTGTGTTGATAAGGTTAGTCCAGTTATGGACATAGGTGTTTTGCGAAAAGTATTCAGTACCTGTGGCATTACATAGGCGGATGAAGTTGAAATCAGAATTATCAGACGTCGGATCAGTTGTGGCCGTAACAACCAGATTCAGTTGGTGGATGTCGTTCCCCAAACAGGGGTGCAGTTTATTTCTGCGGTTGGAAAATTTTCGGGTTCTTAGTATTCAACCGGCTTGTACCTCGAATGTTTGAAGGCTCCGGGCGTTTCACCCAGTCGGGTCCAAGTCGCTTGAATAGGGGCAGCTGTTGCACCCTAAAATTTGCTCAACCTATTTCACTTAGTTTATGTTTCAATTGCATTAGCATTTGCATAAGGAGTCATGTACATAGTCTAATCATTTGCATAGCATACAATAGCAAGTCATCCAACAAGGGACCAAGTACTATTCTCATCTCTATGATCCTATCAAGAGGTTATTGTTCAAATTCAGGCCTATCCAAGTCATCAGAAAGAAATTGAAATCTAAGAAGTCAGTGGATCAAGCAGTGGATCTCTCCTATCTTGAGTGTGTTTGAAGATCATCAAAGAAGTTGTGAGCTGTGAATTGAGGTCATGGAGGGTATATAGACATCATGGAAGACATGGAGAGTCATTTGGAAAGTGAGACAAGTCATTGATGTGATCATAAGAGTTGCAGTTGAAGACAGTCAACTAGGGTTTCATCTGGGTCAACCCTAGGTCAACCCTAGGTCAAATGATTGATTGAAAGGCATCAAGGTCTATTTGAGAGATGTGGGGTTCATCATTTGACATATATATATGGATTTGGTGTTGTGCCAAGGAGAAATCAAGAGAAATCAAGAAGAAGAGGAGTTTCTAAATTAGGGTTTTTGTGTAAAATCCCCTGGTTTAGGTCAAACTTCCAAGCAAAATAATTCAAAATTCAAGCTTCAAATGGATCCTTTTCCAACATGAAACTTGTAGAGGATCTCAATACCTTTAATTTGAGTGGTGGAAGACATCAAGGAGATTTATAGAACTCAAGTTATGGTCCTTGCAAGTTACAGGTCATCTGAGGCATCTGAAATTTTGTCTGTGAAAGTTACTTGTCTTCCAAGCAACTTTTACCCCTCAAGGAGATTTCAAATGGATTTCTGGTCAACAGGAGAGTTGTTCCTCATTGTATTATCTTTCTAGAAAGGTATGGTATGCCTTCATCTGATTTGTGAAACTCTACTTATGACCTTGGCAAGCAAAGGGTATTTTGGTCATTTGAGAATTACAGGTCATTTCAAGCTTATGCCCAAAACTCATACAAGGAAGCTTCAAATGAAAAACTTCACAACATCAAACTTGCTCCAAATGACATTTTGAGTCTAGAAAAGTGATCATGAAAGTTTGTAAATGCTCATAGCTCAAGGTTCCAAATTTGGTCAATTAAAAGGTGAATTTAATGAATAAAAGTGACCTAAAAATGGGATTTTTCATACCATGTCCAAATGGGATGAAATTATAGGTCATTTTGATTGGAAATAATGTTTTGAGATGATTGGAAAAAGTGGATTTTTGAGTTTAGTTCAAAGTTTGGAAGTTATACTAGTTGGCTTACAAAGGAAGTAACATATCCAAATTCACAAGGGATTTGAGTGCAAGAAAGTTCTAACAAGTTCTAGAGGGTTCCATGAGCCTCTATATATTGAGAAGAGTGGATCCAATCATTGGTTGGTGATTCATTTTGGTTGAAACTCATAGTTGCATCTCATTCTTCAATCTTGCAAATTCATTCCAAACTCTATCAAATCTTCATCATTTTCCAAAATTCTTGATCCTATCATCATCTATATTCATCATAGAGAGAGTTTCCATCAAGATCTGGCTGAATTGAAGTAGAATTCGTGTGCTACCAAGTGTATCATCCAAATTGCAAAAGGAAGTGCTTATGGCAATCCAAGAGGTTTAAGCAAGTGTTGTTGCATACAGAACCAAGAACCAAGTCTATTGATCAAGTCCAAAGCATTGCAAGCTGTGGATCCAAGGATTTTTGCATCTGTTTTCAATTTTGCACCAGGTTAGTTTTTCTATCGAATTGGTTAGAATTAGTTAGCATGATGTAGAATCTTTAGGTTAGAACTGTTAGGCATAGGTAGAGGATCATTTCCAATGAATTTGAGAGCTTTTCATGGAGTTCACCATTGGAGCACCAAAACTGTTGAGCCTTAGAACACTTAGGTTAGGGCATGTTAATCTTAGCTA
This sequence comes from Lathyrus sativus, assembly GCA_963859935.3. Lineage (NCBI taxonomy): Eukaryota > Viridiplantae > Streptophyta > Magnoliopsida > Fabales > Fabaceae > Lathyrus > Lathyrus sativus. The sequence continues at coordinate 786,859,004 of OZ012735.1, read as the reverse complement.
GATAGATTAGAATGATCCGCATAGCATGTAGAACGCATTAGTGTAAGAGTTAGCAAGAATCATCAAGGTTGATCTCAGTGTAAAGTGTTGGAACCAAGGTCTTCTACCTATCGGGTTTGGCTCTAGAATGAGTTTTAGAGAGAACTGAAACCATGGCTGTGTAGAGGAGAAGATTTAGAGCATTTTTGCTTTTTACGGATATGAATTTCATGGAGAAACGAAGGTGTACGAGTATGTTGAACTCTGGTTCATGCAAGCTTGTTCATGGTTCATTAATGGTGGAAACCCTAGGTTATTTGGAGAAGACGAGCTGGGAGGCGTTGGATCTAGAAGACTTGGTTGACTGAACATATGATCTAACGGCCACGATTTAAAACTGAAACGCGAGGGAATTCTGAATGCCAAAGCGCACTGTTTCACTTATGACTCAGACTGGGCTTAAGTTGCTCATGCTATCCACACCCCCAAACGCCAAGGCCCAAACCAATTGAACTAATTCATTTACTATTCGCACCGTTTTCTTTTTTATTTTTCTTTTTATGTTTTCTGATCAGCTGGGCCCAGACGCGCCTTGCTATGCGCACCCCCAGTCTGGGCCCATTGTCCATTTTTCAATGCTTTTAATTGCTGACTGCACCCCTAATCAATCTAATTCATATTAATTTCATCCATTTTTTTTTATTCTTTGAAAAATCATAACAAATTGAAAATTTTCATATTTTTAAATGGTTGTTTTTGCATCTTTTTCATATTTCTGTTAAGAAAATTGTCATATAATAAAATTAGCATTTTATTTTATTTTTGCATTTTTAGTATATTTTTCTTTTAAATAGGTTGTAAATGATGTTTAGTTTAATACTTGATATTGTTGATTTTAGTTTAGCTAGACCCTTGTATATTTTGGACCCATTCTTTTTAGAGTACTTCATTTAGGCCTTTAATTTTCATATGAGATTTAATTCATGATTTTAGGATTTAATTTTAGATGGTTTGTTCAGGTGTGATTAGGAGAATCAAAACCAGGGTTTAGATATAACATAGGTGTAATAAATCATTTCTTTTAGGAGTTGTAGTTTGAATTTTGGGGTATGGGACTATAGGGGTATTATGGGTAGATAATAGATCCCTTAGAAAATATTAGGCTTCCCCTATTCTACTATTACTATTAGTATATTGCTTGTACTTGCTTGATTGTGTGGTGTGCCCTCTCTAGGGTTATTATTTGACTGTGTGGGGTATTAGGCCTGCTTGGGGTTTGGGTTTGAGCTGAAGACTTTGCTGATGAAGCCCATTGAAGATTAAGAGAATGAAGACCAATTTCCAGAGTTGGTGAAGAGCATCTTGCTGGCAGCTGTTGAAGGTTATAGGGTTTAGGAGCTAGGCAGAGCTCTAGAGTAGAAAACTTGATTCACAAACATGGAAGGTCTTGTCTGCCTCCATTCTTTCTCTATGATTCAAAGTCTCTTTTAAATACCCACCTCCTTCCTTTGGAAGGATTAGTGAATGTGTTTAAAAGATAGAACTTTTGAGAGAAAACTGTCTGTATCATGTTAACAGTCAGTAGGCCACCATTGGTAGGCAACTGACTGCTTAACATTCAATGCATCTTGTTGACTGCTGCTCATCTTGGAGAGTGAGACTTGAAGAAAAGCCCGGAAAGATTGAAGACAAAGACCTGACTTGAAGACAGATGTTGATGAAGACTACTTTTGCTGTTGATAATTTTTGATGTATTGTCTGAATTTCCCTGACTGTATTGCTTGCTGTTTAACCTGTTAGGTTGAAAGTGAACCTTGTCCACTCTTGCCTGTTGTTTTCTAGGTTCGAGGTTGAGTGGGACTCCCTTGCCTCGCTTGTATTGCTGCATCCATGCATTTTACTGCTTTATTGTACATATGCTATTGTTTCTGTTTCCGTTTATCCCTTAGGATCTCTGTTTCTCTCTGTGCAAGAGAGGAGCATGATAGACATTAGGTCTTAACCCATGCATGATAACATTAGGTTAGTCTGATTCCCTTTTCAACCGTAGGTTAGAGTTCTGTCTCTTCTTTCTCAAAACAAACAGAAAAACACAATAAATATTTCAAACCCAATAAAAGACACTTCTTCCGTAAAAGAATGAGAACTCATCAAAACGTCAATTTTTGTCCGCTGGGACTGTTAATCAGAAAAACCCTTTCATAAGGTAATAAAAAACAGTCAGACAAGCTTGTGTCTTCCGTGGCCTGAACTATGTTTGCTCTGATCTTTCATGCTGTATGAAAGTACGTAGGCGTAGGATGCGATATCCTAGCGAGCAACCTTCCCCTCCTTTCCCGTAGGTAGGCGAACTACGTTGACTCTGATTTCTCGTTCCAGACGGGAATACGTAGGCATAAAGTGCGATACTTTGCCGAGTCATTTTCTTTTCTTTTTAACCCTTAACCCTTAGTTTAGATAGAAATAACAATCCATACCCGAAAACAAGCATGGATCCCGTCGAGTACGACGGACGTGAGGGGTGCTAATACCTTCCCCTTGCGTAACCGACTCCCGAACCCAGGTTTTGGTTGCGACGACCATACCTTTCCCCGTTTTACGGTAGGTTTACCTCGAGCGTTTCCTTTCCCTCCGTTGGGATAAATAACGCACGGTGGTGACTCTTCTGTTCAGCCGGCGCCGATTTTCGCAGTAGCGACACATACTTCGGTAAAGATCACATCGACACTGACTCCAAAAAGGATTCCTCTTACAGCGTTGTATTAATTTTGACACTTTGATAATTGATTTGTTCATTATATGTCATAAATTTTTCCAGTGAACAGGATTGGGTTGTGAAAAAACTGTCATATGCATTGCATTTAATATATCTTTTATGCAAAACAACTTGTTTTACTTGCGAGTAAGCGCTCGACCGCAGGGAAGTTTCTACAGTGAAAAGTTTGATCAGGATAGAATGTAGAACGCCTGAATACTCTGTTGAGCTGTGGCCAACTATGTCAAATAACCCCCGGTAAGGTCAGCCATCAAAGAATCGGTTAATATGGGGCAATTAGGTCGAGATTCGGCAAATCTCTCGCAGCTAGGGGTACTGCTCTATGAATCAGTCAATGTGGGACAAAGCCATTGCAAGGCTGGGGCATGCCACCCTATGGGGAAAATAATTGTTCCTCTCCATACCTCTAGAGCTTATCCGAACTATTCAACCAAGGATCCTCTCACAGTCCAGATTCTGGGGCTAACCATCTCGGGGTCGTCTCATGGCAAGCTATTTTCTTCTCAGTGTAGACCTTCCCAAAAATTAGACTGGGGCAGGGGCATTACGCTTGGGGAAAATTCTCAGAGAGATTCGGATGGAGCTCATTTCACCAACGATCAAAGATCTTTCCTTAACAGATGGAAGTTGCATCTTTACCCCCAATAGTTGGTCAGACGCATCTCTAATCCCCATAGAGTACGAGTATGGGTTTGTTCCCCAGCGAGTCGAGATCATATTTCTCTCCACCAGGCATGTGTGGAATATCCTCCGGAAGGGCGTTCGTGACCCCAACGGTGTAAGATGTGTTCCAGGGAGGTCATGTAGGACCTTTACCTCGTCCCTCAGCAAGAGTTGCTCATCACCAGCAGGGACTTGTTCATCTCCAGTAAAATTTGTAACTCCAGGTTTGTTGGTATGTCCCTCAGCAGAGTTGTGATCGTATCTTCCAAAGTTGTTCAGAGTTCTTCTCCCCAGCAGGGAGCTATAGTACTCAGACACCAGTTTTTACGTTGAGTATTCAGGCTCCGGTCAGTATGTTGAGTGTTCAGACTCCGGTAAAACCAAGCAAGGGTCCAGACCCCTATTAGTGTTTGTGGCTATTTCGTCGAGTATCCAGGCTCCGGTAAATCTCCTATTTGTATCGATTCTTTCTCTTGTCGAGTATCCGGACTCCGGTAAAGATTTTGTGATGTGATCTTGATAAGTATTTGTAGTATTCTCTTTTCTTCCGATTTGTTTGCTTCGTTGAGTGTCCAGGCTCCGGTGTATCTTCGTCGAGTATCCAGGCTCCGATTTGTTTGCTGCTCCGTCGAGTATCCAGGCTCCGATTTGTTGCTTCGTTGAGTGTCCAGGCTCCGGTGTGTTTTCGTCGAGTATCCAGGCTCTGATTTGTCGCTTCTTTGAGTTTCCAGGCTCCAGTGTGTTTTTGTTGAGTATCCAGGCTCCAGTTTGTCGCTTCGTTAAGTATCCAGGCTCCGGTGTGTTTTCGTCGAGTATCCAAACTCCGATTTGTCGCTTTGTTGAGTTTCCAGGCTCCGGTGTGTTTTCGTCCAGTATCCAGGCCCCGATATGTCGCTTCGTTGAGTATCCAGGCTCCGGAGTGTTTTCGTCCAGTATCCAGGCTCCGGTTTGTCGCTTCGTTGAGTTTCCAGGCTCTGGTGTGTTTTCGTCGAGTGCCCAGGCTCCGATTTCTTTCTTCCGTCGAGTGTTCAGGCTCTGATTTGTTTCGTCCGTCGAGTATCCAGGCTCCGATTTGTTGCTTCGTTGAGTATCCAGGCTCCGGTGTGTTTTCGTCGAGTATCCAGGCTCCGGTTTGTCGCCTCGTTGAGTATCCAGGCTCTGGTTTGTATCTTTGTCGAGTATCCAGGCTCCGGTTTGTAGCTTCGTTGAGTATCCAGGCTCCGGTGTGTTTTCGTTGAGTTGTCAGACTCCGGTTTGTTGCGTTGAGTTGTCAGACTCCGGTTTGTTGCATTGAGTGTTCAGACTCCGATGTGTTACATTGAGCGTCCAGGCCCAGCTCCTCCGTCGAATATCCAGATTCCGGTGAAATTTTCAATTTGTAATGTTTTGCTTTGCCCGATAAAGGCAGTTGGGCATACGGATCCTAGTAAGTGTTGTGATGGTACTCTCTCTCTGTTGAATGTTCAGATTCCGGTGAACGTCCGGTTTGTGATGTATCGCTTTGTCCGTCGAGTATATAGGCTCCGATAAATCCCTAGTGAAGTCACCAGTTACGTCGAGCGTCCAGGCTCCGGTCATTACGTTGAGCATCCAGGCTCCGGTCAGTGCGTTGAGTATCCAGATTTCGGCAAATTTTTGATATGGTTCTATCGTGCGTTGAGTATTCAGATTTCGACGATTCGAAAGATTGTTCTCTGGCCCAGGTGGTGTTCAGACTAAGGCCAGTTACGTGTTTCCTAAAGCAGAGTTACTTGGTTAAGTTGCTCTTTCCCTTGGTGGGATGTTCAAGACGTTCATTATGTTCGGTTTTTCCGGAGATTCTATCCCAATCAGAGTTTGTAGTTTATTTCTACCGTTGGCAAATTTCCGGGTTTTTCTAGGTATTCAACCGTCTTCTACCTTTGATTGATTGAAAGCAGTTCGCTTTTCACTCATTCAGGTCCAAGTCGCTTGAATAGGGGCAGCTGTTGCACCCTAAAATTTGCCCAACCTTTTCCTTCTTGGTTTTTGTTTCATTGCATTAGCATATCATCATCATTAGCATTATCATAAGCATTACATTAGCATTCATGCAGGGGATCAAGTGTGGTTTACATCAAGATAGGCCTATCTAGAGGTCTTATTCAAGTTTGAGAAGTCACTAAAGTCACCAGGAAGTGGTCCATGCCCTTGAGAAGTTCAGATGCTTGTGTGGGGTTCATCTCCTGACTTAGGGGCCAGCTGAAGATTATCAATGAGTTGAGAAGTCTTGATTATGGGTGAGATATATTGAGAAAACTCGTGGAGTGCCTAGAAGGTCACATTGAAGCTCAGGCAAGTGTTTGAGCAAGTGCAAGAAGCCTCAGTGGAAAGTGTTGCAATTAGGGTTTCATTTGGCCAACCCTAGGCCAACTGTGCAAATTGAAGGAGTTCAAAGCTCATTTCTAGGTCATGGAGGTCATGAAATGATATTTTGAAGCATGGGAGATGTTAATTCAAGATCAATTCAAGAAGAATCAAGAGTGTGAGGAGTTGCTAAGTTAGGGTTCTCAGTGTAAAATCCCCTGTTTAGTGTCAAACTTCAAGACCACACAAGTCACGATACAAGTCTCACATGACTTTGACATCCATATGAATATTGTAGAGGATGTTAATAGCTTTAATTTTAGTACTAGAAGTCATCCATCTGATTTCTAGAACTCAAGTTATGGTCCAGACAAGTTACAGGTCACCAGATGAATGTGAAATTTGTCTGCAAAAATCAACCAACTTGCAAGGAACTTTTGACTGAGAAGGAGGTTTCACATGACCTTTTGATGAACATTAAAGTTGTTCCTCATGATCTTAGCTTTCCAAAAAGTACTAGAAGTCCTCCATCTGATTTGTATAACTCCAGTTATAATCTTTGCAAGGCAGGGGTATTTTGGGAAACTTTGATTACAGGTCAAGTTCACCACTTTGCCTAACTCAAATGAACTTTTTTCCAACATGAAAGTTGCTTCAAATGGGGTCATTTGGTCAACTAAATCTCAAGGTTTCAATGGGCCAGCTCATGGTTGAAGATTGATGAAAGGAAGTTTGGTGAAAACGTGTGAAAAAGCCAAGTTTGTGATGTTGCCAAATTTTAATCAAACAAAGCCATATTTGTACTCATTTTGAAGGGAAATTGCATTTTAAGAACATTGTAACTTTTACAATTTCCATTTGAAGCATGGTTCATGGGCTATTTCAAGGTTTCTTCACGTTTAAGTAACATAATGGATCATGGCCATTGAGATTGAAACAAGGGATTATCTTGAGCCCTAGATCTTCCTTATGATGCAAGGAATATAAACAAACCAAAACCAAGGCAAATTGGCCAATTTTTCTTCATCACTTTCACAACCTTCCATAATTGAAACTTTGATTTTTCAATTCCATTTTCTCTCAATTTTTGTTCATTCTAGCATTGCAAATCCATTCTACAAACTTCATACAATTGATCCATCCATTTTTTGGCCAAAATTATAGCAAGAACATGGTTATGGCAATGTGAAAAAGTGTGGTTGGAGTCAAAATCGAATTTTCAGTTCCTCATCAATTCAAGGCATTTCATCAATCCAAACACCTCTAGCAAGCATTCTTGAATGTTCCTGTATAGTTTCCTTGAAGAATCATTGGATATTTGAAGCTCTAGAGTGCAAATTTCAGAGGTATACAACTTTCAACATATCTCATTATTTATCAATCTTTCTTGCACCATTTTCATATCATTACAATCCTCCCAAGTTCTATTTGGATTCTGGTATCAAAAGGAGCATTTTCATGGCACTTTTGTGTTCTTGAAAGTTTTGGATCCAACCACGGGTTTTGAGTTAGAGGAGTTCTCAAGAAAAACTAAGGGAATATTGTTAATCCCTATGAAATTTCACACAAGTTTCATTCAAAAATCTTTGGATTTGATTGAGTATGGAGAAAGTTAAGTGATGATGAGTTCCGCCGGAACCACACCGGCCGTCGCACGCGGTGCTACGTGTTTCTTCCCTCCCAGCTCGTTCAAATGAAGAAGAAGGTCAAACAGCCGTCAGATCGTGCAGGAAACAAGACCAAGTATTCTCATCGTGTGACCGTGTGTGCGCCACGTTCTCACTTCATTAAAACGCAGCGTTTTAACTTATACACCAGCGGGCTTTGTTTTGCTGACTGCTATTCGTACCCCACGCGAGGCCCAACCCATATTTTCAACTGTCCAACATTGCTAAATACACCAAGGATTTATTTAATTTGCATTCATTTTTTGTTTTTCTTTCTTTTATTCTTGTTTGCTTTAATTACTTTAAAAATATGAAAAATGCTCTAAAAATTCTGATTCCTTTTGTAGGTGATCTTTTATATGTGTAGATATTTTAGAATTTTTTTTCATTTAATTGTGATTTTCCTTATTTTTATTGTCATAAAAATAGTCATAATTGTGCTTCAATTTTGTGAATTTTCTTTGGACTATCAATGCAACATATAAATGGCTAATCTCTTGCAGGGCTATCATATACATCTTGAGGTATTGTGGGGTATTTTTACCTGAATTTTGTTGCACTATTTTCATAGGCTTTGAGGGTCATCTTTGACATGCTTTATTTTGGCCTTTCTTTTGGTGTACATGAGATAGTTTCAATCTGTTTGGATAGTTCCTCTTGGATATTTTTGTCATTCTTTTAACCCCTGGTTGTTGATATGTTGTAGGTGATGGGAGATTTTATTTGGATTTTTTAATGCAATTTACTATTTTTCCTTTATTTTTGTAATTGGACTTGTAATATGGACTTTCAAGCGGACATTGGTTTTATTTTGGATCCAACGGCCTCGTATTGTTTGTGTGATGGACACTATAGTGCTTGATTCATAGTATGGACATATGATAGGTCTTGTGTACCATTGTTGTGATTTGCTCATTTGTCGCAATTTCTTTTCTTATCTCTCAGGCATTTATTCATGATTGGCTTGAGGTTGAGATGAGCTTTCCTCCCTCACTTGCATTGCATGTTTACTTTTCAACATTTGCATTTCCTGTATGGACTTTTACCATTGTTTTCTTTTTCTCATGTTGTTCTTCCTTCCCTTAGGACTTCCATTCTTACTTGCTCAAGTGGGAATGTGATAGACACTAGGTCTTTAACCATGCATGACAACAATAAGCAGTTCCCTCCTAACCTTGACTATAGGATGAACTTTGCATGACAACTACTAGGTTTTGAACTAGTTTCCCTTTAGTTGTGTTTTTTCTCTTCTCATCTTCAAATATTCTTAAAACACTTAATAAAGGATAACACGCGTTGTGCGTTACGAGCCTTAAGCACTTGAGAAAGAGTTATGGGAGGGTTTTCCTCACGTAGCTTGAATGGTTAGTGTGGCACCCTTTGGGTGACGTGCTATGCATTCACTCTTAAGTCCAAGTCTTTAGTGCAACACGAGTTACAAACAAAACTCAAAACACTTCTTCTTAAAAGACACAAAAACAAACATTCAACTCCTTTTTGTCCTCACGGACCTTTAATCCTTAGAAACCATTTTCATAAGGAGAGTTTCGTTAACTCTCGGTTCTCTCGCAAACGGTAAACGCCTAAGTCTCCAAAGGTCGAGCTGCATACACCAAACTGCTAGAACCGTTTGTTAACCCTACTCGGGTTAAAACACTCAAACCAAACCTGTGGTCTTATTAGCCCGAACTACGTTTGCTCTGATCTTTCATGCCGTATGAAAGTACATAGGCACGAGATGCGATATCTCGGCGAGCAACCTTCCCCCCTTCACCCGTAGTTAGGTGAACTACGTTGACTCTGATTTCTCGTTTCAGACGGGAATACGTAGGCATAGAACTACTGTGTTCTGCCGAGTCATTTTTCTTTTCAAACCAGCCTTTAGCTAGATAGTTTAAACACACCCTTTCAGATAAACAATTAAGCGTGGATCCCATCGAGTACGATGGACGTGAGGGGTGCTAATACCTTCCCCTTGCGTAACTGACTCCCGAATCCAGGACTTGGTTGCGATGACTATTCCTTTCCCTCTTTCATTAGGTTTTCTCTGAGCGTTTCCTTTCCCTCCTTTGGGATAAATAACGCACGGTGGCGACTCTTCTGTCCTTGCCGGCCTTGTTTTTTGCAGTAGCGACAGATTTCAGCGGTCGATCCTGATTTCCCCTCAGAGCTGGTGTTTCTACGACAGGTGAGAGTGGTGGTGTAGCTGATGCTATATTTCCCCAGCGGAGTCCGTATCTACAGGAAGTTATATATGCGAAAGGCCATCCATGGCGCCTTTTCCTCAGCAGTGCGTAGTTCTTATACCCAGTTGAGCAGATACAGGTTCTCGTAGAACTTTATTCCCCAATCGCCAAGTTAGGTCCAATTGAGATTGGCATGTTTCGGCAGGATGATTCCTTGTCCCCGTCAGGACGACTCCTGTTCCCCAGGAAGATGATTCCTTTTCCCCGGCAGAATGGTTCTCTCTCCAACATTTATTTTGCTGATTTTGAGTTCCATAGCATTGTAGCATGCATGCATAACTTCTATCCTAAATGCGTAGCATTTCCATTTCGTATGGAGCATTACGCCATTGTCAAACATGTGCACGTAAAAGCATGAGCTAGGTGGTTACCGTTCCTGTGTGCAGGTGTTCCTTAGCAGGGTTATTCGGTCAGGATGACTCCAGAATCCCCAAGAGCAGAGTCCTTTGGTTAAATTTCTCTTCATCTCCTCAGAGTATCATGGTTGAAACTACTCTTTTCGAGTATCTAACGGCGATGTTAGTAGTTACCAATCCAGCGGTGATGTTGGACTATTATCGACGAAAATGTGACGGCGAGGTCAGAAGGGGAGTTCCCCAGCAGGTCGACTGACGGTGAGGTCAGAAATTTTTTCCCCAACAGGGGATTGACGGCGAGATCAGATTTTTCCTTTCGACTTGAGGTCGATACGTGACGGTGATGTCAGGTTTCTCCTTTCGACTTGAGGTCGATATTGGACGAAGTTACTTGAAGAAAATCCCCAGCGGAGTTTATCTTCCCCCAGCGGGACTGACGGCAAGGTCAGGTGTTTTCTTTCGACTTGAGGTCAATACCCGGCAGCAGTGCCAAACTCCCCATAGACTTGATGATGAAGTCCGACTGATGTCGAATACTTCCTCTGACTGATGCAGAGCGCCTCATGGTAGATTTAGATGGGTTAATGAGTGACCAATGATTCTCTTTCTAGACTTGATGATGAAGTCCGACTGATGTCGAAGAGTTCCTCTGACTGATGTAGAGTGTTTGATGGCAGATTTAGATTGGTTAAGGAATGGCCAACAATTCTCTTTCCAGACTTGATGACAAAGTCCGACTGATGTCGAAGAGTTCCTCTGACTGATGCAGAGCGCCTGATGGCAGATTTAGATAGGTTAATGAGTGACCAACGATTCTCTTTCCAGACTTGATGACGAAGTCCAACTGATGTCGAAGAGTTCCTCTGGTTGATGCAGAGTGCCTGATGGAAAAATTAGATATCCTTATTGGTTCATGATTAACCAAGGATTCTATTCCCAGACTTGATGATGAAGTCTGACTGCGAGGTCAGAAATATTTCCTGCACACTTGATGACGAGGTCCTACAGTGAATCAGATGATTCTGATCAGTAATTCACCAGCAAGTTGTCGTGCAACTATCATTTCAGTCTCCGGAGTTGTCCTTATTAGAGTGCAATTTATTTTTGCGGTTGGAAAATTTATGGGTTCGTTGGTATTCAACCGTATTTCACCTTGATTGTTTGAGATTTGTTCGCTTCTCACCCAGTCAGGTCCAAGCCGTTTGAATAGGGGCAGCTGTTGCACCCCAAAATTTGCCTAACCTTTCTCATCACCTAGCTTATGTTTCATTAGCATTAGCATATGCATTACATTGATATGTGTGCAGGGATCAAGAGATGTGATCATCAAGAGAAGGTTATTCAAGAGGTTTATTCAAGTATTCAAAGGGTTGGCATCCTTATCAAGTCACTAGAAGAAAGCAAAGATTCCCAGAAGAGTGGCTAGATAGTTGTGTGTATATCTCCTAACTTGAGGGTTATGGGAGGCCATCATATGATTTTGAATCCATGGATATGGACCTAGAGCCTTAATAGATCCCATAAGATGTCTTGAGAGTCATTGTGGAGCTTGGGCATACAACCAAGATTGGTGCAATTAGGGTTTTCATCTAGTCAACCCTAAGTCAATTGTTGAATTGGAAGAGTTGAGACTCAATTCCAAAGGAGCAATGACCATGGAATAATATGTTGAGACACCTATAAGATGATTCTAAGGTCAACTCATCAATACTCAAGAGTGTGAGAAGTTGCTAGGCTAGGGTTTCTAAGCTTAACAGTGTAAAATCCCCTGGTTTGATGCCTAACTTCAAGACCACATAGCTCAAGATGCCAGCCTTATCTTATCTTGACCCCAACATGAAATATGTAGAGCATGTTCATAGCTTTATTTTGAGTACTAGAAGTCCTTGATAGGATTTATAGAACTCAAGTTATGAAGCTGACAAGTTACAGGTCATCAGATGAATGTGATTTTGGTACTTGAAAGTCAGCCAACTTCCATACCATTTTTAACCTAGAAGGAGGTCTTACCTATCCTTGACCCCAACATGAATGTTGTTCCTTATCATCTTAAATTTCCAAAAAGTCCTAAAAGTCCTTGATAGGATTTGTAGAACGCAAGATATGCTGCTTACAAGCCAAGGGTATTTTGGGAAACTTGGAATATAGGTCACCTATGGTTATAGGTCCATTTCACCATCTTGTATACCTCAAATGAAAGTATTTCCAACTTGAAAGTTTCTTAGAATGGGGTTATTTGCTCAACCAAACACCAAGGAACCATTGATATGGCTTGGATTGAAGATTTGTTGAAGAAATTTTCATGGAAGGAGCTTTAAAGGCATTAAAAAGTCAAAAATGCAAATTAATTCAAAATGGATGATTCCAAGACATGTTTGTGCATATTTTGAGTGTGCTTTCCATTTCAAAGACAATGGCATTCACAGATTTGATTTTTGAGCCATAAAAACACACCATTTTTCATGTTTCTTAAGCTTGAAGAAACATAACCAACATCAACGATTGATCCAAAGCAAGGAGATAATCTCATCCATTCATGCTCACAACACCACAATAATTGAATGGAACCATTTTTGGAGCTTCTTGCAAGCATTTTTGTGTAAACCACAAAGCTTCAAAGTAAGGAAGTTGGATGTTTCATTGGGCCAAACCAGCCACTATTAGGCTTCATATCCATTCCAGTTTAGTTCTATATAAGATTTGGATCATTTCCATGGCCAAGGAGATGAAGTTTGGTGCCAGAAACGGTTAGAATCAGTTAGAGAAAAGAAGGTGAGAGTGAAATTCGAGTTTCAAGAATTAAGAACAACCAAGGCAAATTGAAGATCAAGAAAGCTTTAGGAGGTTCCATTGAAGCTTTCTGGATTGATTTGAGCAAGAATCGCCACCAGATTACACCTTTGTGCAAGCTTCAAAACAAGTTCTTTTCTTTCAAAATTTCTCATGATTTTGGATGAATTAGCATGTGATATTTATGTGGTTAAGTTCCCTAAGACTCCTAGATGAATTTAGGATAGGCTTGAAGGCTGATTGTTGCAACTTTTGCCATGACACAATTTCTTGATAGACTCGGTTTAGATGATTCTTAGGCTTGAAATAATTTTCAACCGTGGATTATTGATGTATGAAGTGCAAGGATTTGATTGACATCAAAAAATCTAGGTTTCATGAAGTTTCGTAACCTGGTATGGTGCCTTCCCACTGGAGAAGACGACCAGAGTCTTCTCCGGCCACCACTGTGTAGTTCCCTCCATTCTCCCATTAAAATTTCCAAAATTAACATGGACCCTTAGATCTTGATGATTCCTTGACTTGGTCTATTCACCCAACGCCCGTGAGTGAGTTTCAGTTAGGCTGACTTCGACTTATTGAGGTGGCAGCATGAGAAGCGTATGATTAGATTACTTAGAGCTTGTAAGGTGGAGATTAAGACGTAGCTATCGCACCTCGAAAAATCAGGGAGACATTTCGGAGAACGCGACCCTCGCGCGAAAGGCGCGGAAATGCGGTTCGACAGAGTCGCCACCGAACTTTATTTTTCCCGAATAAACGGGAGAGGAAAATATCAAGAAAACCTCTTGAAACGAAAAGGATAGGAACAGGGATGTCACAACCATGTTTCGGGTTCGGGAGTCGGTTACGTGAGGGGAAGGTATTAGCATACCCCACGTCCGTCGTACTCGACGGGAACCTCTTAAGGTAATTGTGGGGAGTATTGTCTAGGTTTACCTGTTTTCTTCTCGTTGTTAAAGGTAGAATTGGTAGGGTAAAAGGTTAAAGGCGCAAAGGAGAGATGGGTGATTAGAGGATAGGGTGCTCTCCAAGGATCGGGGCCCTTGTGCCTACGTATGCTCATTCGGACGAGAATGAGAAATCAAAGCGTTGTAGTTCGACTACGGGAAAAAGACGGGGGGGGGGGGGGGGGACGAAATAATGGAGGAAGATAGGAGTGTGGAATAGGGGAGAAAAATGGAAGTGTGCTCGCCAAGATCATCGCAATCTTGTGCCTACGTATCTTATATTCAAGAATGAATAAAGAATCAGAGCGTCCGTAGTTCGTGGTAACAACCACGAAAAGATGAGGTTTGAAAAGGGTTGAAGTTTGAGTTTGAGACGAAAGGGTGACTGGCAAGCAACCCAAGATCGCGTCTCAAGAGCTTGTCACTCAAGAATTCAAGGAATGCGAGATTCCAAGAACTCAGTTCTTTCGGGAATTGACTTAATGAGCTGAAGATAAAGAGTTGGATGTTTTGAAATCGAAAGAATGAACTAATAACAACTCAAGGGCGCGCCTCGAGAGTTACTCATTCGAATATTCAAAGAATGCTTGATTATGAGAATATCCCTCTTTCGTAAGTTTTAAAAATGTTTGTGAAAGGATCGAATCGAAAAAAAATGGCATGCGAGGCCAAAAGGAAGTTGGTTTGGAAACGGCTCGACAACGTATCGAGGATTTGTTTGAAAATGGAACCGACTTGACGACGTGTCAAGTGTTAGGGTTGTGAGAAATGATATTAGTCCCTGAGGGTGCCCCTAATATCAAAAACCACGAGGAGTTGTGAATGAAATGGGTTGCGAATGCGGACGAGCATTCGACTTAGGAGAATGTTTGAAAATGATTAAATTTGAAAGAGTCTAAAGGTTGAGTGAATAACAACTCAAGAGCGTGCCTCGAGAATTATTCACTCGAAGACACAAGGAATGCTAGATTCCAAGTACCTCCTTCTTTCGGAGTTTTGATCGGAAAAAAAAAGACGTTGAGAATGTGTTTGAGAAGATCAAAAGATTGAATGAATAACAACCCAAGAGCGTGCCTCGAGAATTATTCACTCGAAAATCCAAGAAATGCTAGATTTCAAGAATCCCCTTCTTTTGGAGTTTTTCGGGAAAATGTTTAAAAGATGATTTGAAGCGAAAACGACACAGTCTTGACTGAGTTATCATCTATCAATAATTTGACCGATAATAATCATTTAAAGTCTTCATTGACTAGAGAATAATAAACAAAAGGAAAATGAAAGTTTTGACAAAAAAATGGTCTCGGGTTTGTTATTATCTGTCAATAATTTGACAGATTATAACTCGGGGTATCGTCATCGACCCAAAAACTTTGTAGGAATAGATCTAAAAAAAGAAATATGATTGAAAGTATATCCAAAATTATTTATCAAAGGATTTTTACAATATTAATTAAAGGAAAAAAGTACATAAAATAAATGAGATCTTAATAAACATTATAAAAAAAACATTTATAAAACTTAAATTAAAGCTTTTAAAAGAAAATCAGGAGAGAAAGGGGGTGTGAACTGGGATGTAAGGTTGAATGGAGATATGGAGTGTGTGTGTGTATCTAAGAGATATCGTGGGCCTCAAAGCCCACCACACAAGAACATAGTAAGGAGCTTTAAGAAAAATAGGGGTGGTAAATAAAACCCAGACGGGCCTAGCCCATCAGAATGAAAACAAAAGCGAGTCTTCAAAAGAGGCCAACTGCAAGTGTATAACCTAAACAAGCTAATAACCATGGTAATGAAAATAACACACGAGCAGAAAAAAAAAGAACGGAGAATGAGTCGACGTCCGTGCCTGAACCTGTCTCAACCTCCGGCTTCGCATACATTTCAATCCCTCGCTGTGGTTGCCTCCATCTTCACTTCGAGTTCGCGAGTATTGTGTTGATTTTCGTCCAATCTCTCATTCTACTTCACCTCCTCTACGGGTGAGATTTGGGTTTCATATCCTCATCCTTTCTTTTTGGTTTAAGTTCTGTTTGGGATTTTTCTTTGATTTAGGGGTTTGGAGGTTTTGAATAATGGAAGAGTGGATGTAGAAGGGTTAATTCGAAGTTGATGGAGGAAGAAGATCTGGGTTGATGTTAGGAGTTAAAATGGGTTTTGAAGAGTTTAAGTTAAAAGGTTGAAGATGATGGATATTGTGTGTGGTTCTGTTGTTGTTGACGAAGGAGGTATGAGAATAGGTTGTGGATTTCGCGAAACAGGTGATGGCGATGGTTGTTTGTTGGAGATGCGAAGGTTGTGGGTGAAATGGGTTTATGAGGAGATTGGGGTTTTGGTATTTTTATTGAAAAAATATTAAAGGTTGGAGGTTACGTTGAAGAGAAAGAAGAAGATTAGAGGTTTATGGTTGATGATTTATTTTTGAGTTTGTTCGTAGAAAATGGTGAGGAGAACAGGTTTAAAGGAAATTAACGTGGCTTGTTTTTGCAGAGAGAAAGAGTTTATTGAAGATGTTTTTATGGTGAGTGAAGAGTTTGAAGGTTTGTTGGTAGAAAGGTAGGAGATGAAGTGGGTTGAAGATTGGGTCTGTGCTAGGTTTGAAAAGAGATTCAGATGGAGGTTGAATGAAGATGGCATCAAGAGTTGGAAAGATTGTCTGGTATATTTAGTTCTGTTGTTTTTTATGAAGGAGGTAAGAGAATAGGTTGTGGATTTGAGGATGCAAAGGTTGAAGAAAGGTTTGTGATTCTGATGTTGAAGGAGATAGAGATTTAAGTAATGAATTTTGATTCATCCCTTATTTCTGAAGGCATTCGTCTTATTTGAAAACTCTCGGGTTATAATATTGGGGGGACTGAAGAAAAAAACAGTTGATGTTGGGGATAAGAAAAAAAAAAGGAGCTAACCCGTTTGGAAACTTGAGAGTGGTGAGACCTTTTTCCTTCCAGAACAGAATGTGGGAGCTAGGTTTTATGGTTGTTCACCCCGGTATTCACCAGCTGTGAGGTGTTTTTGGTTTTGCAAATTTTGTATGTGAATCATGGCTGTATGAAATTTGTGAGCTGTCAACTACTTTTGGTGTTTTTGTAGTACAAATTGTTTTGGCACTATACAACTTTGTGTGGTGGCTTGGTATTGTTTTTGTGCAGGCCTGCTGTAACCGTACCTTTTGTAGTGAAAGATTGTTTATGGATTGAAGGTGAGCCATGCTAGTTTTATTTGTTAGTGTCTTATTGCGGTAGCTGATATTTACTTCCCTCTGTTTGTAGTTTTGCAGGTCCATTAGGGAGTCCAAAGTGATCATGGTGTGGACAAATTGTTGTTGGTATGGTTGTGGGGCATACTAGTTTTGTTGGAAATTTTCTGTGCAACATGCTGCAGGATATGGTTTTATGGGAGCTGTTGTAGATTAAAGCTGTTGCAGGTACAATAGTGGACTCATTTCATTTTTATTGTCTGTTGTGTGTTTCTCAGATAGTACACATTCTTCATAGTAATTCTCCTTTCTCTTCTTTTTTAATTAGCAAATATGGTGTGTAATTGGAGCAATGCTGCATTACGGTTTTCATTTGCGGGCTGCGGGTACAGGTTATTTATTTATGTGACAAATCGTACTGCAGTGTGTGAAGTGACCGTTGGTTTATGGTTGTGGTTATCCAAGGTGTGTACTGACATGTTGTCCTAATACTTTATCTATTTTATTCCTCATATTGCGACAAAATTTTCTTTTGTCTTATGCATGAGATGTGGCTTGGAGGTGCTACTTTTTGGTTGTGGATATCTTGTACCAATGGTGTAGTGATGGCAGGATATACATAGGTATTGAAGATGCCGGTTTTACAACTTCGAAAAGTTCACGCCTGGCCTTCCATCATGGTGATGTGCTGTGAAGAAAAAATATGGTATGCCTTGTGGTTTTTTTTTTTCATTTTGCAGCAAGTGGTCTCCTGTGGGCCATGGTCATAAGCTGGTGGTTTAATATTTGCGCGAATTCCCACATTTCCTCACAGCATGTCTTTCAATTCACGGTCCAAAACTCTTTCCTTATGAATATCTTATTTCTTTTCTGTCATCTATTGCAGTTTACGTTTTGAAATTATCCTTCTCACTTTTAGCGGAGTCTGCTTTTCTTTGTTAGCAGCTGTATGGAATTCTCACTATGTACTATTATGGATGCGGCTGCGTGTACGAAGAGGGAGAGTTATTGCTGCAAGTTGCTGTTGTCTTTTATCCATACGGAAAGCTCTTTTTTGCATCTAATTTTTGTCTTTGTGGGCTCCACTCTAGCTATTATTCTCTTTGTAAAATGTGTGTGGGCTCATCTTCGTACTGCAGGCGTGAGTTTTTATGATCAATTTGTGTGATTGTGGCTCCCAACAGATCATAGCATGTAACAGCTCTCTTATGGTTTTGCAAAATCGTTCACATTGTTGTAAAGGCTTGAAAATATATGGTCTGTGTAGTACTATTTTACAGCAAGGACTTTTCTTCTTTTTTAAAGTGTATCATGTGATGGTATTGGTAAAATAAAGGTGTTGTGCATAAAGCTCACCTTCACAATTTTTTTGTATTTTTTTTTTGGCAATTTTATTGTAATGAAACATCTCCCATCGGTAAAGTTTTTAAATGGAAAATGTGCTGTAAACAAAATTTTCATTATTAATTGACATGGGCTTGCATTTTGCATTATTATTTCCCTTGTGAAACCCAAATTGATTGTAATTGGGCTTGGTAAATTTGGGCTCCAAGATATGAGTATGTCTCACAAAGCCTTGAATATTCTCGACTAGAACTCGAAATTAAAACAAACACGATCAAAATTGTACATTCTTGAAGACACATTCACAACCTCGAGAATTTGGTCCAAAAACTGTAAGCGTAGTATTAGACACACACCTCTTGAAAAGCACACCATGACCTGACATCTTCAAAAATAACAACACTTTTTTTTATACTTTTTTTTAATAAAGCAAGTGAGTAAAAATACCGAATGGAGGCTGTACAAAGGTAGGACAAATTTGGGGTATGACAGATGCCCCTATCTAATTGGCTTAGACCGAATAAGATGAGCGGCATGATGCTCATTCTTTCAAGGTAGAAGATAATTAGATATGAAGAAGACCCTAAATTTGTTCGAAAAGAAAAGGAAATGCTCGAGAATTGAAAAGCTGGATGAGGTAAACCTCTAAGTAAACAATGAAAAAACTAGAAAAATGTCGCCATCACCAAAAGGATGATGGGACGAAACACACATGGCTACTATCACCAAAAAAGGATGATGGAGTAAACACTATCGCATAATATGACATTAATGACTATGACAGACCCCTCATCAAAAGGATGACGGAGCGAAGCTCAAACACTATCGCATAATCTATCATTAATGACCATGATAGACCCCCCCACCAAAAGGATGACGGAACGAAACACAAAACACATCGCACAATCTATCATTAATGACCATGGTAGATCCCCACCAAAAGGATGACGGAGCGGGACACAAAACACATCGCACAATCTATCATTAATGACCATGATAGACCCCCCACCAAAAGGATGACAGAGCGAAACACACGCCAAACAATATCGCACAATCTATCATTAATGACTATGATAGACCCCCCACCAAAAGGATGACGGAGCGAAACACAAAACACATCGCACAATCTATCATTAAAGACCATGATAGACCCCCCACCAAAAGGATGACGGAGCGAAACACAAACAAACTAACGCACAATCTATCATTAATGACTATGATAGACCTTCCACCAAAAGGGTGACGGAGCAAAACACAAAACACATCGCACAATCTATCATTAATGACCATGATAGACCCCTCACCAAAAGGATGACGGAGCGAACACAAAACACATCGCACAATCTATCATTAATGACCATGATAGACCCCTCACCAAAAGGATGACGGAGCGAACTCTCACATCGCACAATCTATCATTAATGACCATGATAGACCCCTCACCAAAAGGATGACGGAGCGAACACAAAACACATCGCACAATCTATCATTAATGACCATGATAGACCCCTCACCAAAAGGATGACGGAGCGAACTCGCACATCGCACAATCTATCATTAATGACCATGATAGACCCCTCACCAAAAGGATGACGGAGCGAACACAAATAAACACATCGCGCAATCTATCATTAATGACCATGATAGACCCCTCACCAAAAGGATGATGGAGCGAAACTCACGCCGGCCACTACCACCAAAAGGATGATAGGGCAAACACTATCGCACAATCTGACATCGACGAAATGCCAGACCCACCACCAAAAGGATGACGGAGCGAAACTCACACCAGTCACTACCACCAAAAGGATGATAGGACAAACACAATCGCACAATCTGACATCGACGAAATGCCAGACCCACCACCAAAAGGATGGCGGAGTGAAACTCACACCAGTCACTACCACCAAAAGGATGATAGGACAAACACCATCGCACAATCTGACATCGACGAAATGTCAGACCCACCACCAAATGGATGACAGAGCGAAACTCACACCAGTCACTACCACCAAAAGGATGATAGGACAAACACAATCACACAATCTGACATCGACGAAATGCCAGACCCACCACCAAAAGGATGACGGAGCGAAACTCAACATACATCGCACAATCTGACATCGACGAAATGCCAGACCCACCACCAAAAGGATGATGGAGCGAAACACAAACAAACTATCGCACAATCTGACATCGACGAAATGCCAGACCCACCACCAAAAGGATGATGGAGCGAAACACAAACAAAATATCGCACAATCTGACATCGACGAAATGCCAGACCCACCAACAAAAGGATGATGGAGCGAAGCACAAACAAAATATCGCACAATCTGACATCGACAAAATGCCAGACCCACCACCAAAAGGATGATGGAGCGAAACACAAACAAAATATCGCACAATCTGACATCGACGAAATGCCAGACCCACCACCAAAAGGATGACGGAGCGAAACACAAAGAAACTATCGCACAATCTGACATCGACGAAATGCCAGACCCACCACCAAAAGGATGACGGAGCGAAACACAAATAAACTATCGCACAATCTGACATCGACGAAATGCCATACCCACCACCAAAAGGATGATGGAGCGAAACAAAAAACAAAATATCGCACAATCTGACATCGACGAAATGCCAGACCCAACACCAAAAGGATGATGGAGCGAAACTCACACGCACAGGTCACTATCACCAAAAGGATGATAGGACAACATAAATTTGAAGTTTACCAACACCAAAAGGATGCAGGCTAGGTTGAACCGACGAGGTTCGACTATCACCAAAAGGATGATAGTAAGGCAATTGACAACGGTCACGCTTGCTGGGTACAACTCATTGGGGAACCCCCCAAGAGGAAGATTGAATTGAAATGAGTCAACGGGGTACGCCCACCGTCTTGTTTGGAGATCATAGCTTTGCTGAAATGATTTCATGGTTACGCCCATGAATTCTAAAGAGGATGCCCCCGACTGGGCTGAGTTTGTCTTGATGTCTTGTTTTGCTCAACAAAAGGTTGAACAACTTCATGAGGAACGCTCATGGTCTTGTTGAAGATGCCCCTGCTCGGGTTGGATCTTGCACTGAACTTCTTGGATTTTCCCAACAAAAGTTTGAACAACTTCGTGGAGAACGCCCACGGTTTTGAATGGTATGCCCCTGACTGGGCTGAATATTGATTTGCATATCTGATCTACCACGAGGTTGAAATACGTCATAGGAGACACCCATGGTCTTTGAAAAATGCCCCTGACTGGGCTGAATCTTGCTTTGAAGATCTCTGGATCTCGTAGGAGAAACCCACAATTGCAGAAGATTGCCCCTGATTGGGCTGATGATTGCTTTGAAACTCTTGATATTCGTGGGAGAAATCCACGACCTTTGCGGAAGATGCCCCTGACCGGGCTGATAACGGTATTGGAAAATCTTCAAGATTGATCCTGGACCTTGACTTGCATATATGAATGTTGGATGTAAAATGATGTTCCATAACGGATGGAAGTGCAGATGCAAATGCTGACAAGCGGAGATGCAGGAGCTTGGGGAAGTATGGTATGATTGGAGTATGCATATGATGCAAGATGTGTATGAAGTTGAATGTGATGCTTATGATACACATGATTGCAGACGGGTTATTGGAAATGCAGGAAGACGTCAGCACGGTGGACTCTGGTAGCTGCCAATGCGAATTGGACTTTGGGGGTGGGAGGGATTGACTTCCTCGACACGCAGTTGGTTGAAGACGTCTTGATTGAAGCAGACGATGATGCTCTAGATGCCCTAAGTATGAGTACTTGGTGATTTGTTGTGAATTTCCCTCAGAGAAGGTTGCAACTCTGCTTGATGGTCAGGACGACCTGGTCTTGCCCCAGTCTGAACATGGCAATGGTCTGCCTCTGCTCGGGCTCTGGAGCGATTTGCCCCGGTATGTGGTCTTTGAAATAATCTTGCTTCGTGTACTCCACTGAAAGTCAAGTTCTTCCTTGATTGCCCCTTGCTGGAGTGTCTTTGAATACCTAGTACTGATTTGCAAATAAAATTGTACATTCATAAATGGCAATATTAATGAAAAGTTCGATGCAAGATCTGAAAAAGTGTCTTTTATTGGAGTGTTGTGATAGTGAGATGAACGGACCATTAGCCCAAACATTGTGCTGTTTGATTAGTGCGAAAAGATGTTGCAAGAATAATGACACCAATTGTTAATGATTAACAATCATGTGAGGAGTCAGGTTACGCAACCTTGCGAAAGTATGCTTTCAGAATAAACCTCGCCTCAATTAGGTCTTTCGAGGGCTGTAACGTGGTCTGGTTCACGGTTATGAAACAAAGGATGCTAGGCTCAAAGTATGATTTGTACCCACCCCTTCTTCTTAATGATCTCCAGTCCTACGCTCAGTTAATTCTACACTTGTTTGGACGGTGTAAGCTTGAAGGTTCAAGGTTTGCTCGATGTGGCAGTCACCTTATTTTAATGGATGCCAATGCCCCTTTGATCTGGGTGGCCACTGAATCCTTTTTGTTTTTGTTGAGGATTTCGGGGTCCTCTTTTGCTTTTGTTTTGATCCCTAACTTTTGCATGGATTGACTTTGTTTGTCAGATCCATCGGGATTGTCTTGATTTTGCCTAAGTCCCCTCTGAGGTGTCTGACTTAGCAGGCTTTTGATGTTTCCTTTATTTTGTTGTGACTGCCATAGCATGGGTCATTGAACAACCGTCTTTTGGATTTCGCTTTATTGATTGAATTAGCTGAACACTACCCTGCCCCAGGTTAAGTGTAAGGTTTGAATATCCGAAGGAAACTGTTACTTCTAAGCTCGAAGTGGTTTACTAGGGATTAACTTCTTATATCTCCAGTGTTTGGGGAATTGAAGCAATGCCTGTACATCATTGACGAGATTCTATCTGAAAGCATATGAGTTTGCAATTATGGGTATCTCGTTTTCATCATCCTCCCGCAAATCATGCTAAACAACAGTGAATAGAGCGGAGTGAATAAACGTGTCGATGATAAGTGAAAAATGAGTGAATACGATATAACTAATTCAAAACATGCATAAACGATACATTAATGAAAACCAAATACGAAATGGCAATTGTTCAAAGCATACAGTACTTAAACATACAAAGACAAAATATAAGAAATCCGAAAGATTAAATGGCAGCATGACGGCCTTCTTCAGAGAATGGACTTGACTGGAATCGATCTGATGTCGGCACTAGTTGACTGGTGGCATCGGATTGTTGATGATATTTGGAGACTTCCCATTGAAGTTGATATCATCCCTGTCGATCATGTCTTGAATTATGTGCTTGAAAGCCCTGCAGTCCTCAATGGTATGACCTGGAGCGCCCTTATGAAACTCACAATGAGCATTTGTATCGTAGTCGGCAGGAATGACAGTTGGGGGAGCCAAATCTCTTGGAACAATAGCCTTTTTCTCCATCAACTGGGCAAAGATACTAGCATATTTCATTGGCAGGCGATCAAAGACTCTATCTGGTCTCCATGTTCTCTGCGGACGCTGTGGGCGAGTACCCTGTCGTTGCTGAGTAGCTTGCGTCTGTTGTTGCTGAGGAGGATACTGATATCCTTATTGGTTGTAGGCTTGTTGCTGAGGAGCCTGTTGCCGTGGCATCTGAGCTTGCACTGCTTGAACAGCTGGCTGATAAGGCATTGGAGCATATTGCGCAGCAGCAACATATGGATACTGATAATAGGGAACTTGATAAGGCATAGGAGCAGGAGCTTGTTGAGAAGCTTGCCCTTTCTGCAAAAAGATGGCATTTGTTTCGCCCTCCTTCTTCTTGTATCCATTGAAAGGCTTCTTGACATTAGCCTGGCTGTTAGGACCTCCTGGGATCTTTCCGCTCTTCAGCCCTTCTTCAATTCTCTCACCGACGATCACCAAGTCAGAGAATCCAGCGGAGACACTACCGATCAGCTTTTCGTAGTATTGGCCTTGTAAAGTACCCATGAAGATGTCAATCAATTCACGGTCAACAAGAGGTGGATGCACCCTTGCGGATAACTCTCTCCATCGTTGCACGTACTCCTTGAAGGATTCGCTATCCTTCTGAGTCATACTTTGAAGCTGAGTACGGTTAGGAGCAAGGTCAGTGTTGTACTTGTACCACTTGACAAATGCATCAGCTAGCTCAGCCCAAGTGCGCACACTATTACGCTCCAGCTGCATATACCATTCGAGTGATTCCCCAGACAAGCTGTCTTGGAAGCAATGGATCATGAGTGTTGCGGTGGAAATAGGATCACAAACTATTAATGAGTTTGAATCGCAATTCAATTCACAACCGCTCTTTGATTTATCCGAAGGAAAAGGTCAAAAAGGGAAAACCTATTTTGCATCGTAAACACAATGCGGGGAAAGATCTAGGGTTCGGGGGTTGGTTAAATTTAGGGAAGGTATTAGCACCCTAAACTTCTGTAGTATTCTACAGGACCCTTTTGTTCAAATGTTTACTATTTTGCTTTACTATTTGCTTAAGGTATATGTACAAAGGATTAAAAGTGAGAAAGGAGACCTAAGGGGTTAATTCTAAGTTTACTCGGCAAGACATCGCATCCTGTGCCTACGTATCCTTACGGGAGTGGAATCAGAGTAATCGTAGTTCCCCTCAAAAGGGAGGTTAGAGACTTCTTGACTGTGGTCAAGGTCTCAAGGGGAATAAACATGTCTTAGGGACACGCTTACGCGGAGTGTAGGAACTCCAAATCTCTACGTTGAATTGTTAAGTTGTAATTAGGGTTAAATTAGGTTAAGTTAGGGATTCCGCGGCGGGAAACCCTAAAATGAGCGCGGCGGCTCTTTGACCTAATGCTAGGGGTAAAATAGTAATTTTGTCCACAGCGAGACATGTATGAAAATTTAGGGTTTTGGAAAAGTTTGAAACTAGGGTTATTGACTCGGCGGCCAAACGCTTAATCCTAATTCCTTCGGAGAATGACAGAGATAATGATAAGTGTAAAATGTGATGGTAGATGAATAAATGCACAGTTATGAAATATAAAGTACTGGAAAAAAAGATAATGCGACAATTGTCTCGCAAAATTACAACCGGGAAACAAATACATATATAATAATGAATTGGAATTTAATCTGCAGAGAGAAACTGAAAAAAATCGTTAGTGAAAGGTTAGACTAAAATATAATCAATACTGAAAACAAATAATATTAAAGGGGAATACAAAAATGCAAAAAGAGATTTTAGTGTAAATTTTAAAGAGAAATTAATATTAGTTTAAAAAAAGAGATTTAAATTTTAAAAAAAAAAGGTTTAATTTTTATCTTAAAAAAGTTTTAAATTTTATTTTAAAGAAAGAGTTTTAATATTATATTAAAAAAAAAATTTTAAATTTGATTTTTAAAAAAAGAAGTTTTTAATTATTAAAAAGAAGGTTTTAGTTATTATTTATTAAAAAGTGTTTTAGTTTTATATTGAAGAAAATTTTCTAGCTTATATTGTAAAAAAAGAAAAAATGTTAGTTTACACGTAAAACAAATTAGTTTATATATTGAAATATTTTTCATTTAAAAACATAAAACAGAAATAATATAATAAACATAAATTGGGCCGGATGGGTCATCACTTCCAATCCGACCCGGTAACCAACAGATAAGACATATGCAGTTAGGGTTTGGAAACCCTTGTGAGCAAGCCGCGGCGGCTTCATCCTCATCTTTCTCTCGCCTCTTTCGTATCTTTCTCATAGCTTCCGTCTCTCACCTTTTCTCCTACAATCAAAACAAGAACAGTAAACGCGCTTTCTATCTACCTTTTTCCGCCTGATGCTAGGCTTGAACTATGGACGATGAAGAAGAGTTTCAGCTCTCTGAGTCCGCGAGCTGATACGGGTTCGAGGAGGGCTTGACCGATTTGCTTTAAAAACCGATGATGAACATTTCTGAGGTTAAACGGTTGATTGCCCGCTGAAAGGCGACGGCGGTCTTCGATTAGTCCGTATTCCCGGTCGCGGTTGCCTTTTCGTGATATTGTTAACGATACTAACGGTTCGAATGATGTTTTTGTTGATGAACTTGCGGTGCCGTTGTTTTGTGTTTTTTCGTTCTTCCTTCGCCGCCGTTATGGTTAGGGTTTTTATGATTTTCCGGCCCCCTTTCACCATGGTGAGATCGTCCCTTTTATATCTTCTCTTTTTCTCTTTTGGGCCTTTGATTTGTGTTGGATTTGCGTTACTCTTTCACTGAGATATAATTTCGTATGATTTGATTTTGTCTGATTTGATTTTATCTGGATTTGTTTGGTTTGCTTTTCAGATACTGATTGGATTCCAATTGGATACGCTTTCTGATACGGATTGGATTCATCTGATACTGATTGAATCTTGCTTCCTCTTTTAGGATTTGATTGGGGGTTTTTGATTTCCAGCTGATATGGATTCTTTGATCTGATTCGAAGCTTTCCATTTCTGGGGTTTCTTGATTGAATATTACTTGACCCTATTTTCAGATATGAATTCGCTCGGATTTCATTTGATCTGTTTGATATCTGAACTGATTTGTTTTGATGGACTTGTTTCGTTCAGTTTGGTTATCAGTTGGAATTCACTTATTTTTCCTCTTCTTTTTTTCAGTGAATTGAGGTTGATGCTTCGGTCG
This sequence comes from Lathyrus sativus, assembly GCA_963859935.3. Lineage (NCBI taxonomy): Eukaryota > Viridiplantae > Streptophyta > Magnoliopsida > Fabales > Fabaceae > Lathyrus > Lathyrus sativus. Next base: position 786,832,066 of record OZ012735.1, on the reverse strand, counting down.
AGTCAGAATTGCCGAGGAGGGTATACGGCGATGATGATAGCTTGTCTGAGCCATTCGGAGAAGACACTACAATCCTATGTTGTTGCTCGTGTTGCGAGCAGGATGGCATCTGGTTTTTGGTTTTCAGATTGATTGTGAGGCCATGATGTGCGATAGCTGATGCCCTTGCATTCGGTTCCACGATGCCCCTAGCTTACTGCTTTGTTGGCTTGTCATGGTGACTTGCACCTTTGATTCAGGCTTGCCCTGAACTGATGTGATTACGTGAGCTCTGGTATGATTGGTGTTATGATTTTGTGCCGTTGTCTGCTGCAATTCGGTGTGGTGATTCACGTTTTTTCGGGACTTGCCATTCGAACTGGTTCAAATTGAAACCTGCCTTTAACTGATGCTGCTGAACTTTTTGATACATTGTTTGATGCAGTTCAATGCAGTTTGGCTTGTGTTTCGTTTTTCTGTTCTGTAGCAGTTTGAGATCCAGCAGCAGCCTTTACTTTCTGTTCACGTTTGGGACTTGGTTTTCATGAACTCACTTATGTGGTTCAGAATTGATGCAGTTTTGGTTGTGCACTTTCAGTTTGAATTTCCAATTACCTGTGGCTGTTTTATTTATGCAGCTTATGAACTGTCTTGCTTTGAGTTCTGTTATCAATTTTGTACTGATGCTGGTGTGGAATTTCAGGTGTTGGAAACTTTCGAAAACAAAACGACTCAGACCTGCCGGCATCCGGGTCTGAGTCCGAATTTACCTTTGTATCAGTTTGGAAATTCAATTGCGGCAAAAGCGAATCAGTCCCGCTTCTTTTATCACTTCTATCTCTCGGATGTCCCGCATGATAAGAACAAATGTTACTTGATCTGACGCCAACGGCGCGGATCGGTAACGGGGGTAGGACGCATCTTCAGTTGTGCCACTCCCGGCACTCGATGATGACGATGTTCTGAGAGTGTCAAACAATTTCTAACATCCTTTATGCTTCTGTTTTGTTTTGTTTCCCTTTGTGCAGGTTAATCAGAGGTTTGCGGAGTAATGTCCAATGGATGAACATCATGAAGACACCAATGGAGGATTAGGACTTAGGATTTTTAGGATAGAAGTAACATTTGTAATTTAATTTTACAGCAATTCAGAATGTAAAATGATTCAACTCTTTTGTACCATGATATTCTTTATAAAATAAAAATTCCCAAAAGTTTTCATTTATCCATGATCATTCAACTTTAAATTTATTTATATTTATTTCTAGTTAAAAAATTATAAACGTTTGTGAATAAATCCACAAATATTTAAATTCATTAACCTAGTCATAAACCATAAACATTCCCGAATGATATTCTTGTTCGTGCTTGTCTCGCCCGTAGTCCTAATCTCATCACCTGATTAAATTCACTTGCATTCCAACTTAAATTCTAACCAGCAACTTTATAACCAAACACGGATGTGCGCCGTAATCACAACAGATTCAGTATCAATGATAACCTTGCCTGTAATTGAATTCCACTGATCAAAGGCTAAGAGCAACAATCCAATAATATCCAATTAAACTGCGCCTTATTAACAGAAACGGAAGTGCTCTGGGAATAAACCATGAGCGCTGAAATGGATCTTAAATCCAGTTGTGCCCGACAAATTTCGACACCGAACACATGGAATTGGCGCCTTGATATAATCAAACCAGGTGATAAATAAATGCCTCAGAAATAGTGTCTCAAGTGTCTCAAAGCTCAGTAAAAGCCTGTCTTAGCGGAATCCACGTAAAATGACCAAAATACCCCTGGAACCAATCCTGCAAACAAATACCTCCATGACTTGATAGTGGTTAGCAGATGCACAGATGGGATGCTGTGTGAAATGATTGACTAAATATAAGGGTAAAATTTGGGGTATTACAATGAGCTTTTCATCTCTGGCATAGGCAGCCATCTTGCGACAGTACATCTTCAGATGAATATTCGGGCAATTGAGACCTTTGTACTTCGAAAATTCGGGCACCTTGAACTTGGGAGGAATGACAACATCAGGCACCAAGCACAATTCCAGAGCACTGAAAGAATTTGAGTTATGCCCCTCCATGGCTCGGAGTTTCTCGGCTAGATCTCGGCACATCTTCATGGCTTCAGAATCCTGAGCGGCAACAGGACTGGCAATGGGAATAGCAGCATGATAGTTCTGAACGTCGTCATACTGATCCATCAGAGTATCTTCGATATGGGGAACTGGGATTTGCACAGCAGTAGGCTGGGCGTGCAGGATAACTCCAACGGTAACTCCAGGCGCTGGGATTGGCTTAGGAGTGTTTCCTTCGACTGTGTTGTTGAAGTTCAACGGCATCCCATGAGAATTTGGAATTGGAACCAAAGGGATGGCAGTAGACCCTTGTCCTTGACCATTGTTGTTGACGACAGCGGCGGCTTCACGCTGTTCTTCCTCTCTCCTGGCTGCAAGGATGGCTTCGAGGATCTGGTCGATCTTTCCTTTCATAGAATCCAGCTCTTCCCTGCAGGCGGCTTGCTCTTGCTGAATCTGCTCCATCATTCGTCTGGTATTGGCTCTAGTTGCGTACTGGTGTCGAGGAATCAGCTTGATTTACTGGAGAGGAAGGGACAAAGACATAAGATTCTGTTGAAGGACCGGAAATGAAAAATGCACAACATATGAAATGCAATGCGAATGATATGCAAGATACAAGATCCAAGATCCCAAGATCATAGTTCGAACAGCTCCTGAAGCTGGTAACTGTAAACATAATTCCTGCTCAAAGAACATTGACAGGTACGACCTATGCGGGAAGATCTAGACATTCTACCCATAAACCCACTTACGGGATGGTTTCTACGTTTGGTTCCCTGGATCACAGACACTAGTCGTATTAGCGTCACGCAACAGGCTGGCTATATTATGACGATAATGACGATAAGGTCTCTCCTGAGCGGGGTCCTCGTGCTAGGCGCACAAGGAGCGAGTCCTTGGAGACTAACATTACACGACCACCAATATCGGAACTGGTGCTAACAAAAGGTTCCCAGAATCACGGACCCTTCATTAATCAAGTCGTGCAACAGGCTAGCTGCATTATAACGAGATCTACGAATAGGTCTCCTCTGGAGGAGCTTTCATGCTAGGCCCACAAGGAGCGAGTCCTCGGAGACTAACACTACTCAACTGCCAATTCTAAACTATGTGTTCTCTCTACTTTTACCAAAGCTCGGGCGTAGAGCCTTACTCATGATGTCATCCCAAGAACCAAGAGGCGACCAAGATAACAAGCACAAATAAAATCTACAAGAGAACAAATACAAAAAGCAAACAAATAAAAAACAAACACTCCTCACAAACCAAAAGATAAGCTCGACTCTCTCTTTGCATGGAGCAAAAATGTCCCCAGCAGAGTCGCCACCTGTCGCACCTCGAAAAATCACGGAGACATTTCGGAGAACGCGACCCTCGCGCGAAAGGCGCGGAAATGCGGTTCGACAGAGTCACCACCGAACTTTATTTTTCCCGAATAAACGGGAGAGGAAAATATCGAGAAAACCTCTTGAAACGAAAAGGATAGGAACAGGGCTGTCGCAACCATGTTCCGGGTTCGGGAGTCGTTTACGTGAGGGGAAGGTATTAGCATCCCTCACGTCCGTCGTACTCGACGGGAACCTCTTAAGGTAATTGTGGGGAGTATTGTCTAGGTTTACTTGTTTTCTTCTCGTTGTTAAAGGTAGAATTGGTAGGGTAAAAGGTTAAAGGCGCAAAGGAGAGATGGGTGATTAGAGGATAGGGTGCTCGCCAAGGATCGGGGCCCTTGTGCCTACGTATGCTCATTCGGACGAGAATGAGAAATCAAAGCGTCGTAGTTCGACTACGGGAAAAGGACGGGGGGGGGGGGGACGAAATAATGGAGGAAGATAGGAGTGTGGAATAGGGGAGAAAAATGGAAGTGTGCTCGCCAAGATCATCGCAATCTTGTGCCTACGTATCTTATATTCAAGAATGAATAAAGAATCAGAGCGTCCGTAGTTCGTGGTAACAATCACGAAAAGATGAGGTTTGAAAAGGCTTGAAGTTTGAGTTTGAGACGAAAGGGTGATTGACAAGCAACCCAAGAGCGCGTCTCAAGAGCTTGTCACTCAAGAATTCAAGGAATGCGAGATTCCAAGAACTCAGTTCTTTCGGGAATTGACTGAATGAGTTAAAGATAAAGAGTTGGATGTTTTGAAATCGAAAGAATGAACTAATAACAACTCAAGGGCGCGCCTCGAGAGTTACTCATTCGAATATTCAAAGAATGCTTGATTCTGAGAATATCCCTCTTTCGTAAGTTTTAAAAATGTTTGTGAAAGGATCGAATCGGAAAAAAATGGCATGCGAGGCCAAAAGGAAGTTGGTTTGGAAACGGCTCGACGACGTATCGAGGATTTGTTTGAAAATGGAACCGATTTGACGACGTGTCAAGTGTTAGGGTTGTAAGAAACGATATTAGTCCCTGAGGGTGCCCCTAATATCAAAAACCACGAGGAGTTGTGAATGAAATGGGTTGCGAATGCGGACGAGCATTCGACTTAGGAGAATGTTTGAAAATGATTGAATTTGAAAGAGTCGAAAGGTTGAGTGAATAACAACTCAAGAGCGTGCCTCGAGAATTATTCACTCGAAGACACAAGGAATGCTAGATTCCAAGTACCTCCTTCTTTCGGAGTTTTGATCGGAAAAAAAAAGACGTTGAGAATGTGTTTGAGAAGATCAAAAGATTGAATGAATAACAACCCAAGAGCGTGCCTCGAGAATTATTCACTCGAAGATCCAAGAAATGCTAGATTTCAAGAATCCCCTTCTTTTGGAGTTTTTCGAGAAAATGTTTAAAAGATGATTTGAAGCGAAAACGACACAGTCTTGACTGAGTTATCATCTATCAATAATTTGACCGATAATAATCATTTAAAGTCTTCATTGACTAGAGAATAATAAACAAAAGGAAAATGAAAGTTTTGACAAAAAAATGGTCTCGGGTTTGTTATTATCTGTCAATAATTTGACAGATTATAACTCGGGGTATCGTCATCGACCCAAAAACTTTGTAGGAATAGATCTAAAAAAAGAAATATGATTGAAAGTATATCCAAAATTATTTATCAAAGGATTTTTACAATATTAATTAAAGGAAAAAAGTACATAAAATAAATGAGATCTTAATAAACATTATCGGAAAAAAACATTTATAAAACTTAAATTAAAGCTTTTAAAAGAAAATCAGGAGAGAAAGGGGGTGTGAACTGGGATGTAAGGTTGAATGGAGATATGGAGTGTGTGTGTGTGTGTATCTAAGAGATCTCGTGGGCCTCAAAGCCCACCACACAAGAACATAGTAAGGAGCTTTAAGCAAAATAGGGGTGGTAAATAAAACCTAGACGGGCCTAGCCCATCAGAATGAAAACAAAAGCGAGTCTTCAAAAGAGGCCAACTGCAAGTGTATAACCTAAACAAGCTAATAACCATGGTAATGAAAATAACACACGAGCAGAAAAAAAAAGAACGGAGAATGAGTCGACGTCCGCGCCTGAACCTGTCTCAACCTCCGGCTTCGCATACATTTCAATCCCTCGCTGTGGTTGCCTCCATCTTCACTTCGAGTTCGCGAGTATTGTGTTGATTTTCGTCCAATCTCTCATTCTACTTCACCTCCTCTACGGGTGAGATTTGGGTTTCATATCCTCATCCTTTCTTTTTGGTTTAAGTTCTGTTTGGGATTTTTCTTTGATTTAGGGGTTTGGAGGTTTTGAATAATGGAAGAGTGGATGTAGAAGGGTTAATTCGAAGTTGATGGAGGAAGAAGATCTGGGTTGATGTTAGGAGTTAAAATTGGTTTTGAAGAGTTTAAGTTAAAAGGTTGAAGATGATGGATATTGTGTGTGGTTCTGTTGTTGTTGACGAAGGAGGTATGAGAATAGGTTGTGGATTTCGCGAAACAGGTGATGGCGATGGTTGTTTGTTGGAGATGCGAAGGTTGTGGGTGAAATGGGTTTATGAGGAGATTGGGGTTTTGGTATTTTTATTGAAAAAATATTAAAGGTTGGAGGTTACGTTGAAGAGAAAGAAGAAGATTAGAGGTTTATGGTTGATGATTTATTTTTGAGTTTGTTCGTAGAAAATGGTGAGGAGAACAGGTTTAAAGGAAATTAACGTGGCTTGTTTTTGCAGAGAGAAAGAGTTTATTGAAGATGTTTTTATGGTGAGTGAAGAGTTTTAAGGTTTGTTGGTAGAAAGGTAGGAGATGAAGTGGGTTGAAGATTGGGTCTGTGCTAGGTTTGAAGAGAGATTCAGATGGAGGTTGAATGAAGATGGCATCAAGAGTTGGAAAGATTGTCTGGTATATTTAGTTCTGTTGTTTTTTATGAAGGAGGTAAGAGAATAGGTTGTGGATTTGAGGATGCAAAGGTTGAAGAAAGGTTTGTGATTCTGATGTTGAAGGAGATAGAGATTTAAGTAATGAATTTTGATTCATCCCTTATTTCTGAAGGCATTCGTCTTATTTGAAAACTCTCGGGTTATAATATTGGGGGGACTGAAGAAAAAAACAGTTGCTGTTGGGGATAAGAAAAAAAAAGGAGCTAACCCGTTTGGAAACTTGAGAGTGGTGAGACCTTTTTCCTTCCAGAACAGAATGTGGGAGCTAGGTTTTATGGTTGTGCACCCCGGTATTCACCAGCTGTGAGGTGTTTTTGGTTTTGCAAATTTTGTATGTGAATCATGGCTGTATGAAATTTGTGAGCTGTCAACTACTTTTGGTGTTTTTGTAGTACAAATTGTTTTGGCACTATACAACTTTGTGTGGTGGCTTGGTATTGTTTTTGTGCAGGCCTGCTGTAACCGTACCTTTTGTAGTGAAAGATTGTTTGTGGATTGAAGGTGAGCCATGCTAGTTTTATTTGTTAGTGTCTTGTTGCGGTAGCTGATATTTACTTCCCTCTGTTTGTAGTTTTGCAGGTCCAATAGGGAGTCCAAAGTGATCATGGTGTGGACAAATTGTTGTTGGTATGGTTGTGGGGCATACTGGTTTTGTTGGAAATTTTCTGTGCAACATGCTGCAGGATATGGTTTTATGGGAGCTGCTGTAGATTAAAGTTGTTGCAGGTACCATAGTGGGCTCATTTCATTTTTATTGTCTGTTGTGTGTTTCTCAGATAGTACACATTCTTCATAGTAATTGTCCTTTCTCTTCTTTTTTAATTAGCAAATATGGTGTGTAATTGGAGCAATGCTGCATTACGGTTTTCATTTGCGGGCTGCGGGTACAGGTTATTTGTTTATGTGACAAATTGTACTGCAGTGTGTGAAGTGACCGTTGGTTTATGGTTGTGGTTATCCAAGGTGTGTACTGACATGTTGTCCTAATACTTTATCTATTTTATTCCTCATATTGTGACAGAATTTTCTTTTGTCTTATGCATGAGATGTGGCTTGGAGGTGCTACTTTTTGGTTGTGGATATCTTGTACCGATGGTGTGGTGATGGCAGGATATACATAGGTATTGAAGATGTCGGTTTTACAACTTCGAAAAGTTCACGCCTGGCCTTCCATCATGGTGATGTGCTGTGAAGAAAAAATATGGTATGCCTTGTGGTTTGTTTTTTTTCATTTTGCAGCAAGTGGTCTCCTGTGGGCCATGGTCATAAGTTGGTGGGTTAATATTTGCGTGGATTCCCACATTTCCTCATAGCATGTCTTTCAATTCACGGTCCAAAACTCTTTCCTTATGAATATCTTCTGTCTTTTCTGTCATCTATTGCAGTTTACATTTTGAAATTATCCTTCTCACTTTTAGCGGAGTCTGCTTTTGTTTGTTAGCAGCTGTATGGAATTCTCACTATGTACTATTATGGATGCGGCTACGTGTACGAAGAGGGAGAGTTATTGCTGCAAGTTGCTATTGTCTTTTATCAATACGGAAAGCTCTTTTTTGCATCTAATTTTTGTCTTTGTGGGCTCCACTCTAGCTATTATTCTCTTTGTAAAATGTGTGTGGGCTCATCTTCGTACTGCAGGCGTGAGTTTTTATGATCGATTTGTGTGATTGTGGCTCCCAACAGATCATAGCATGTAGCAGCTCTCTTATGGTTTTGCAAAATCGTTCACATTGTTGTAAAGGCTTGAAAATATATGGTCTGTGTAGTACTATTTTACAGCAAGGACTTTTCTTCTTTTTTAAAGTGTATCATGTGATGGTATTGGTAAAATAAAGGTGTTGTGCGTAAAGCTCACCTTCACAATTTTTTTGTATTTTTTTTTTGGCAATTTTATTGTAATGAAACATCTCCCATCGGTAAAGTTCTTGAATGGAAAATGTGTTGTAAACAAAATTTTCATTATTAATTGACATGGGCTTGCATTTTGCATTATTATTTCCCTTGTGAAACCCAAATTGATTGTAATTGGGCTTGGTAAATTTGGGCTCCAAGATATGAGTATGTCTCACAAAGCCTTGAATATTCTCGACTAGAACTCGAAATTAAAACAAACACGATCAAAATCGTACATTCTTGAAGACACATTCACAACCTCGAGAATTTGGTTCAAAAACTGTAAGCGTAGTATCAAACACACACCTCTTGAAAAGCACACCATGACCTGACATCTTCAAAAATAACAACACTTTTTTTAATACTTTTTTTTTAATAAAGCAAGTGAATAAAAATACCGAATGGAGGCTGTACAAAGGTAGGACAAATTTGGGGTATGACAGTAGCGTGGTCTAACGTTGACTGAAACACACGTGATCCCTCAGGTTTTCTAAAAAAGAATTGGACTTGGGCTTTTTTAGTTGATAATTGCACCCGAAGAGGCCCAGGCGTTTTAACTTGGTTTTGTTGCTATTTGCCACGTGCGTTTATTTCTTTTTCAATTCACTTTCTTTATTTTTATGTTTTAATGCATGATTGTTTTAATTCATTAAAAATAGTGAAATACATCCATAATTCTTGATTTTTTTCCTATGATTCCTCATTATGTTAATTGATTTTACATGGTGTTGGATTATTTTTAAAGCATTTTCTCAATTTAATTTGATTTTGCCATGATTGTTCATTTCTTTAATTGAGAAAAATGGTATGATTACTTGTAGGATTTTATTTCTTATGCATTGCTTAGAATAAATTCCTAGTTTTTTGTAGGTTGTTTCTAGATACCTTAAGTGACCTTTAGGTATTTTTATCCTGATTTTTAGGTTTCATTTGATTAGGGTTAGAAGTAGGTATTTAGTACCCTTCCCGTTTGCATTCTCCATAGCACACTTCATGGTTTTGCATTTTGTTAGTGCCCTTAGGCTTAGAGACTTGGCCTAGAATTTTAACCATAGCTTCCTAATATCTTGAGGATCCCTTAGGATTGTTATTAGAATTTTTATGATTGTTTTCCTATTTTTACTAGAATTTGCATGCTGGCTGGTTTTAGGGTGTTCCCAACTTAGCATACCACCTAGTTTTGCCCTAAAAGTGATCTTTTTGCAAACCATAGGCACCCAATAAATGCATGATCCCCTAGTACATAGGTTGACACCTTTTTAAGATCATTTTCAAGTCCTTACCATGTCATTAGCTCCCTTAGGATATACTTTCTTTAGAGCTTAACTGTTAGGGTTTCTTTAGAGGCTTTTGGTGGAAGATTCCTCTCCTCTTTGTGCTTCCTTTTACCTTGATCAATTCAAGTCATTCCAATATATCCTTGTCCATATCATGAGATCCCTCTTGTGAGATCCTGGTCTTCCATAGGAAGCACCCTGTGCATTCCATAAAGAGGTTGAGCCCATGAATGGACTCCTGGTGTTGAAACACACTGACCTAACCCTTTAGACAAACTCTAGGTTCTTAATCACCCACTCTTTGTCCTATTGACATAGGATCCCTCTTGTGAGATCCTGGTCTTCCATAGGAAGTACCCTATGCATTCCACAAAGAGGTTGGACCCATGATGGACTCCTGTGCTGATGCATATCAAATCAAAACCTTAGATTGATATCCAGGTTCCTCCTCAACAGTTTCTTTGTCCTATTGACATAGAATCCCTCTTGTGAGAGCCTGGTCTTCCATATGAAGCACCCTGTGCATTCCATAAAGAGGTTGAGCACATGAATGGACTCCTGTGCTGAGGCACATTAACTCAAAACCTAAGATTGACATCTAGGATCCACACTTCTTTTCTTTGTCCTATTGGCATAGGATCCCTCTTGTGAGAGCTTGGTCTTCCATAGGAAGTACCATGTGCATTCCATGAAGAGGTTGAGCCCTTGGTGGACTCTTGTATTGATACACATCCAACTTGATGAAGCCTAGGGATGATTTCCTTGTTGCTCACCTTGTTTACCCCTCTCTCCTTCCTTGATAGTTGGATTATTTGCATGATTGCATTGATTGATTGCTTGCATGAGTAGACACTCCTGTGCTTAGGTGCATGATTGCATTGACTGACTGACGCATGTTTGCTGTGATGCATTAGGATAGACTTGCATGAGTAGATACTCTTGTGTTTAGGTGCATGACTGCATTGAAAGGTGGAGGTGTCCTCCCTTTACTTGGTTGTTTTGTTTTCTTCTGTACTTGTCATGTTTGCATTAGAAGTTGAGGTTTCCTCCTTCTGCTTGTGCTGATGCATTCCATATCCATACATGTTCTTATCTCAGTAGCTTGATAGATTTACTCACTTGCTTAATGATTTTTACTTGTGTTTCCCTTTGACATGTTCCCTTAGGAGTCTTACATCCTTGTTTAAGGATAGTGATGACAAACATTAGGATGAATCCATACATGATAACATTAGGGTAGATTCCCTTTTCAAACTCAACACTAGGGCCATATTGCATGACAACAGTAGGGTTCTTGATAGTTCCCCTGTAGAGTCCTTATCTCTTCTCATCTTCATACAAAATCAAAACACTTAATAAAGGTTAACAAGTATTGTGCGTTACGAGCCTTAAGCTACTCAGGAAGTGGTGAGTGAGGGGCTTCTCCTCAATTACCTAGAGTGTTTAGTACACGCCCTTAGGGTGATGTGTGACGCATTTGTTCCTAAGTCATAGTCTCTAGTGCAATAAGAGTTACAAACATTCATAAAAAATCTTCTTCTCCTAAAAGACAAAAACAAACAAATTCAAACTCCTTTTACCCTGTGGAGTCTTTAATCAGGAAAACATTTTCAGACAAAAGAGCATTGTTAAGCTTCGGTTCTACCGCAAACAGGCATTGTCCCTAACTACTGGAACTGTAGTTTAACTGTACTCGGATAAAATTCACGAACAAACCTATGTTCCGTTTTATCTCGAACTACGTTCGCTCTGATATCTCATACCTATTGAGAGTACATAGGCACAAGATGCGATATCTTGGCGAGCCACCTTCCCCCATCTGCTACCCGTAGTTAGCCGAACTACGTTGACTCTGACTTTCTCTAACGAGAATACGTAGGCCCATAGCGGTGATGCTCTGTCGAGTCCTTTTTCTTTTCTTTTGAACCAACCTTGATAGGTAGATAGATAAACAACCCATCAGATAAACACAGCAAGCATGGATCCCGTTGAGTACAATGGGCGTGAGGGGTGCTAATACCTTCCCCTTGCGTAACCGACTCCCGAACCCCGAGATTTGGTTGCGACGACCTGTCTTTTCCTTTTCGCTAGGTTTCTCCCGTTCGTTTCCTTTCCCTTCCCGTGGGGTAAATAACGATAGGTGGCAACTCTTTTGTCTTGCCGGCACCTTTTTTCGCAGTAGCGACACCCATATGTTCTGCTTGCGCGGTATGTGCTGAACCTCCGCGGAGTCGAAAATTTGCATTTTTTCTCTTATGAGAGCTAGGTAATCGGCTAGGTTGTCGCTCTTTGCTTGGTATTATCCCCAAACTTGCGAGGCTACCAGCTGGGAGTTAGTGAAGATTCTTATTTCCTTGGCCCCAAGATCCTCTGTGAGGCGGAGCCCGGCCAGGAATGCCTCGTATTCGGCTTGGTTATTTGTCATTGGAAATGCTAGGGTTAGGGAAACTTCAATGATGGTGCCTTCCTCGTTTTCGAGGATGATGCCGGCGCCGCTTCCCGAGGAGTTTTAGGAGCCATCGAAGAAGGTGGTCCATTTTCGATTTCCTGGGGTTGATTCTAGGGAGGGAGTCATTTAGGCGACGAAGTCGGCCAGGACTTGAGCCTTAAGGGATTTCCTGCCTTCGTAGATGACGTCGAACTCAGATAGTTCCAGCGACCATTTTAGCATTCGCCCAGCCATGTCTGGTCGGCCGAGAAGCTGCTTGACGGGCTGCTCGGTCCTGACCACGTTGGTGTGGGCCAGGAAATAGTTTCGGAGACGTCAGGAAGTGACGACAAGGGCTAAGGTGACCTTATCAATCTGTTGGTACCTCACTTCGGGATCGTGGAGGGCCTTTCTCGTGAAGTAGATCGGCTTTTGCCCCTCGGGGGTTTCCCTGATCAGCACAGTGCTGACGACCTCGTTTGCAACAGCCAGATATAAGTACAATGTTTCGCTGACCATCGGTCGCGTTAGCACGGGTTGTTCTGATAGGACACGTTTGAGGTGGTGGAGGGCTTGCTCGCATTCCTCCGTCCATTCGAACGCGGCTTCCTTTCTAAGTAATTTGAAGAACGGGAGGGCGTGCTGCGTGGAATTGGCGGTGAAGCGGGAAAGTGACGCGAGCACCCCGTTGAAGTACTATATTGATTTCTTCGAGTTTGGTGTAGCGATCTCGGAGAAAGCTCGGCACTTGTCCGGATTTACCTCGATTCCTCGTTCTATCAAATAGAAACCGAGGAATTTCCCTGCACTGACCCCGAATGTGCATTCCTCTGGGTTGAAGCGCATCTTGCACCTCCTCGCCGTTTCGAAGACTTTCCTGAGGTGAGCCGTGTGATCGACCTCTGTGCAGGACTTGACGATCATGTCATCCATATATACTTCGAGCATGTCGCCAATCTCTCCTCAGAAGACGTTGTAGTAGTAATTGCCCGACCCCTTCATGAAGGTCGTGCTCTGCTTGTCGTGCTCAGCCATGGGGATCTAGTTGTATCCCGAGTACGCGTCCATGAAGGATAGGAGTTTTAAGTCCACCGAGTTATCGACGAGTTTGTCAATGTTGGGGAGGGGATAGGCGTCCTTAGGACATGCCCGGTTGAGATCGGTGTAATCAAGCACACATGCGCCACTTTCCATTATTATTTTTAACAAGTACAACGTTGGACAACCAGGTTGAATACCGGGCTTCCGAGATAAAATTTTCCTCTAGGAGGTCTTTTACATCTTTTTCGGCAGCCGGAGATTTTTCGGGGGACTGTCTACGCCTATGTTGTGCTATGGCCCTAGGGGCCGGGTTGATGGAAAGTTGGTGACAGGTGACCTCGGGGTCGAGTCCGGGCATCTTCGAGGCGCTCCATGTGAAGAGATCTGCATTATCGTGGAGGCAGGCTTGCAATTGTCTCCTCGCAGGTCGGGCATCCCTGCTCCTATCTTCACGGTCATTGAAGCGTAGTCTCCTAGGGTTATGACCTCGAATTCCCCATCAGGAAATGGGCGCGTCAGGTGGATAGGCTTCCCGGCGGATGATGAAGGAGTGTTGCTGGCGTCGTCCTCGCGATCTGAGCCTCGGAGAATCGGCTGTCGAGGTCAATGGAGTCGACGTGGCTTGTCGGCTCGATCTTCGGGTGGTGGAGGGTGTTTCCTTTTTAGTCGCTGGGCCGATCGTGCTCAGGCCCTTCATTGCCGCCTTGAAGCATCGGAGGGCAGCTTCGATGTCACCGTTGAGCATGACGACGACCCCTGTCCTGGTGTAGTACTTCATCTTCAGATGGACGGTAGAGGGTACTATGGTGAGGTCCGTCATCGTCGTTCTGCCCAGAATGCAATTGTAGAGTGATGGGAATTCCACGACCAAGAACTTGACGTTGATCTGTCTGGCTGTCTCTCTCTCACCAAAGGTGACTTTGAGCTCTACGTATCCCCATGGTCTAGTCGTTGTACCGTTGAAACCCTGGAGGTCGGAGCCCAGGTAAGGGGACAAGTTGGACTCCTCGAGCTGGAGCGTCGTGAAGAGAAAGGTGTACATGATGTCCACCGAGCTCCCACCATTGACCAAGATGCGTCTGATGTCGAAATTTTCCATCTGCGCCCGTATCAGAAAGGGAATGTTCGAGTTGGGGGCACTCCCGGGGATCTCCTCGAGATAGAATGTGATAGGGTTAGACAACCCTCGGAACTTGTTGAGTGTGCTCATCTTCCCGGAACTGTTGTTGATGAGCTCCTCGAACTTCCGCTTCACTGATCCGATGGAAAGTTTGCTCAGGGTTCCGCTGGAGATGAACATTGCTCTCGGGAACTACTCCCACCGGCTGTTGGGGCGCACTGGCTCTTCGGGCAGCTCGAGTTCGGCTGGGAGTCCAAATTCCCTGAGAGCAAACCAATCTTTGGGTTGACTGACGTTGAGGGCGACTTGAAGTCCGAAATCATTGTCAAGGATGGGAAAGTCTTCGACTCTTTTAGCTTTAGGGCCATCTTGCCGCTGGGGCTCTCCTCCCCGGGTGTATCTCTTCAGGTGCCCGTCCTTGATCAAAATCTCAATCGCATCCTTCAAGTTGATGCAGTCTTTAGTTACGTGCACGTGGCTTTTCTAGAAGTGGCAAAACTTCGACTTGTCCACATTGGGTTTTGGGGGTGTTGGCTTGGGGAAGCGGACACCTCCCCTGGACAAACTCTGTTTTCGTGAATTTGGCCAGTATGCGCTCGTGGGAAGAGACTAGGGCTGTGTACTCTGTGAAGCGGCCATCCGGCCCTCGCTATTCGTGGGGGTTCCCGGGAGAGGTCTTCCCGTCGTCAGTCTCCTCTGCGTCAGTGATACAAGGCTCCGTCCTCTCGAGACCCGCAGGGGGTTTCCCTGTCTCTCGTGTCACAGGCAGAGTTGGCCGCCTGAGTCTCCTTGAACCGGATGTAGTGTGTGGCTTTGTCAAGGAAGTCTTGGAGAGAACCTGGCCAGTGGATGGCCACAACTTCATAGAATTTAGAGTCACAGCATAGGCCCTGCTCCATTAAGTAATGTTTCATCTCGTCTGATGTCGTCACCTGTACCGCTTCCCGGGTGAACCTCTCGATGTAGTTCCTGAGGGGTTCATCGGGGGCCTGGATTATTGCCCCTAGCGCGACCTCTGTCTTCGGGTGGCGCCTAGATGCCGTGAAGTGTCACGAAAAGAGGTCCTTCAGGACCATCCACGATGTGAAGGACTCTGGCTCCAGGCTCTTGTACCAAGTCATGTCACCTTTCCTCAGTGTTGTCGGGAAGAGTCTGCACTTCATGGTTTCTCGGATGTTGCAGTAATCAAGCATGGCCTCGATATCTTCCAGGCGGTCATCCGGGTCGGAGATGCCTTCATATGTCGAGAGCATTGGGGGCTTCTCCATCCTGTGGGGGATGGGAGCTGCCATGATCTCCCGAGACAAGGGAGTCTTGTAGTCGTCCTCATCACTGAGAATCGGGGAGCGAGAGGGCCCTTGTCGGTAAGGGGCTTGATTTTGTACCTCGGTTGCCTGATTGGGGGCTCTGCCCGCGGTTGTTTGGCCGGTGGGTCTGCCCTTGTTATCCATGGCTCTATGACTCGTCTCTCCTTCCGTGGTGGCGACCTAGGCCTTTTATTGGAGGCAACAGGTTAGGGCCTTTCCAGCTGTGGTCGGTGATTTCTAGGACGAGGAGATAGATTCCTCGAGTTTCCGTTTTGGTCTTCCCGCGGAGGGGACTGGAACGGGGCTTCGTGCTCCAGCGTGTGAATACGCTTATTCTGTTGGAACATCAGCTGATTTATTTGGTTGATGGATGCAAAGAGGGAGGCCACCGTTGGGTCTGCTCTGGCTGGAACGGGGATGGGGTGGAATTCTGCCGGGCTCCTCGTCCGAGGAATGGTCTGGTGTGGAGCTTCGTCAGATGAAGGGGAGGCAGTCTGGCCATCCCTCTCGTCGGTCTCCGGAGGCTGGGATGTCCTCGCTTGCTTTCCGCCATTGGCGGCGGGAGCGTGGACTAGGTTGTGAACGGCGTCTTTACGGTGTGGGCTAGACATGATCGTGAAGTATCAAGGTAACTTTGGTTCTCTCCTCGGAGGAACGGGAAAGTTTGGTTCCCACAGATGGCGCCACTGATCTGACCTGATCAGAAGGGGATCGCTGGCTGGCCACACTCTGTTGGACTGCTTCCTGTTCACCAGTGTTTGAGAAGGAGACGGGGGTGTACCTGTAAGACACTTCGATGCCAAAGTGAGAGATTGGATAGAGTGACAGCAAATACACAAAAAGGGCAAGAAGTGAATACCTGACCCTCATTTGACCCCAGCGCAGGGCTAACGGTCATTTGAGTTAGGCTGGATGCTCAGGCCCAACCCAAGTGACTGCTAGGGCTTACATGGCGTAGTGAAGACCAACACGTGGTCTTCGCCTTAGTTCAACTGTCCCGTGATCTCCAAAAAGTGGGTTGACCTGCTCTTTCGGAGGTGGGTAGTTAGCTGATGACGTGTCCCCACGGAGGGGAACACGTGGAGAACGCGTGGAAGACACGTTGTTCTGCCCGACAGGAGGAAGGTTCTGCCCGGCGGGGGCAGCGTCTGGCCGACAGGAGACCTTGTGCTCGACATAGATGGTACAGGCCTGATGGGCCTTCTCAAGTTATCATTGGGCTGGGCCTGCTCGTTTGTGTCGGGGCCCAGTCCATAACATATATATATATATATATATATATATATATATATATATATATATATATATATATATATATATATATATATATATATATATATATATATATATATATATATATATATATATATATATATATATATATGTATGATGTTTTCACAAAATATTAATTTGAGTTCTTGATAGAGAAACTATACTTGATCCTCTGGTTGTCTTTGCCCTGCTCTTTGGAAGTGAATTGTTTGAGGACTACGTTGAGCATCTAACTGTTGTTCAATAGCTTCTTCTGAACTAGCCCATATAAGTGAAGATTTGCAGGAAATATAAAGGCAAGTGTGTTCTGAAATTCAGTTTTTATCATGTTATAACTTTGTTTATGTCGAGGTAATTTTGGTAAGAGAAAAAAAACCCATGCCTTTTTTCTAGGCTTAATTATTTATATTTTCAATGTTCTTTCTACATGTTTTTAGAACATAATAAGTAAGTAGTACAACTTCAACTACACAGTTTTTCTTATTATAAAAAAAATATCATTATTGATAATTAGCCTGGTAGAAGTTGTTCATTTTTGGTTTCGGTGAAACTCCCACAAATGTTAAGTTCGGAGATTGTGTGTTGACACAAGGTACATAAAAGTGTGACTAGGAGACGCTTGTAGAAGCTTAGCATCTAGATATCGGAGTTACGAGAGACAAGTACGTCTAACCCAACCTTTTTCGACGAAGTTATTTGTAAATTTTGTGTGGCAATATAAGTTGTGTTTCTTCAACGGATGATGAGTATTCGCGTGGGAGGGTAATTACGGCCATCACACAATTACTCAATATTACGAGGGACAAATATGTCTAACCCAATATTTTTCATTCACGAAAGAGTAAACTCTATTCCGTTATTTAATGTGTGTTGATGCGATTCACAAACACTCGAACGGTAGGCTTATTACGACCATCATACAAACATTTGAGTTTACGAGGGAACTAAATAAAATTAAAAGTAGATGTAATGGCAATATGGGACTATGGAGTTAGTAAAATAATAAAAATAATGGACCAAAGGCCCACAGTCCATAAAAATAAAACACATAAAAAACTAAATAAAAAATAAGGAAAGGTGCAAAAATCAAAGGCCTAGTATGTAGGGCCCAATAGCCAAACGCTTGGTCAAGGAGGCAGGAGGGGTCAAGGGAGTTGACTCCATTCCAACCCTTGGATGGCAATACGAGTGATCAAACAATTCAGGCTGAGAGTGCAGGGGCCATTGTGGTAGGGCATCCATGCAGAACCACTGTCAATGCAACGAAGTTAGTAGATCAAGTGGTAGGGGAAGAAGCCACGTGTCCGTTCATAGAAAATAAGGAATGGTATCAAAAGAGAAGGGTGGTACACATGAGTTCGTAACCTCATTCCCCTCTCTCTCTCTCATGCCCTCTCATACACCTCCCTTTAAACAACTAAACACAATCTCTTTACTAACCTAAAAGATCTACATGGCCAAGAATTCAAGAACATAATGAACACCACGTGGTGTTCATTCATCTCCTACCCAAAATTTCCAGAAACTACTCAAAACCAAAAAAAAAAACAACCGAAATGATGCCTTGAACTAGAATTTAAACTCAATTCAACCAAAAAAAATACCAATTCAAAGATCCCAACATATTCCTAAATCAAAACCTAAGTTTAAAAACTCATCAATCCACAATCTAAACCATATGATTCATGCGATTAAACATGCAACAAGCATGGAATAACAAAGAGGCATGGAAAAGCGCAAGAATAAGGGAGATGAAGGCCTTGGCAGCGCTTTAAAACATCGACTAGATTTTCGACAAACCTCAAGGTGAGTCTTCTAGTTCTTTTTCTCCATCCTTCTTATTTCTGTTGTTGTTGTGTGCTCTTCTCCTACTTTTCTTGTTATATTTTTCCTTCTCCGGCGAGTGATTGGGGCATAAGCTCTGGTTCTCTTAAGCTTTAGGGAGAAGCTTGATGAACCTTCTATGAGGGAGTTAGATCGTTTAACAACGGATGTCAAATTCCATTCAACCAGTTAAAGAAATCTTCTGATTAGGAAGGTTAATTTCTCATCATTAGACATTCCATAGGAAGTATCCTTCAACAGGCTTTAGGAAAGATAATCTGTTAGATAGCTTTTCATCATCTAATTCCATTTCTTTTATTTGGAGATTGCAAGATAAACCTGCAAAGCATAATAAACTCAAGTTGTATGATTTCTTGAATAACTTGGACCTTAGGTTTGAATTCAAAACGATCTTCTCAGAATTTTCTTGGAAAGATTAGATGAAGTGTAATTGGGCAAGCTTCATAACTGACTCCCACAAATCTGAGCATAAGGATTCAAGGATAGTCTGAGAATTAGACGTATCAATGATGTTGATATACTCAAAATTGAGACAGAGCACCTACCAGAATGCATTTACCTCTGACGATATTTTTAATAAGCTTCTTCTGAGCTGGTGAGAGAGACTTTAAAACTTTGACCATCCCTACACAATCAACTTCTATAGTAATACCGTCAACTTCTATAGTTCACATAAATTTTTACTTGCTAAACAAAGTAACCTCAAAAGACTTAGTGATTGGTCTATCTACAATGAAGTTCACTAAAGACCATCTATGAAGTGTGTCAAATGAGGAAGCAAACATGAATCTCTTTTAAATTAAAAAATCATGTTTCTACCTCAAGACCTCTTGAGCTTCTACATATGGACCTCTTTGGTCCCCCAAGGACCAAAATCATAGGTAGAAACTATTATGGCTTTGTTATTGTAGATGATTACTCATGATTTTATTGGGTGTTTTTTTTGTCTAGTAAAGATGAGACCTATCCGGCTTTTAAACAATTTTCTAGATTGTTTTAAAATAAAAAGAATTTGAAAATCGTTTCCATCCGAATTGATCATGGAGGAGAATTTTAAAATCACCTCTTTGAGAAGTATTATGACAAACATGGCATTGAGTTTAATTTTTTCGCTCCTAAAAATCCACAACAAAATGGTGTAGTGGAGCACAAAAATTGAATTTTAGAGGAGTTAGCGAGGACTATGCTTAATGAAGGTAATTTGCCTAATTACTTCTGGGCTGACACTATTAACATGGCTCATTACATCATGAATAGATATGTCATTCGTCCCATTTTAGACAAAACCCCATATAAACTACTTAAAGGTAGAAAACCTAATGTTTCTCATCTACACGTTTTCGGATGTAAATGATTTATTTTGAACAATGGAAGGGACAATCTACACGTTGTTGTTGATATATGTTCATTGTCATTTAATTGTGTAAAGTTACGCATATATGAGATTTTTGTTATTGGTTTGTGATTGATCGTTATAGAAAAATTTATGTTCATTATCATTCAATTGTGTAAAGTTATGCATATATGAGATTTTCGATAGCGTGTGTTGTAACACCCCGCGCTAAACTATCGTGGAAAAATAAGATAAACAACAGAAACAATTCAGAGTGCAACAAATAAAATCCCATGACGACCGTCATGGATGTCACAACCGTCACGGTCATGACGAGCGTCATGGAGCTGTGACGACCATCATACTCCCAAATTCTCAAACGCAGCAGAGGTGTCACATTCTACACTTAACCAAAACACATACACCTGCAAAAGATCATTTACTAACATAC
This sequence comes from Lathyrus sativus, assembly GCA_963859935.3. NCBI lineage: Eukaryota > Viridiplantae > Streptophyta > Magnoliopsida > Fabales > Fabaceae > Lathyrus > Lathyrus sativus. Next base: position 786,811,702 of record OZ012735.1, on the reverse strand, counting down.
GTAGCACAAAATTCGGATGAACAAACAACGGTAACTTGTTTAACATTTTAATCATAAACGCCATGTTATAATACACTTCCAACGATTCGTACTAATTCAATTCCATTAAAATTCAGCAAGTAATTATCTTGCATCAATTCACTAAAACAACTATGCATCTAAGCAACATTGGGCATTATCAGAAACAACCAATCTACTTGCCATAGTACTTAATAAAATTCAGCAACAAGGAATTCAATTAAAACAATAACATTAATCGTTCATCCCCCCAGAGTGCTACGTATCAGAGCGACCAACGACCTTAAACATAAAGCGACACTTTCTTCCGAGTTACCTGCAAATTACCACCAACGGAGGTAACATACAACGTAAAGGGTGAGATATCAATAATATAACATAAGGCATGATAAAAGTCATGTCAGAATATTATCACAGCATTATAATTCCAGCAGTTCGCATAAATATTAGTAATAATTAAACTGCAACCATACTTTATTCATAACCACAACAATTATTATCATATCTCAGCAACTCATCAAAACAACTCAACAACGCAACTCAACAATGCGACTCAACAATGCAACTCAACTGTGCATATGCATGTGGTACCATTTTGGGAGACAACACTCCACAATAATTCGGGAGACAACTCTCCACAATAATTCGGGAGACAACTCTCCACAATCATTTTATTTTGTCATTAAAGACACAACCGTCGCCAATCCAGGCCAAATGATATGCTATGAGATGCAACTATTATGGACTATAACACAACAACAACAACAACAACAACTGTGCAACAACCGTGCAACAAGGCATCACGCCTACAACCAATCATCCATAACATAAACATCACATTTTGCATATATTATGGACTCACCATTTCAATCTGTTCATATCAGAGAACTACCAACAGTATCGTTCCTACGAATAAGACTCTAACACATATTCGCAGAGAACAATTAAAAACAACCTCGTCTCTACAATCGAGAACTCAACAGCATTTTCATGTCAGAGAACAATTGACAACATCATTACTACAAATAAGAACTCAACACATTTTCATATACCTTCATACGGGTAATATAACTACAACTTATCCACGTAATCCAAGGAGAATATTATAATAACATTTTCTCAGCAAATGGGAAATTAGCGCGTGTCGGCGCCGATTCCCAACATTACTACATAAACTAACGACATAAACATTAATGCAGGCGTAGACAAACATTAACCCTTAATATTTCTCAACCTACGGGAACATTTACCCTTAATATTCTCTTAATATTTCTCAACCTACGGGAACATTTACCCTTAATATTCTCTTAATATTTCTCAACCTACGGAAACATTTACCCTTAATATTTCTCGATCTACAGGAACATTAATCCTTAATATTTCTCCCACTTACGGGAACATTACTACGGTAACATTACTACGGTAACATTACTACGGGAACATCACTACGGGAACATCACTACAGAAACATTACTACGGTAACGTTACTACGGGGACATTACTACGTATTTGCCCCATTAGGGAAACCTTAGAGCATCGTATATAACACATTTATTCTTACATAGAAAAACCCCGTCCCTAACATTTATCGATTGACGAAAATTATACATATGAATCAATTCCCTACATGAAATTCATCATACCCACGGTTATAGAATTGAACCCCACCCTTACCTTGAATAGAGGCCAATTCCAAGCTTTCTGGTTCTGGTTCCATTCTACGGTAACTCTCCTGCAACTTTCTTCCAATTTCACCGATGGAAATTCTTTTGTTCTTACTTTCTCCACAGTCACGTTTCTTTTTCCTTCTCTTCAACCTTTTTCCTCAATTTTGGTTTTCTGAGCAGTTTATCGTTCTTTTGCTCTTTCTCCCACCACTGTTTATCGTAACTTCCTTTCTCTTCTCTCAAAATCCTTTCTCTGGCCGTTTATCGTGCCCTCCTCTCTTTCCCCAAAACTTCTCTATTTCCTTTAATCCCTTATTTCTTATTTTATTATTTAAATCCAATAATAATAATACTACAAATATTATTCTCCCACTAATAATAATATTCATAATAATAGTAATAATATTCCACCAATAATAATATTAATACTAATAATAATAATAATAATAATAATAATAATAATAATAATAATAATATACTATTAATTATTAAATTATCACCAATTATTAATTATATTATATTAATATTAAACTCCAATAGTTATTAATAATTCTTACGGTCTAAGGGCATCCATCAACGCCACTCAGACACACCTCCCACATAAAGGCGCACCAACAATTCATAAATAATTATATTTAAAATGAACGGGCGTTACATGTTCGGTTAGACTATTTGATTCAAGTTGTTTCTACTATGCCATAAAACTTTTGAAAATTATTTTTGTCAAAAGTTTAATTTTTAATTTGTGATCAATTCACTCTCTCTTTAGATCAAAGTCTATGATCTAACAAGTGGTATCAAAACTCTAGTTAATTTCGTGCCTAAAATCTTTACTTTCAACTGCATCTTGGTCTGCCACAAAATAACTAAGGTTGTCTTAGGGGACAATCTCCAACTCAACATATCAACGAGCCTTCAAAATATTGTCATAAAATAACTTGACAAAAAAACATTAAAAGGACCAAGAGACCACACGAATGTATCGAGGGTCTTCACATAAAGCCTAACTTTAGCTAGCAACGATAGAATTTCACTCAGATCCGCCCCCAGGCTGCTGCTAACCTTGAAAGAGTTAAGGCTTAAGTCTCACTGCCACATGTCACCAACCCAGACCCCATGTCTCTAACCGCCCATTGTTTCCTATCAATAGCTTCATACAGGCCAAGATAAAGACTCCTAAAATTAGAAGGGCCAATACACCTAGAAATCAAAAAAGAAATAGCACTTTCATCCCCTAATTTATATGTTTACTCGTCGATAGATCCCGCATCCCCTAACTTACGAGTATAGTTATTAGGATTTAAACATTTTATTATATGAGTTTGAAATATAATATTTAATTTTTATTGTTTTGATATCTATTTCGATTATATTTGAGATTTTTTCTCTTTATTGAGTGTTCAATATTTTAAGTTAGACAAAAATTTAATTTGATTCATAATTAATTATTATTTTAATTATAGTCTCATAATTAATTGGAATCCTTTAATTCTATTTTTAATATGTCAAATTTGTACACTTTTGTTAATTTTTAACTTAAATTGTTTAAGATGGACCTCCATCAAAAATTTCTTTATTTATTTTAATTTTAACAAAATTGTTTTATTGTCAAATAATAAATCATTTATCATATCAGTTTTGAATGTATTGTTTTAGTTTTCATCTCTATATTAAATGTTCTATATTTTATGTTAAAAAAACTTATATTTAAAAATATATTTTTGTGCTCTTATAAAATTATATATCTATTTGAAGTTTGAGCATTATGTTTGTGTTTTTTATGCGTTTTTATTATCAAATATGGTAACAACCAACACCGTATTTTATTTATTTATTTTATAATTATTATTATGTATTTTTAAGAAAATATTAAACTTTATTTATTATCAACAACTGATTGTAATATATAAAAAAATAAAGCTATTTATAATATTAAAAATACTATTTTTCGTATTTTTTATATACTGAAAGAGGGTATTTATAGTGTACTCACAGCGCAGGGCCAACGGTTATTTTGTATTATGTTGGATTGCAAAGTCCAATACGAGTAACAACTAGGGCTTACATAGTGTAGAGAAGACCATCATGTGGTCTTCGCCCTGCATCAACTGCCCCGTGATCTTCGGAAGGTGGGCTGACCAGTTCTTTCGAAAGTGGGTAGTTTCCTGATAACGTCTACTTGTATGGGGAATACGTGGAGAAAACGTGTGAGCTCTCCCCGTGTTAAGTAGTGGTCTCCCCGACAGTAGAATCTAGTGTGCCCGACCTGGGGAGAATTGGGCCTCGTTGGGTCTTCTTGCATAGCCTGCCCAATTGTAGAGCAGGTCTCGGCCCAGTCAAAAACAATTTCCATACTCATTAGTTGAATAATTATTGAAACAAAATGTTAGAGTTTCAAATTTTGGTGTATTGTAATCATTACAAATTAAAAGATGATCAATATACTCTCCTCTATACTGTACTAAATTGTTATATATATATATATATATATATATATATATATATATATATATATATATATATATATATATATATATATATATATATATATATATATATATATATATATATATATATATATATGTGTGTGTGTGTGTGTGTGTGTGTGTGTGTGTGTGTGTGTGTGTGTGTGTGTGTGTGTGTGTGTATATGTGTGTGTGTGTGTGTGTGTGTGTGTATGTGTGTGTGTGTGTGAGTGTGTGTGTGTATTGTTTGATCCCATGGTTGTCTTTGCCCTGCTCTTTGGAAGTGAATTGTTTGGGGACTATGTTGAATATTTAACTGTTGCTCAATGGCTTCTTCTGATCTAGCCCATATATTTGCGGGAAATATAAAGGCAAGTGTGTTTTGAAATTCAGTTTTTGTCATGTTATAGCTTTGTTTATGTCGAGGTAACTTTTGTAAGAGAAAAAAAAACTCATGCCTTTTTTCTAGGCTTATTTATATTTTCAAGGTTCTTTCTACATGTTTTTAGAACATAATAAGTAAGTAGTACAACTTCAACTACACAGTTTTTCTAATTATAAAAAAATATATCATTATTGATAATTAGCTTGGTAGAAGTTGTTTATTTTTGGTTTCGGTGAAACTCCCACAAAAGTTAAGTCCAGAGATTGTGTGTTGACACAAGGTACATAAAAGTGTGACTAGGAGAGGCTTGTAGAAGCTTAGCATCTAAATATTCGGGGTTACTAGGGACAAGTACGTCTAACCCATCCTTTTTCAACGAAGTTATTTGTAAATTTTGTATGGCGATATAAGTTGTGTTTCTTCAACGGATGATGAGTATTCGTGTGGGAGGGTAATTAAAGTCATCACACAATTACTCGATATTACGAGAGACAAATACGTCTAACCCAATTTTTTTCATTCACGAAAGTGTAAGCTCTATTCAGTTATTTAATGTGTGTTGATGCAATTGACGAATATTCGAACGATAGGCTTATTACGACCATCATACAAACATTTGAGGTTACGAGGGAACTAAATAAAATTAAAAGTAGATGTAATCGAAATATGAGACTATGAAGTTAGTAAAATAATACAAAAAATGGACCAAAGGCCCAAAGTCCATAAAAATAAAACACAAAAAAAAACTGAATAAAAAAGAAGGGGAGGTGCAAGAATCAAGGGCCTATTATGTAAGGCCCAATAGCCAAAAACTTAGTCAAGGAGGCAGGAGGGGTCAAGGGAGTTAACTCCATTCCAACCCTTGGATGGCAATGCAAGCGATCAAACAGTTCAGGCTGAGAGTGCGGGTGCCTTTATGGTAGGGTGTAACACCCCACTTTACCCCGTACGCGTATTATAGGAATATTATAGAAAATACATCAAAGTTCTAAAAACATGTAGAATGTCACACTAAGTAACTTCATAAATAAACCAATACTATCTAGCTTTCAATTAATACGCGGAATAAATTAAGTTCCTTAAAACATAATTTCCACCACGATGTGATCGTACATCCTCAATCCAACAAATAAAAGATACGTAACAATAAATCAATAAAATAAGTCAAACATAACGTAATCCCATTATCCCATGTTACGTATCAGAGAGACTCTTAGGACTCGATCAAATAGAAACACACTCTAAGCACTACTCAGGTACCTGGTCATCTGCACTCCCCAAGGAGCACAGACACAATAAACAGAAAAGGGGTGCAAACTACATTCAATAAATAAGCGGTGAAATACACATGCTAAGGAGTAGTTACACACCACACATACAATCATACACATATAATGCACATACACGTGGCACATCGATTACTTGGCATCAATAGCCCATATTCAATTACAATTATGCAATGTGACTCACGGACTCGACACAATGCATGCGGTACTAACACAAATACATATGGTTCACCCTAGAAATCGATTTCCGTTGGAATCCAGATAAGTTTTATACATTCCTCTGAACTACAACTTATCTCCACAACGACTTCCAAATGAAGTCCGGATGAAACTAGGCACCCATCATGGATTCCCACCTAGCCATCTCCATAAGACACATGACACGAAATGCATGACAACACAATTATGCAATATAATAAATTCATCATAACTTCACGATTATCAAGGATCCACTCGAGCCATCCACTCACCGTAATCCTCTCGGTAATTACCACATCACACAAGATTATTCACATTCGATAATGATGGCTCACCATCATCAAAACACCCCCTTAAGGGCACACCCATATCATTCCACCTTTCTCCCGATTTAATTCATTACTCTTATTTCTAGGTTCATTTTAGTCATATTAGCCCTACCGAATCAACGGAAATGCGTCCCAAGCGAACCCTAGACAGAAATAACAAAACTGGGGGGAAAGTCATCCCAGACTGTCCATACGCGTATCAGCATGATCCATACGCGTAATGTCTGTTGTCATACGCGTATGGCCCTCCCTTACGCGTAAGGCCAGAGGCTTAAACCTCCCTAAAACCCCTCAGAGTCTAACCCTACGCGTAAGACTACCCTCATACGAGTATTTCCCATACCCATACGCATGTCACCAGATGGTCGTGCTGGCACTGGGGACATGGCACGTGTGCTACGCATACAACCCCATTGGAAAGTTCCCCATACGCGTATTGACACCCCCAATACGCGTATGACCAGCAGATCTGTCAAAAATTCAGATCTCATCATCTCCACGAGTTTCCTCTCTAGATCTATCATTCCACCTTCCCCTTCCTCCAAAAACTTAGATTTCCATCGATTTCAATGAATCTTATCTTCTGTTCTGTCAAGATTCTAATTATTAGACCTAGTTTCGATTACATTTAATCCTTAGTTTTCAGATCTGTTAATCAAACGTAATCTATCACATCTTCAGGAAATTCCCACATAAATTTTCATATTCATACCAGAATCATACATACAATATCATGCAATGATCATTCAACAAAACAGCCATCACAGGAAAATCACAATATCACGAAAATCAAATGAAAAGGTAAGAACAGACCAAATTCCTACGAGAGAAAGGACCTCTCATTACCCTCTCATGTTAAGTCACCCATATTGAAATCCATTCTCCCCTCTTACCTTAGATTGAAGCTTTTCTAACCTCCCTTTTGAGGGGAATTACGATTACTCTGATTCCATCCCCTACCTCGGTTACGTAGGCACAAGATGCGAGTCTTGACGGGTAAACTTAGGACTAACCATTAGGTCTCTTTGTCACTCTTAACCCTTAGCACATATAATCTCAAGCAGAACATTAAGCAAAAGGTTCATGTAGAATACTACAGAAATTTAGGGTGCTAGTATCTTCCCTAAGCTTAACCAACCCCTTACCTAGATCTCTCCCTGCATTGTGTTTACGATGCAAAAATTAGGTTTTCCTTATTTCGACCTTTTCTTCTGGATAAATCAAAGATCGTTTGTGAACTAAAGATGTGATTCAAATTAATTAATAATTTGATATCTTATTCTCACCGCAATTGAAAATGGCGACTTCATTGGGGACCTTCCTAATTTTTAAGGGTTACCCCTACTTTGTTTGTTGTATGCTATTTACTTTATTACCTGCTTGTATATAATATATCTATTGTACCTTGCTTGGGGTATCTTGATCTTGAGATAAGTCTTACACCCGTGTCACACCCTAATTTTTGACTTTAAGACCCCACCTCCTTCATGCATATTCTTGCTTTATTTAACTTTATATTTCGTATTCATGTTCATTGCGACTAACCAATTCGCGCAGATGCAGTAATGTCTGTGTAGGTGATTACACTGAAGCGTCCTAGGGATGTGGCTAATACGTTTGGGGTTTAGAGTTCACCTTTTTGAAATTCAAGCTTAATTTAAGAAGATCTCTCATATGAATAAGTCTATCAGATTCAATTTAAATTCAGAGTGTACCAACCGTTCTCAAGACTCAATTTGCAAGAACTCGATAAGGATGGACGTTAGCGTCAAGTAAATCTACTCCACGATAATTGAAGACGTTGCTATATCAATTTAATTTGTTTAAAGTTAATCCACGAGTCAATCTCCTCACTTCACATTCAGATCCTTTTAAGGAGTCAAAGGACCTCAAATTACGACGGTGTATAAGTCTTTAAGGCTCAAGGCCCATTTTGGTTATGTCAAGCCATTTGTCTAAGTTGTGATGTTTTGGCCAAGAAGACGGATTCCTGTTTTATTTAACCCCGAGGACAACTTTTCAAAATCTTAGAAGAGGAACCCTTACTTGAAGACATTAAGATCCTAATCGCTACTTATCATTAACATAAGTACATGAAGGTTTGGAATTGGTGATACGGCAATACAGTTACATTAAGAGAATTGTTAAGATAATTATTATGGAGGAGGAAGAATATGCATCACTTTATTTGTATTGAATCAAGCAGATATTCTATTGCTTTGGAGTTCATTCACACAAATACTACATGTGTTTGTTTCAAGACAAGCAAATAATTGGTACAAGTTGGGCTACGTGCCACAATACATGTTCACAGCATTTTGAAGAACATATCCTGACCCAAATATCATGATCATATTACAGGAGTTAACTATTTCCAAAGCATCTATGAGGTGAAATTGACGACATAAAACGGTGGCCTCGACTTCCAACACCTTGGAGTACTTGTTCTAGAGGATGGTTTAACATTCTAGTCAGCTCTTAGTATGGAAGTGTCGCCCCACCTCGAACTCGCCAAACCGACTCCGTCATCAAGTTGAAAGCACAAGTTAAAACCGATCTCCTCCGTTGGATAAGAGGGACTGATACGTCAGTATCACCTAGAACCTGAAGCAGAACATAAAGGGGTCAATATGAGGAAAGCAGTCAGCAACATTAAATTACCCATAGCCATTATCAAATACTCAGACATTCACAAGAACGAAGAAAAACAGCCAGTAAAGAAAATCCACACAAAAATCCCAGGGGAAGCGCTTACCGTAACAATATGTTTTGAGCCAATCCACATTAAACCGCATACATTCACAGAAAAGCCAGTGTCATAGATTCACACTTCACTAATACACAACTACTTGTGAAAACATGTAAACAGTAACAGTGGGGAGAAATTAGCAGCATCACGTACATTTGCAAAAAGAACACAGTATCCGAATTTCAAAATAGCATTGTCGCGATACATGCACGCTGATGCACACGAAAGATAGCAACAGAGGTTCCTCACTTCGCTACAAGCATCTGGAAAACATAGAATGCAAGAGTTAGCTATCACCGAAGCAGAAAACCGGTTTTGTTAAATAACTGCAATCAAAATGGGAAGACTTAATTGTTGAGAAAATCAAATTGATTGAAATACGGTTCTCATCAGTGAAGTGGCATACCTCAAGAACCAGTCATGATCACAATATCCCAACCTTGCCGAAGCCACTCCGAGAGAACCGTATGCGAACCTGACTACTACAAAGCAAAAAAAAAGAAGGCGTTAGCAAAACTCAAATGTCATCCATAAACTCAAAGTTGAGGAATTGAACCATCATCCAACATCTGGGCATTTATCCATAACAAATATTGAAAGATATTCTAAAAACACAACCAGGCACCATTAACGGAATTATGTGGAATTAAACACAAAAGGGGTAGGAATTAATTTCAGCCCTTAGTTCAATTCACCATCGGGCTGACTTCGAGCAGCCAGAAGGGTGACAACCGGGGTTGTCGCCAGCTCCCTACCAAGCATCGAAGGTAACAAAGTTTCGGACAAAGAAAAACGATTAATTTTGGACAGCTTCCACTATAATTCAGAGCATCACAAATAAGCTCGCACGGTTCAGACCATCAAGTCATCATCACCGTTATACCTTTCTCGCCAATGGCATGAGATCGGCAGTCTCCAAACTTAAGCTGGGCTCTGAAAAAAGAAGAAGAAAAATCATTGTGCTTCCAAACAACTCTAGAATTCGTCACAAGAAAACCAAGACAACAACGTTTATCAGAGGCAAGCATCTCAACACAGTTCACAGCAGGTATCACACCAAGCCACGAGAGACAACCTCAACCTGCTTAAAATAACTCACAAGGCCAATGAACTGTTTAAAACCTCCTGTCCCCGACAATGCATGACATATTGGTAAGAGACTCAATAAACGGCGGCAGCCTTTCGGCACAGTTAACCCCAAAATAGCTCTCAACAAATTTCGAAGGGGCGATAACGGTCCTAAACTCACGGTTCATACTCGGTATCATCATCACGATTTCGAATTTTTCTCCAGCAGTAAGAGTTTCTGAGCTACAGAACAACAACAGAACAACACCAATAATCTCGTTTCATCATCTGTGACAACAGCAACATATTAACTGCAAACAAGAAGCAATTTGAGGTCCAAGAGTAAAGATAAGAGAAGGTTCTTAGCCCTCATCTTTGGTTCATCATTGGGAAAAGCTCGAGTAGCCGGAAGGACAATGAAGGGATTAGTTGTCAAAACTCCCTACCAACTCGAAAGCATCAGCGGTCAGTCGAAGGCAACAGTGGCCATAAAACCTCTTAGCTCAGACGCAATATCGTCATCGCCGGTTACAACACCTTTCCTGGTGTCACGGTGAAATTTGGATGTCAAGCTATTGATTAACTTGAATCTTAATTCATTTGCAACCGGTCTTTGATTTGTCCAAAGGAAGGGAAAAAGATCGAAATACCCACAATGCAATGCAAATGCAAAGGTTAGAGAATTATAGGTTCGAGGGTTGGTTAAACTTAGGGAAGGTACTAGCATCCTAAGTTTCTGTAGTACTTTACAGCAACTTCTTGTTTTATGTTTGTTTATTACTATGGATTATCTGCTTAATGGTAAAAGACCTAATGGTTTGATTCTAAGTATACTCGATAAGATATTGCATCTTATGCCTACATATCCTGACGGGAATGAAATCAGAGTATCTGTAGTTCCCCTAAAGGGTTTGAGGAGTTCTTTGACTGTGGTCAAAGTTCCTACAGGATAAGGTAGTTGATTGAATGGTTTTAGGAGAAAAGACGAGTTGTCATTTTAAGGGAGATTACTCGACTTTAGCCACCACAAATTTATAGGAAAATAGTCTTTGTATCGTCTTAAGAGAAGGGCTCAAGTAATCAGATTGTCAACAAATACGCCTCTATCTCTCTTAAGCGAAAAAAGTGCCTACATATTGATTGTTATTGATGTGGGGCATGAGAAGTTTTATCTCGCTTAAGATGATTAACATCTTATTCTCTATTGTGTTTAGATAATTGTATCGAATTGAATTGTTTATTCTATGTTGTAAAAAAGAAAAAGGTCCTCCATATGGGGTAGGATCTATCTTAAAAGATCGACTTGAATGGGATCAAGGATCAACAGGGATTATGGTGCAAATGATATGCATACGCACAATTGTTTAAGTCATCCGCAGATTCTTCCTTTGGACGCAATGCATCAATCTATGCAATAAAGATAAATGCGATAAATGTAAATTGCAGATAAAGTAAAGGTTACGGATAAATGTAAAAGCATACACAAACGCATGAAAGTGCTAAGTGAGTGAGAGTGATGTGAATTGTGAGTGGGGGCGCAAGCGTGCACGATAGATTATGATGTTGATTATTTTTAGGCGAATTGATTAGCTTAAGAAAAAGTTGTAATTTAGTTTTATGTGAATTGATTTGTAAGAAGAGAGTTGAATTGATTTTAAGAAAATTATTTGATTATTTTAGTGAGATTAGATTAGGAATTAATTAGATTTTTCGAATAGAAATAGTTTTAAATAAATATAGGCTTTGAGAAAGGCCATAAAAGGTTTTATTTTTATCTTATTAAAACGAAGTTAACTACGAAAAGGCTTATTATTTTACAAAAGTTGTCACTATAAAATAATTTACTTAAAAGGTTTTCTAATATTAAAAGTTTTTTTTTAGTTATTATTGTTAAAAGATAAAAGTTACTTTATTATAAAAGGATTTTTTTTTGTTATTATTATTAAAGATCAGAATTAACAAATTTATTAGAATAAAATGATTTTGTTATTATTAATAAATAAGTACTAGTTAAGTAAATTATGAAAATGGTTTTTATTATTTTTACAAATTAATATATCATTAAAAGGTTATCATGTTGTTTTGAATAATTTTTTTTTAATTATAGTGATTAATTAAATGGTTAATGAAAAGGTTTTGGTTACTTTAAAAAACTGATTAGAGAAAAGGTCATTAGTTAGTTAATTAATTTAAAATAGTGATGATTAGGTTTAATTAAAAAAAGATTAGTGGTTTAACGGTATAATTAGGGAGTGATTAGACTGAGCAAGAGGTTGTGTGTGTCGCGCAGGATAAGGCACACCGTGGGGTCAGGTTGTGGATCGGTTGATTGTATCACGTGATGGATGGAAGGCTGTGAGTGAGGGTGCACCATAGGTAGTGTGTGTGTGTGTGCAAGTACACGATTACATAAAAAAAATAACAAAGCCTGAAACCCTAAATCCCTAACTAGATTCCCCCTCTCCATCTCCGTTTGATCCCTCTCCCTCCGTCTTCCTTCTTCAATCTTCCATTCTTTCTCTTCAACTTCTTAATCCCGATCCTCCTCCTTCTCTCAAACCTGAAACACGAACAAAAAAATTAAAAGTTTCAATAAGTTTTGACGCAAACAAAAGAGTTACCGCAAGTTTTGGACGACGGAGGTTCGAAGTAGCGACGACAATGGCGACAACCTCGAAGCCTAGATAAGTTCCTTGACTCTTTCTCCTTCTTCGTCTATATTTGTCTGTGATTTTCGATGTATGTGAATGTGTTTTGTGAACTTTCGGTGTATGTTGTGCGATTCTGATGTATGTTTTCATCTCAATCTCTTCTTCTTCTTATAGTCGTACCAGTCCTTGATTTCTCTTAAAACATTGCCAAATTCGTACAAACATGTTTGTCTGAATTTGGAAAATTGTTTAAGGCCTTACCAACACCACTATGGAAGGTTCTAATTGCTATCTGATTTTGGTTTGAGGTTGTTGATTATTTGATCATGACTTCACTTCTGTTTTAAACTTTTGTTTTCAATACCAATGAATGACTTGATTACGTGTTTCCTTTTTCAGTTGAATTGGTTTTGGATAATATTGATTTGGAAAGCAACAACCCGTCTTCAATTCTGAGGTAATTTTGGAGATGTCTGATCGTATCTGATGAGTGCTTGACATTTTCAAAGTTGTCTGATTTTGAATATGACTTGATTTCCTGGGAGGTATTTGAATACTTTTCGATTTCGTTTTATTCTGTTTTGGGAAGGTTTGGGTTTTTGTCTGATGAATTAGTATATGTTGAACATGATTGCCATCTATCAATCAACGTGAGTTGCGGCACCGTCGTTGACGTTTTGTTCAATCTTAACTTTATTTGTGGAGAAGCGCTTGGTTTGGTGCGTAACCTCCTCTAGGAATTCCCTTTTTTTTACCCGCATTGCGCACTCGCATCTGTTGTCGTATTTGATCTGACCGTAACAGGAACTGTTTTCAATTATCTTTGGCAGGTTATTTCGAGATTTACTCTGATTTCTCCCATCACTTGCTCTTAACTCAAATCTTGCTGAGTGATTATGAAATTTATGATTTGAAATTATGTCATTTGATTGTGCATTAAGGACTATTGATTTTTCTCCCTGTTCTTTTCTTTACAAATTAGGAGGATGCTGCGAATCTTTCGATCGTGTGAAAGCGCTGCTTTGGCCCGCACTGGCAGAGCTTCATCGAACTTATGAACCGCGTCCTTTGTGGCGGCTCTTGTTCAGAGTGTTTACATATCATAAACCTCATTAATTCCATTTCCCATTCTCATTAAGAGGAAATTACTTAGGATGTGGTTTTGTATTTGGCACTTTGGTTCCTTGTAACTAGCAGGACTCCCATATACTTTGACAGTGTTTGAGTTTTTTTTTTAAGAATCCAACCTTGATTGCATTTTGGGTTTTAACTTTAGAGTATGATATTGGGCTTGAACTTTCATTCTTCAATTTATCATGAACGATGTCGCCTTCAAAAATTCAGTTAACTAATGTCTACGGTTTGGTTTGCAGGTTGTTTAAAGTGGAACTATGGAGCAAGACTGGTGAGGAGGTGAATGCGTTCTTTTTGGAAGAAGCTTGGAAGCCGTGATTTCAATTCAAGTCATACGCAGATAAAGACAGCTACTGCCCAGCTCCCTCTCCTACAGTAGCAACGCGACTAAATCACCTCTGGTTTGTCACTGTCCGCTTTTAGATGCAATCAAGTAAGCTCGTTTTCAAACTGCGTTGATTTATTTGCCGGAAAGAGAATACCCGCATTAACATATTTCCCATTTCTTTTTAACAAACCGACGATCACAACCTGCTATGTTCGAGTTGCTATGATTCTGTAGTCGCTTTAATCTCTTGGAAATCATGTTTTTTATGGTTGCCCTTTGAAGGTTATAAGGTAAAAAGAACTCTCTTGAACTTGGACAACATAGTCTAATCGCGAAGCGAGACCACTTCAAATGGAATCACACATCGGAAATCACCATGGTCTTTACGTGACGCTTAATACCTTTTAATGTTCTGCAGGGAAACAACTTGCCGTATTTGACTTGCAACCGATGATCAAAAGCCGTGGGATATCGCCGCAGTATGAAGCATGAAGGTTATTTGGAAACTATCTTTACGGAAGCACCAAGTTATTATGTTAGAATATCAAAGAATGGTGGTCCCACTTTTTTAAGATAGGTTAATGGATTTCAGTCAGGTCACGACATTGTGTGGACATGTCAGATAAAGTCTTGTATCAAAACTAAAAACCAAATATTGTGTTTATAACAAAATACAAACTTTATTATACTCTAAGGTAGCCTGATAGTGATAAACGTAGAGTTCCAAATGATTATTTCCAATTTGTAAACATAGTGGTGTGAGGTTGAATAGAAACAAATGTCTTAATGTAGAGTTTATCTCTCCAAGAAGTAATGCAACTACACCAATCTTTGTAACCTCGGAAACAAAGATATAAATTGAATTAATGGAACTCAACATTTAAATCCTCATGAATGACGTCCTTGAATACTGATTCTTGAAACCATTTTGTGCAAATTAACTGAGTTTCAATCCAACTTATAAATTTGAAAATCCAAATGGCCTGATAATCACCTCGATCTATGAAAGTCTTAAACATTCCTTTTGATGAGATCTTGATTCCTTTTAGGAGTATATACCTTTGAGACATATCGAAGGAAAAAAGACCCAATAGAAAACCCTATAATCGAATCTGAATCAGAACCAACCAGTTACGTTTTGAAGCATTGACTGAGAATATACACTTGAAATTACTGCGTCTGCACACACTTGTTAGTCACAATAAACATGCACGCATGCAAGAAAATAAACACAGAGGTGGGGTCTTATGGTCAAAAATTAGGTCGCGACAGATGCCCCTATTTAAGTTACTTCTATCCGGAGATGTGGAGATTGAAATCTTGTCTCGACGTGATAAAAGGGACTTAAATACAAACTTTGCACGAATTTTTGGCCCTAAGATGCCACCAAAATGCATATGATATGAGATGATATGAAAATGCAAGACAGAGAGTCATGTGGGGAAAAGATGCCACAGGGGGAAAAAACTAGGCACAACACATGGGAAGAACACGCTCAACAAAGCGAGACTCCACGGGGAAAGATTGACAATCACAAAATGTCTGTAAATATGTTGTGAAGAACTTGCGAGAAAACCACTTGAAGAACCTACTGTATAGGTCAAAATGTAATGATTCCAAGATATCAGCTGGAGAAGTCTACTGTCAAGACTTGTATATTTAATTGAGAATACTTTTACCAAAGTATCTACTGTTAAAATTTCTAGGGAATCTGCTGCCAAGATTCTATATTGAAGTTTGGTGGAGAAAAATACTTCTAAAGAAGTCCTCTGGAAATCTATTGTCGAGATTAGCCAGAAAATGAAATAGAAATACCTGTTGCCGAGGTCTTCTGGAAATCTACTGTTGAGATTTTCCAGGAAAATAAAATAGAAACACCTACTGCCGAGGTCTTCTGGGAATCTACTGCCGAGATTAACCAGGAAAAGAGATATGTTTGAATGACTGTTGAAAATTATGAAATAACCTCCCCACGCCTCATGGTCTGGATGCCATGAACGGGTCTCAGTTTCTGAAATAAAACTCCCCAAGCGTCATGGTTTGGATACCATGAGCTGGTCTCAGTTTCTTAAAATAAACCTCCCAGAGCGTCATGGTCTGGGTGCCATGAGTTGGTCTCAGTTTCTACCTGAAATGATGAAAACTCGTGAGAGCATCTTCACAGGGGATTGAAAACTTTGTAGATTGTAGAATCATTGTAGATTGTAGATGTTATTGTAGATTTTCGGCTGTAAGCCATAATGTACTAGAGATCATAAAGCTTCCCCGGGGATCTTCGGAAGAGATGTAAGTCGGTTAATTAGCAAAATATGTATTCTCAAATAAAGAGAGACCAATTGTAATAGACTTCATCGAACTTCTCGTAAGAGATGCCATTTGATGGGAATCAACTTGTATAATGGACTCGCTGGGGAGTAAACTCCTGAGGAGTATCTTCTTTGTTGTAGTTATAAAATATGTCTGAAACTCTGTAGATTCTCAAATAAAGAGAAAATATCTGTAACGTCTTCGACAAACCTCTCTGAAGGATTTTTGGAGCGATGCTATTTGATGAGCTAAATAATCTTGATAAGTCACTATAGATGGACGAACTATCCTGAAGAGACTGCCATTTGTCTTTTTTGATAGAAAACTTGATCCAAAACGAATTGCTCACATAGAGAGATCGCTTGTAATCTGGATGCAAACTGTCGAGGAAACCTGATAATATTGTTGGAGAAATATCCATCTTCAATAGTTATCTCCATAAAAACTCTTCCTGGGGAGCCAAATGCAAAATAAATGCACACTTAATCCATATTCAATATTTGGAGATGTCCACAATGTGATTGCCAAGGACCGAAGTTCAACTCACGAAATAACTGAAGAGAAACTGTCAAACGAGACTCAACCATCGAGGTGTGAACTCGAATGGGAATGTACTAAAATAAGCGTCTTCCACAAGGATCAAACTCCGTGGAGAAACAAAAATATTGTGCTCTTTTCTGCCTAGGGCAGACAACTCTACTTTGAGGGATAAGGCAAACCCAACCACTCGAGGATAAACCCGACCAAAGTGACGGAACAAACAAAGCAAAAAGATGCAGAATGCATATGCCATGCTATCTACCTATATGTTATGCGTATGCCTATGTTGACGAAACAAACGAACAGAGGCAGCCAGAGATAAACATCTCAGAACAAACATCCGACTAATCTTCGAAGATAGAAGCACCACTAGGGATAGATGGCGAACCAAATATGGGATCACAATCCTGCTTCGAGGTTTCAAATCTTCGCTGGGGGAATAGGAAACATTCCACTTGGGGTATAACATCTTGATCTTACATTGAAGAAATTGTCCTGTTGAAAATGAGAATAAAGATCTGCTGGGAGCGAATCAAACTCATAATTGAGAACTCCATGGATAAAGTAAATATTCGTTTCACTGTAGATATTTAACCAGAGTTGTAAGTAGAGATACTCTGATTGAGGGTTCACAGGGGATAAAATAAATATCTGCTTCGACGGGGAAACCTGGGTGTAAATAGTTGTTGAGAAAAGCCAAAGTTGAAACTTCAATGGGGGTGAAATAAACATCCACCTCGTTAGGGAAAGCTGGCGTTGATAGAGATCCACTGAGGAGAATAACATCCACTTCACTAGGAAGGTGAAGTCAAGAAAATTCACCGAGGATTAAAAGAATATCATCCTCTTCATTGGGGGAATGAAGTTGAGCAAATCATTGGGAATTCTCAGGTTACCAACTGGAGATTTCTTACGTCGAAAAGATTCATCGGAGAATTGTCATGACCACCAAAAATAAAAGTTATCGGGGACATGAGGAAGAAAGTAATTCTGCCTTGATAAACTACATAATAGTCACCATTTTGAACAATAGTTGTTACACATGGATAAGATGATATTTGCTTCTCAAATGCCCCAAGTCCTATGGTTATGAGAAGAAGTCGTTCCAAGAGGATTTTACAAAAAATGCGACGTCCCATTATTTTCAGACTCTTGGAGAGATTCCTCGAATCTCGACGTAACGGGCCCTGATTGACGGTATTATGACTGAGTCTTCAAAAACAACTCTTTAGAAAGTCAAACTTGCATAAAACAGACCACTGGGAAACAAACTTGACCCAAGTTAGCAGAGTCTTCCAATTTTACTTGGTGATGTCGTCACATTATCTTTCTAAGATATCAAACAAGGTTAGCAAGTCAGAAATGTTAATTTCGAAACTGTTAATGTAACATACGTTTGTCTTGAAGTTTTGAAAAGATATCACAATAACTTGTGACTGAAATCACTAGTTAGGATATAGATTTCTTTTAAAAAGCCAATATAAAAGTTGAGCATAGCTCATAGGAGTCAGGAAACGTTATCCCATCGAGTATGCTTTCGAAGTAAACTTTACTTCAATTAGGACTTTTGAAAGGTTGTATCATGTTTAGCTTACGATTTGTAAGTCAAAGGAATTAGGGTCAAAGCTTATTTGTACCCACCCATTTTTGAAAGATGTTCAATCTCTTTTTTTTGAAAATTTAGGTGCTCAATCAAGCCGACTGAAAATTGTCCTGCCCCTGGTTAAAAATAAATCTTTGAAAAGGGTTAAAAAAATTTAACTTCCTTATATCTCTGGTGTTTAGGAGGTTTGAAATAATGCCTTACATCATCAGTAGGTTTTATTTGAAAGCATACAACGAGAGATCATGCATTTTACTTCGTCATCCTCCTTCCAATTCTTCACCAAAGTGAGAAAAAAAATTGGGTAAATTTGGCCTTATAAATTATGAAAAATAATTTCATGAGTGAAACGAATGGATTTCTTCAAGACATACATTTATTGCATTACTTATTCAAAATAACAAGCTCTCACATGCCAATTATGCTTTTAATAAAAAAAAGATAAAGTACGCATAAGGAAACAAAGAAAATACACTGTCTGATGAGCTCTTCTCAAGATTTTATTAAGTATTTGTGTTCATCAACATAACGGTATTCCATTCAAGATTTGGCTTTCTCCCCTGAAGGTTAGCACTTCATCATCTATCATTTCTTGGACTTTCTCTTGAAAAACTTTGCACTCTTCAATCGAATGCCCCAACGCTCCATCATGAAATTCACAGCTGGCGTTTGAGTTGAACCACGGTGGGTGAGAATTCATGACTCTAGTCTTTCTGGGTATCATCGTCGAGTTTCGAATGAAATAAGACCATAGTTGACTGTAAGTCATTGGGGTAAGATCAAACTAGCGATTTTCTTCTTTCGGAATACTCAGAGGTGCCTTCTGACTCTAAAACCGTCTTCGAACCTGTCGATTCTGATGCTGATCTGGAGATATCACCCTTCGCTTATGAGGTAGTCGCTGCTTGCGTTGAGTAGGCGCCACATACTGCTGTTGAGGATAAGGTACTAGAACTGAATCTGGCAGGATTTAATAGGAATCCCAAATTTCATTAGCATCTACACTTCTTTCCTCTAGGGAATCATCAACCAGAATTTCTTTATTAGCTTGGTTATTCAAGTTATCCTGAATTCTTCCACTTTTGAATGCATTCTCGATGTTTACTCCAACTTCTACAATTTTGGAGAAATCTAACGGCACAACGCCTACCATTCTATCATAATAAGAGTCTGGTAGTGTTCTCAAAAACATCTTGGTTAGATCTTTCTCTGGAAGTGGTGGATGAACTTGAGCTGCCAACTCTTTCCATCGTTGAGCATATTCTCTGAAAGATTCATGGTCATTCTTACTCATGTTCATCAATTGATCACTGTCTGGAGCAACGTCCAAATTATAATTGTACTGTTTCACGAAAGCATCAGCTAAATATTTCCAAGACTAAATACAATTCCTTTGTAGCTTCATATACCATATCAAGGATGCCCCAGATAAACTTTCTTGAAAGCAGTGAATCATCAACTTGTCGTTATCAACATAAGCGGTCATTTTTCGACAAAACATCGTCACATGGTATCTTGGACAACTAACACCTTTGTATACTTCAAAGACAGACATTTGGAACTTCGGAGGAATAATTACGCCTGGAACTAAACACAGGTCATGAGCATCAAGATTAGATGCATTAGCTCTTTTCATCATTTCCAACTGCTCTTCAAGATCACAAAATCCTTTCTCCATTGCTAAAAATCTAGGATCGTCCATCTTCTTCTTAGTACAAACATTCTGAAGATTCGGTATACATTGCAGAAACTGGGAAACTCTTTCATCAACTTGAACAACTAGGTTGTCTTGCACAGGCCTAGGTTGTGTAGGAACATCCACTTGTTGAACAATGTCATCAGAGGGACGATCAAATAACGGATTAGTCCTCACTCTAAATCCAGTCCTGGAATCCATACCTTTCATTCTCTTTACTATCCTTCGATAATACTTTGAGCTTGGTCAGATGGTCGAGATGTCAACTGACAGACAAAGACAAAAAATTGGATGAGGACGCAGCAGAGATGAGACACATGCACATGCAAATGCTGAATGCTGAATGCTAATGCAACAATGCAGAAATGAAAGGTTTCATGGAACTCAAGTATTTATAAACGTTACAGAATACCAAAGAAAATTCATTTGTTATTTTTTCGATATCAGATTACAGATAATACACTTAAAAGAGTCCTGACATAATAGCTAAATAAAAGCTAATAAAGCCTTAAGGAAATCCTCCATCGTGCTTGTAGATATGCTCTTCTAGTTGGACTTTCTTGAATATAAGTTTTGTCGATGATTAACGTCTAAAGGATGTTATGATAGAGGAAAATAAATCCTCCATCTCTCTTCTCTTCTTGCTGGAAGGTAAGGAAGGAAGCCTTTGTTTACTTGGATCTTCAATATTGATGAAAGTCTTTTTAACTTCTATTAATCTCCAATGATAAGGGAAACCTCTCGTTCTTTTGAGTTTTCTTGATTCTTCAATCAGTGCCCTTAACTTCCTTAGGTCATCCAAGTTAGGAATCTTAAAAGAATATTCCAAAATGTTTTCTTTTGTAATCCATATTGGTTTCTATAATGTTTATAACTAAACTAGGAATTCCATGAAACCAATACAATATGATGCTTTATGAATGCAACAAACACAAGTAAGCACATAAAGACACAAAGGTAAACAAAACAAGGAGGTCCTAGGTTTGCAACTAGCATGGAGCAAAGGGTATACCCATTCCCAAAGGATGTGGACTAAAGGTGGATTGTACCTGCAGAACAAGGTTCTAAAGTGGTGCTCAAAATCATCAGCCCATCTTTCGAATATTATCAATTTCCCAATTACTCGATGGTTAATAATATTCTCAAGAGAACTTCTTTTGAGTGTAGCATCGCGTAGCACTACTTTGGGAGTACTCCCTCATAGTCCCGCACTATATCCTAATAAAGGCCGAAGTGGGGTTAAACGTAACTACGGTCCTCAATATCATAGGCTCCAAGGTCGAAAATAGTGAGTGTCTTCATGATTACTCGTTCAACAGTACTGTTTCGAGAGGGCCTCAATTGAGCGGATTCTCGAGTCAACTTGGTCGGGATTCGACTGCCTATAAGCCTCGTCGAATATATCACCATCCTATCTTAAGTTCACTCAAGTACGGGTGTAGGACTATTTCTCACCACTCAAAGATATCAGTCCAAAAGTAAATAGATAAATAATTATACAAATAAGTAGATATAAACAAACATAATAAATAAGTTAGGGAAACCCACTGAGGGGTCCCTAGTGAAGTCATCATTTCTGTCGCGGTGAAATTTAGATGTCAAGCTATTGATTAACTTAAATCTTAATTCATTTGCAACCGGTCTTTGATTTGTCCAAAGGAAGGAAAAAAGATCGAAATACCCATAATGCAATGCAAATGCAAAGGTTAGAGAGTTATAGGTTCGGGGGTTGGCTAAACTTAGGGAAGGTACTAGCATCCTAAGTTTCCGTAGTACTCTACAGGAACCTCTTGTTTTATGTTTTTTTATTGCTATAGATTATCTGCTTACTGGTAAAAGACCTAATGGTTTGATTCTAAGAATACTCGATAAGATATCGCATCTTATGCCTACATATCCTGACGAGAATGGAATCAGAGTATCTATAGTTCCCCTAAAGGGTTTGAGGAGTTCTTTCACTGTGATCAAAGTTCTTACGGGATAAGGTAGTTGATTGAATGGTTTTAGGAGAAAAGACGAGTTGTCATTTTAAGGGAGATTATTCGACTTTATCCACCACAATTTTGTAGGAAAATAGTCTTTGTATCGTCTTAAGAGAAGGGCTCAAGTACTCGGATTGTCAACAAATACGCCTTTATCTCTCTTAAGCGGAAAAAGTCCCTACTGTTATACCCCAAATTTTACCCTTAGATTTGCTTGTTTCGCATATCATGTAGCCCAATCGTCCAGGCATAAACTAACTATTTTAACCATCTTGTTTGTTTTATTGTGAAGCTAGGTTTGTTTCTTTAAGTCCAGAAAGTTATAAAGACTTTGTGTATTCCTTAGCTCCTACAAGTTGTGCTGAAGCATCATGGAATCCCATACTCTCATCATTATGGAACCTTAATCAGTACAAAGCAAATGTTCCTCAAGAATTCTCAGAGGTTTCTCACCCCTTTGGTCGTAAGGCCTATCTTCGAACACCAAATGGAATTTCACGACAGGTTTAATCTACAAATGAGTTTGTCTAATGGATGTGGTTAGGAGTCCAACTAATCAAGATGTATTCATGAATTTATTACGAGGTTTACGAGTGACATACGGGAGATAACAAGCTCTTGAATATAAGAACTTTTGAAATAATGTTAATTTTGGTCGAAGGATTATTGTGCATAGTTTGCTTGAGATTCAAGTAATGGAGGATTGTTCAAGATCATTATAGGCCACTTTCAAGTTACAAATTCATTCGAGCCCAAATGGTGAAGTTAAGATTTTGTTTCAAAACTATGGTTTGAGCATGAATTTTAGGGTTCGAAGACTATTCTTTTGATTTGATCTAAAAATGTTCACATGGTGAGTTCAAGCATACAACTTCAATGAATTCCGCACTTCACCATACAGATCCATGAATTTCGTTTGGTTACTAAGTCTCTAACACCAAGATTTTAAAGAAATGCTGTAAACAAAGAGATATTCAAAGCATTACTTCATAAATTCAAATTGCACCCAAAATCCATGTGAACACAACTTATCACAACATTAGGCGTGTCGAATTACATCATGCAATGAAACATGTGGAATAAATCAAGCATGTTGAAGCGGTGAACATTTTAGTTACAATTAAGAAGTTACACATCATGATGTTTGTTTATACATGACCACAAAAAAAAATATACTGCTTGGGATATAATATAAGTGCCGCTGGCCCAAGATGAGAGCCTATGGTTCGCTGTTTGAGGAATCGTGCCGGTAACGCCGAGTTTCGCAAGGCCACATCCCTCGCCTTCTTGATACAATGCCAAAAGCCGAAGTACATTGTTCTCATACTAAACGGGAAAAATATAACAGCTGGTGATGGTTATTTTCCAACCTTGCAGACGTGTTCGACGTACCCTCTCCTGAAGGATCGATCTATATCTACCACCTGCTTCCAACAAAAGAAGAGATATTTAGAAGGTTGTTATCAACAAACAGAAAAAGAAAAGAAAGACTGTTAAGATTAGCTTCCCAAAGCCCCATTGGTACAGCTTCGACCGAGTTCACCTTCACCTCCTAAGAAATACCTTTTGTCTGCATAAAACCACCGTCTTTGACTCTTCAGAGTCACTTGCAGACAACCACAATCATTTAAGATGGGAACGTTCCTCCACCTACATAATATACAGGAAATCTTATTTGTGTATACACTCATTTTCCATAACAGGACCCCACAATAAGTACACATGGAAAAAGTCAGCTTTAAGAAGACTTGGACCTTACTTTTCAACTTGTGAATATTTTATGTGTTATCGGAATTCCAACTCTTCCCTAGACACAGTTGGGTGAGCCAAAGAGCAGCTGCAGCTTCAAAGCCAACATAATTAATACCCTGCGAGATGTTCATTACTGCCAAGAGCTGCTATACGGAAGTAAGATGTTTACAAGGTTGCGAAACCGTTTTCATTCGGAGCTCCTCCCAAACTCTATGGTGAAGTATCATGAAAAATAAATGGAGGATTATTACTTCCCAGATAAGATGAATGCAACTTGACACAGTAAATAAATGTCAAAAACATGGCAAGACAAATTTCATACACAACTAAAGAGGCGTTAAAGAATTACCAAGAAACTCAAAAAAAGACCCCGTCAAATCTTTCATCATTGACATCTCCAAACTTCCCTCTCGAGGATGAAAATGGATTCGGTCACAGTGAAAAAGTCCAATCCGCCGTTACCACACCACAACAGAAGCAGCCCTCCAAATTGAACAAAATGGCTGCAATTTCAAAAAAAGAAATAATTGAGTACCAAGGTTAGTCACAATTACAGCAGGAGTAACCAAGGAAAATTAAAACAAAATACACACTAATCCCTATTTATCATGGTAACCCGTCCGAACCGGCTTTGTAGTTCCATTTGTTGTGCACACCATGAAGTTGCTTCACAAAGTCGTCATACCACAATCAAACAGACTGTTCTCAAAAGATTCACATTTGCTTGTAAGTCACACAGTATGATATAAAGAATACAACTCGCGATGGCCGTCTGAAGTAGAATTGCCGTTCATGCTTCTTGTAACCGCCGGTGCTGCTGTGCTGACAACTTTTGCTTATTAGTATAAAACTGTCCAAGAGCTATCACACAGAGTGATATCGATGATCACAAGTCCCCAACAGCTCCAAACACGGTCTGGTTCAAACGAAAGAATTTTCACCTGCGTTCCAAGATACAAAGCCCATTAGTTGCGCCACAAAAAAAACTTAATTGATAAAAGCTGTTGTTTGACATCAGAAGAATAATAACATCATTTTCGAAACTAGTATTCTTGCGACGACCTATAATTTTCTGGACAGGAGACTTGAGGCCAAGGTCCTAAACCTGCAGAATTTTCACGACTATAACGTCGGAGTTTGCCCAACTACCAGCCCATAAGATCATTAGAAGGCTTGTGGTCATGATTCTGGAAGAAGTTGGTGTGGAAGCATACATCGTGAACTACAATTAAGTCAGGCTCCACTATGTTTCAGCCTCAACTAAAATATCAGGAACATCAGATGCTGCAGAATCAACAGTACAAATAATGATATCACTCAAGGAAAGCAACAGCAGTTACACCAGTCAGCAAAACAACAGCTGCCTGCTCAGTTGCAAACACATCAAATGCAATAACTTCAGCAAATGAATGATGTAAATAACATGAGGCTGAAACAGGGAATTGGTGTTAAGCCAGGAGTTTTTCAACAACATATTACCTCAGGTCAAAACTCTGCTTATACCCATCAACATCCACACAAGCGGGCGATTAAGATCCCAAAGCAATCCTACACCAAATCATAACGTTAGTTACTTTCCAAATTTCTCTTCAAACATAATCAAACAAAATAAACTGAATATGGAAATTTCATTTAATAAGGATCTATTCTTGAAGAACATGTTTTGGACAAATTCGATTTCACCCAAAAATGAGAACATACACACTTTGAAAGGAGTTTAAAACATGTCTCAAACATGTTCACCTCAAGATGGAAAGGTTATTACCATGATTAATTGTCTGATTTCTTCAGTTAACCCATTGAACCTATAAAAGAGAAGAAAGACATCGGTTATGAAGGGGGGACGAAATTCATAACAGAAATCCACAAACCCTAAAAAATCACAACAAGAAGAATAAGGAAGTAACTTATCTTCGTAGATTGTCATCACCATTCGCATCAACACCGGAAAACCTCATCTCGCTGTTGAATCACCACAAAGACCCTCAAAACATCATCGTTTTCACCACCAGCCACCACCGTCAAACCCGCGAAAAGCCCATTTGCAAACCGTGAGATTCTTGTTAACATTTGACACTTTATTATTTTGTTGGTTGTTTGATTTATGTAGGAATAGAAGATAAGAGCATGAAAGAAGAGAAGACGAAACAGAGGCGCAGTGAGGACGGGTGAGACAAAAATCGTAATGAAGAGGAAGAGGAATCACGTGAGAAGGTCGGGGTAGCGAAGCAAAAATCGCGGAGGGAGATAGAGAATGAGAGAAGAATAGAGATTGACGGAGGGAGAAAAGTGGAAATTGCAGAGAGAGAGAGAGAGAGAGAGAGAGAGAGAGAGAGAGAGAGAGAGAGAGAGAGAGAAGAATCCGAAGGAGGGGCTCTGCGGATCATGATTTGGGAATTTAGGGTTCCAAACTGAAACCCCTCCCCTTCTTGCTCGTGGATGGCCGGACCGGGTTGGGTCCGGTGCGTTCATCACCACCGGCCCAGCCCATTTATTTTTAAGTCATTTATTTGTTTTTATTTATTTCATTTTGTAATCATTAATATTATTAATAATAATAATAATACTAACCACTAACACTTACTAACTACTAACTAATTAATTTATGAAAAAATAATTTTAAATAATTAATTAAATAGAAAAACGAATTTTAAGATAAAATAAAGAGAAATAATTAATTTTAAATTTTAGATTGACTTAGATTTCTTTTTTATAACAATTTAATTTTAAATTAACCTTTTTTTAAAAAAAATAATAAAATAAGATGCGTTTAGATTTTATTTTCAATCTCACCTTTTCTTAATAATATATTAGATAAATAAAAATAAAAAAAATTAAAAATATTAGTTCTATCTCAATTTAAGTTTTTTCTTACAATTATTAAAAATAAAAAATATAAGTAGGGATGTTTAACCTTTATCTAATTTTCTTATTTTGCTTTATTTATTAAAAATTAACAAATAATAATAATAATAATAATAATAATAATAATAATAATAATAATAATAATAATAATAACAAATTTCATTTAAAATTTAAAATTAGTTTAATAATCTATTTGACTTAGTTTATTTCAACCTTCTAGAGTTTTTTTAAGCTAATTAAGTTGTTAAAAATAAATAAATAATTTTTTAATAAAAAGTCATTTAGTCTAATTTCTCTTTTCCATTTAATTCAATTAATAATAAAATAACTTTGTTAGTAATTAAAGTCTATTTTCTAAATCTTAATAAAGATCACCAAAATAAATAATGTTAAAATCAATTAGTATAACACTTTTTCTTAATTTAATCATAATCCAAATTATTTTGATTACATAACTCACAAAAAATCTTAAAAATAAATAAACTCTTTTAATTTGCAAATTAACTTCTAAGCATATTTTCAACTTAGCCATAAAACTCTCAAAATATTTAATTTGTAACCTCTAAGTCAATTAAATCAAAACAATATATCCATATATCATCATTTTTATATCATTGCTATTATCCATTCTGCTTTACTTTATTGCTTTATCCCCTCCGAAGGAAATGTTACACTTTTTGACCGCCGAGTCAATACCTCACCTTCACCTCATCCTAGCCTTAGGATCTGAGTCGACGTACTCATGTTTAGACGTCTCGCCGTGGACATCCACCCTTTTATCCTAGCCTTAGGATTAGGAGTCGCCACACTCCATGTAGGTTCCCGCCGTGGAATACCTACTTACACCTTTTTTATTCAACTTTACAACATAGAGATCGGAGTCGTCGCACTCCAAAGTAAGCACTTCCCTATGAACGTTTACCTCCCCTAGGAACCTTGAACATAGTCAAGAAGTTCCTTACCTCCCTCTGTGAGGGGAACTGCGATTACTCTGATTCCATCCCCTACCCCGGATACGTAGGCACAAGATGCGAGTCTTGGCGAGTATGCTTAGGACTAACCCCTTAGGTCTTTCTTTTTCACCTTTAACCCTTAGCATTACCTTAAGCAGATAACTTTAGCAATAGCAGCATTTAAAACAAGAGGTTCCTGTAGAGTACTACAGAAGTTTAGGATGCTAATACCTTCCCTAAACTTAACCAACCCCCAAACCTTAGATCTCTCCCCGCATTGTGTTTACAATGAAAAATAGGTTTTTACTTTCTTTAACCTTTCCTTCGGATAAATCAAAGACGATTGTAAATCAATTAAGATTCAAGTTAATCAATAGCTTGACATCCAAATTTCACCGCAACAGAAAATGGCGACTTCACTGGGGAAATACAGTGGGTTTCCCTAACTTGTTTTATTTGCTTTCTTATTGCTTTATATTTGCTTATTTGTATATTTGTTTTATTACTTTTTGGTTGGTATCTTTGAGTGGTGAGACAAAGTCCTACACCCGAACTTGAGTGCAATTTTTATAGGAAGGTGATACATTCGACGAGGCTTATAGGGAGTGAGTCCCGACTAAGTTGACTCGAGAATCCCGCTTAGTTGAGACCCTTTTGAAAATGGTTCGGTTGAACGAGTTAGTCGTGAAAACTTTTACTATTCTCAACTGGAGTCCATGATACTAAGGACCGTAGTTACCTTTAACCCCACTTTGGCCTTTATTAGGACGTAGTGCGGGACTATGAGGGAGTACTCCCGAAATAGTGCTACGCGATACTACACTCAAAAGAGGTTCTCTTGAGAATATTATTAACTTTCGAGTCAGTCGGAAAGTTGATAATATCCGAAAGATGGACTAATGACTTTGGGCACATCTTTAGAACCCTTGTTCTGCAGGTACAATTAACCCCTAGTACTTACCTTTTGGGATGGGTAGACCTTGGCTCCGCTCATGCTCCTATAACCTAGGACCTTTGTGTGCTTTGTGTGTATTGCATCCAGCATCATATCATTCTGTTTTAAGGAATTCAACTGTCCTTTGCAAATTCAAAAAAAATCCTATATTTCAAGAAGTCAAAAAAAAACTTTTCAGCTTGTCCTCAAAAATATTTGCAATCGACAGTTAAAATCCTTGAAACCTTTGCATTTGCATTGCATCATGTTTTTGCATTTTCATTTTCCTTCTGGTTTCTTATCGTCGGTTCTCTCGCTTCCAGTTCTGTCACCATGAGTCCTCTGCATCAATACAACACCACAGCTCGATTTGGGAAAAAGAGGGCGGAACAAAATCAAGAGCTTGATTGTGTCAGTAATGAACTTGAAGACCTTAAGGGAAGTGTTGGGAAGATAATAGAGATGCTTCAGGCTATTAATGCAAGAATGGATACTCAACCATCTGTTACTACTGCAAGTCTACCTCCTTATGGTCCCTAACCCGGTTCTATGCTGACTCCTTCTGCGGTTCCTATCGCTCAACCAGATCAACAAGTTGTTCCTCCAAAGTCCAAAACTCTGAACTTTATCCGTTATGAAGGTGCTACTTGCCCGAAGAGTCACTCAACCATATACTACCGTGAAATGGCTGCTCATCAACCTTGGCAACCTCAGCAGAGTTATTCTCAACAAGAAGGTTATCCTGTTCAGTATGCTCAACAACCATATGTGGTTGCTGTCACACCTGCCTTCAATCAACAAATTCCTGCTCATCAGCCTGTGCAACCGACTCCTGTCTATCAGCCTCCGGTATATCAATCACCTCATGGTTATCAGCCTGTACAAACTCCTGGCAACTATCAACGAGTGCCCAATGCTCCTACTTATAAATAACCTAAGGAGCAAGCTCCTCGTCAAAATGGTCCGAATAGAAGACAATACAAGCCATGTCCTCCTATTCCGATGACTTTTACTGAGTTGTACCCTTCATTAGTGCAACAAGGTCTGATTACCACTAGGGCTTTCGGTCCACCTCCAAATCCTCTACCTGCCTATTACAACGTCGCCGCTCATTATTTATTTCATGAGGGTGCGCCTGGCCATGATCTGGAAAGCTACTATGCTCTCAGACATATTGTCAGAGAATTGATGGAAAAGAAGATCCTATCTTTTGATGATCCTCAACCGAAGATCGAGACTCCTCGCAGGGTTTCCCACTTGCCAAGGTTAAGCTCTGCAAAGCCAGTGTGCAACATATCTAAGCCAGTCCCTTCTACAGTGAATAAGCTGAAGCCGGTAGTTACTCAGAAGCTTAGTTCATCTCACTTCAGTGATCCTAAAGTTGTACCTTGGGAACATGATGTGACCATGATTAACAAAGAATTGGGGAAGATTATTCCAAGGGAAGAATTGAAGACCGTTGATAAAACTGTGACAGATATAACTGGGGCAAGCAAGACGACTCCTTCCAATGACACTCCACTAGAGGAAGTCGTTACCACCGTGCCAGTCTTAAGTACAGAGGCCTAATAAACTCCTTTGGCTAGGCTTGTCAGGCAGTTCATTTTGCTTATTTATATGTATTTTGTTTCTTCAATCATAAAAGCATATTTAGCGTGTACGAACTTGTTTTGTTTTGAATAATTTATGCAATGCATATGTTTGTCTTGAAGAAGTCCATTCGTTTCACTCATAAAATTATTTTTTCATAAACTATAATGCCAACTTCACCTGATCTCTTGCTTTGACAGAGAATTGTGAGGAGGATGATGAACCAAAAACGTCAGATCTCTTGTCATATGCTTTTGAATGAAACCTGCTGATGATGTAAGGCATTGTTTCAAATCCTAAACACTGGAGATATAAGGATGATAATCCCTCTTTAAACCCCTTGATCCTTGAAGTAGGTGTTTTCTTTCCAATTAAAAACCCTCAATTATTTAACCTGGGGCAGGGTAGTTTTTTCAGTTAAACTGATTGAGCACTCAAACTTTGGAAAAGGAGGAGTTGTTAGCTCCCAAATTCGACACTGCCTTGGGTTGCTAAACATTAAGACATAATTAATGTCTAAGTAAAATGAAGCAAAGAGGTTTCGACAGCCTCTAAGGAATCTTCTAAGCTAAACGGTTAAAATAACTTAGAAAAATTAAGAAACCTAAAGTTATGAGCATTTCGACCATGTCAGAGGTAGTTCGACCGAAATTCTGCAGGAGGATTGCTACGTCGTTTTGAAATTCAAAATTTGGAGGGAGCGGTTCTGTTCATAAGACACGTGGCGAGTTCTAGAGCAGGAAGTTACATGCAGTTGACACTTGTTAGATCGAGGAGATAATAGGAAGTTATTAGCAGTTAATTATTAGCATTATAAATAGGGATTTGTTAGACAGATTTCTGTGTGTTTTACCATTTGTACAAAGTAACTCCAATCAAATTTACTCAAAGTACCCGAGTGTGAGAAAAGAGTATTTTCACGGAGAATGTACGTTATGTAAAATCACCAACTTTTCAATAAAGTCTTTTACAATTTCAGCAACATTTACATTTCCTCTGTCGAACCACTTGTGCAAGTGTTACCTTTTTGCCTTTACCTTTCCTGCATCCTTTACTCCAATTCCTCTTTTCCTTTAAACTTTTTACCTTCTTCGATCAGCCTTTTACAAATCTTTTACAGCGTTTCTTTAAGTTTATGCACTTTAAAATACCCAGTCGAAGTCTTTTTCATTACAAGCACATTTACCAATTTGTTATTACAAGTACTTTAAATCTAATTCTAAACGAAGAATACTTTAGCACATGTCCTAGGATCAATCTGATCGATCCTGTGAGTCACCAAAGTCAAATTTGGAAGATCAACGGTTGTTTTCCGATTTTCAAGGGAAACAAGAGTGAACCTTCGAGAACCATCTATCCTTAACATATTAGGAGGCTGGAAGTAGGAAAGACACAATGATTATCCATCTACTACCTAAAGATTGGGGCAATCACAAGCCTTTTAATTAGAGTCACATGACTTGTTCAAAAAATAATAATGAACGAAAAAGAAAAAGCCCGCTAAGTCAAAACCTACAAAGGAAACTTAGGCAAAACTGGGGCATCCCGCTGGACTCCAAAGTCAAATCCAAAAGACCCCGTCCAGGCAAAAGTTAGGGAAATAAAACGCGAAAAGAAAAAACCAAGGATTACAAAGAAATATCCTCAAAAAAGACAAAGTCGTGTGATCAGAACACCAAAAGAAAATAGGTGAGTGACTGCCATGTCCAAAGCCTTGATGAATCCTCGACCACATCAAATCCGCCTGAGAGGTGAGTGCTCGTAGCCAGTTAACTGAATATAGGATTGGAGAACATCACGAAAAGGGGGTGGGTTACAAATAAACTTTGAGCCCTTATCCTTTGTTTCTTAAAACATGAACCAAGCCACGGTGCAACCTTCAAAAGACCTAATTGAAGTAGGATTTCTTTTGAAAGCATACTCGACGAGATAGCGCTTCCTGACTCCTACGAGCTATGCTCAAATTGGATGTTTGGCTTTATAAATTAAATTCATATCCTAATTGGTGATTCGGTCACAAGTTATTGTGATATCTTTTTTTCAAAACAAAAACAAAAAAAAACTACTTCAAGAGAAATATGTATGTTGCATTAACAATTTCAGGATTAGCAGTTAATGCATGTTTGATTTTGCCTGATATCTTAGAAATTTACATATAGACATCAATAATAAAACTCTGCTGAACAGGGGCAGGTGGTTTCCAAATCATTTACTGATGCTAATCAGACTTTCTAAGGAACTGTTCTTGAAGATTCAGTCATTGCACCGTCAATCTGAGCCAGTTATGTCGAGATCTGACAAATCTCTACAAGAGTTTGAAAACAGTGGGGCAATCAGACTCCATGTTCTCTGTAAAATCCTCTTGAGATGACCCTTTCTCATAATGTAAGTACTCTGAGGCATTTTGTTTTTCAAAATGGCGACTACTACAAAGTTCGCAAGATCCAAACGAGCTTGTTTCACAACCTTCTTCATGCACCCGATGAATTTTACTTCAGGCGGTCTTCATTCCCCAATAAGTCTCATGGTTGAAGAAGCACTTGTAAACCATTGCCTCAGAGCAGTCCCCAACGAGACTTTAAGCCGACAACACTTTTGGACTGATCCAGTAATCTCCAGTGACCTTCAAGACTGCAAAGATCTCCCCAGTATCTTCCAAGTGATGCACTTATTTGAGGATCCACTCCCAATGGAATTATCTTTTCCTCACTGAATTTGCCATATGTTCTTCAGGAACTTTCCCCAAGAGATTGCCACATTCTCCCCAATAAGCCAAGATACTTTCCCCAGGAAGTTGAGGGACTTTTCCAGAAAGTTGCTACACTTTTCTCCATGAAGCTGCCTAGCTCCACTCTTCCCCATGAAGCGGATATTTATTTTATCCCCGGAAGTCTCTATTTCTAAGACAATTCTTCCCAGTGACAGGTCTTATTTGATCAGATTCAGATTCATGATGGCCATCTCTTCAGCGAAGTCATGATATCTTGTCCCTATATAGAATGGTTTCTCCCCAGAGAATTTGGAACTTTGAAGCAAGATTTGGTTCTGCCATCAACTTTCCTATCCTTGATAGATGTACTTTTGCAGAGGTCACCGGGTATCTCATCGAGATGTTTATTTCATCTCCCGTTTCCTCTTCTCGTCTGTATTGTCAGCATGTGCAGGAGTATAAGTGTCGCTTCCGCGAAAATAAGGTGCCGGCAAAACAGAAGAGTCGCCACCTTTCGTTATTTATCCCTCAGAGCGGGAAAGGAAACGATCGGAAAAACCTGACGAATAAGTATAAGACAAGGTCATCGCAACCATTGTCTGGGTTCGGGAGTCGGTTACGCAAGGGGAGGGTATTAGCACCTCTCATGTCCATCGTACTCGACGGGATCCATGCTTGTTGTGTTTACTGGACGAGTTGGTTTATCTATCTACCTATCAAGGCTGGCTTAAAAAGAAAAGAAAATGACTCGGTAAAGCGTCGTGCTTTATGCCTACGTATTCCCATCAGAGAATGAGATATCAGAGTCAACGTAGTTCGACCTACGGGTTACGGGGAAGGTGGCTCGCCAATACATCAGTATTGTGCCTACGTACTCTCAACAGGTATGAGAGATCAGAGCTTACGTAGTTCAGGATACTACGGATTACGAGAATTCAAATTCATCTGTTTTATCGAGTAGGGTTAAACAGCCGTTCCAGCAGTTAGGGACAAAGCTTGTTTGCGTTGGCGCTGAAGTTTAACGACACTCTTTTCTTTAGAAAAGCTTCCTTTGAATTATGGGCCCATGGGGCAAAAAGTTTTGAAGTTTGTTTTCTGTCTTTTACGGAAGAAGTGTTTTTTATTGTGTTTGCAATTTCAATCGCACTAAAGACTATGACCTGAGAGTGAATGTGTCGCATGTCACCCAAAGGGTGCCATACTAAACATACAGACTGTTGAAAAGAAACTCTCCAACAATCCTTTCTCAGATAGCTTAAGGCTCGTAACGTACGAAAGAAATCATTCATGATTACTGTATTTTAAGATTTTTGAGACGAGAAGAGAGAGGCTCAACTACGGGGAGACTATCAAGTCCTACTGTTGTCATGCCAAGGATTCATCCTATAGTTGAGGTTTGAAACAGGGAACTCCTAGAAGTTATCATGCATAAGTTTCAACCTAAAGTTCTATCATCACTTCCTTATCAAAGGAAGTGAGATTCCTAAGGGATCATGTCAATGATAAACATAAACAGATAAAGCATCAGCTCAAACAGTAAACAGTAGTACGGTAAAATGCATGCAATGCAAGTGAGGGAGGAAATGTGTGTGGGGCAGTAGCCTCCACAAGCTCATCTCAACCTCAAGCCAGATATGAATAACTGCAATCATACAGAAGAAATAAACTAAAGTGCTATCAAGCAGGATACAATAACAATTGTAATCATGCAGAGGACATAAAATGCTATCAAGCAAAATACAAGAACAACTGCAATCATACAGTAAAAATAACATGCTATCAAGCATAATACAAGAGACTGTAATCATACAGAAGA
The DNA here is from genome assembly GCA_963859935.3 of Lathyrus sativus. Classification (NCBI taxonomy): domain Eukaryota; kingdom Viridiplantae; phylum Streptophyta; class Magnoliopsida; order Fabales; family Fabaceae; genus Lathyrus; species Lathyrus sativus. The sequence continues at coordinate 786,776,676 of OZ012735.1, read as the reverse complement.
AAATAAAATGCTATCAAGCCAAATAAACCACATAGGCAAGGGAGCAAGGCTCTACCGAATACCCGCAAGCAAAGCCATACAGTAACAATACAAGCAGAGGGAGCAACTCAACCTCTAGTGCAATCATGCTCCTAGATTAAAGTCAGTCTAGATATGAACTTAATCTAATGCATCAAGCAAGTCAAACAAGGCACATCAGCACAGTAAAGAAGACAGACAAGAAAGCAGATCAACCCCTCTCTTTCTTCCAATTCCAAGCTTCAGCTCTTCTGACAGCAACCCAGTCTTCAGACTTCAACCACCCTTCAAGGCTATCATCTTCAGCAACAAGTATCAACTTGCTTCTAAGGTTTCAATCCATCAAACATAAGTGTCAACTTAATCTTTCTTCTCCAAGCTTCAGCTCCTCAGTCCATTCCACCTTCAGGCTTCACTACAAGTATCAACTTGATTCCTTCAGGCTCTCAATGCATCAGTGTAACTATCAACTTATCTTTTATTCCTCAAGCCTCGGCTCTACACTCAATCTTAATTGAATCCTCTTCATAAGTATCAACTTAGTTCTCAAGCTTCAGCTCCCTTTGCTTTACCAGTATCAACTTGGTCTTCTTTTCTTGCAAGCCTCAGCTTCTCAGAGTAATATTCAATCACCTGGAAGTGTCAACTTCATCCTTCAATTCTTTTAAGCCTCAGCTCTTCATTCAACCTCCATTGGGTCTTCAAGTATCAACTTGTTCTCCTTGCTCTTCAAGCTGCAGCTGCAATGGCAATGCTCAAGTAATCATCCTCTTCCACACTCTTCAGTGAAGTCCTCATCTTCAAAATCAAGTCCAACATCTTTCAAGATACTCAAACCAGAAGACAATTGATTTAACAGGATGAGTGGAAATGATAAACAACTTATTGACAACCAAAGGAAGCGTGTAAGGGTTCATCATTATAAGAGTTTGGTTCCCTCAAAGTTCTACTTCCCAGATAAAGCCACTCATCCCTCCAAAGGAGGGATGTGAATATCTTAGAAGGACTTTCAGTTATTGGGAGGAATGGAAGCACAAGATGCTTTCCATATTTGTGAAAGAAATCATTCTAACTATAAGGCTCTCCCTATGTCTCCTATCTCCTAAACCTTCATCAGACACCATCAGGCACAAGAAAATCCAAGCTCCAAGCCACTTCAAGCAACTTCAAGCATCCTCACCTTGTCTTCAACTTGTCTTCAATCTCAACCAAAGGCAAAACAAGCAAAAACCCTAATCTAAGGGGACTAAGGAAGTTAAACTAGTTGAATTAGTAAATTAGGATCACCTAAAACCTAGTACTAAAGTTAGTCCTAACTAAAATACTAAAACCAATTGTAAAATCCTACAAAAAATAACTAAGGGAACCTAGGTCAATCATGACTCTACCATATTAATTCCAGAGATCAAATCATCAAATTAGACCTAGAAATAAATTCTACATTATGAGGTACTAAACCTAATACCCTAAAAGGAAGCACCTAAATATCAATCCAGAAAGCACACCTATTTTCATCACAAAAATGTGATAAAAATTCTATGGGAGCATACATGTCTAACCTATTCATACACAAAAAATTAGGTCAAGAATCATCACCACATGATCACACAAAATTCCACAAAATTATGCATCAAACATGAACATTTTAATATCAATTAAAATGTAAAATTCCCATTAAATCAGAAAATACTAGACTCAATCATGAGTAAAATGCAAAAAGAATGGGATTAATTGGATTAATTTTCAATTTATTATGATTTTTCCAAGAACCATGGATAAAATGAAAAAATAATGAAAATAAAACAAAAATAGAGAAGCACACGGTGCAGATAGCAATGATACATAGTTCAAACTATGGGTTGGGCCATCAGGGGGGTGTGAATAACAATCTTTCCACTAAGCCCAGAACCAGTGATTAAATGAAACAGTGTGTTTCATAATCAGAATTCCTTCACAAAATGAGAGACGTGCGTGGCCGTTGGATTGCTTCCTCAGTCAAAGGTCCATCTATAATCTGATGGTCATCTTCCCCAAATTTGAAAATCTGGGGGGAAGAACCTCCATGGATGAACATCCAAGAACTTCATCTTCCCCAAATTCGTATCCCACCAAATCTTCACTAAAAATCAAAGTTAGAAACCCTAATCCACTCCATTTTTCACACTGATTCTAACCCTAGCCTCAGAATTTATTGAATCAACCTCTAACCTAAAACCCGATCAAGAATCAGAAATATGCTCAGACCTCAATTATCACCATTCTCCAAATTGTTTGGTCTAAAATGTTCACCATATTACACTGATCAATTTTTGCTATCATACTCATATTATCTCTCAATATCCATCATGTTCTTGATCCAAACAGAAATTGTGTTACCTCATTGATCATCATGAAATCTTCTCTAAGTTTCCAGAAACGATCTCCTAACCACATACTATTAATCTAACCTAACAAATTAACCTAATTCTTCTTAAATTAAGGTGAGGAATGAAAGTTACCAACCTGTGAATTCTTGAGTAACAGATGCACCAAATCTTCACTTCAAGCTCTCAAACCTTCCAAAATCATTCAGTGTATCAAGTTCTTGCTTCTGTATGCAAGAGAATTGATGGAAAACGCCTGGAACTCCAAACTCGATAATGACTTGCAGGTGCTGAAATTCAATGGCAAGAACACGATTCTTCAAGGCTTTGGCTATGGCATTGATCTGGAATCATTCAGTATCCTCCATAGAAGTTGTTGAAATCAAAAGAAAGGAAGAAAATGGTGTGGAATGCAGAATTCGATTTCAATTTGCAATGAACAAAGTGAAGTTGCACACTCTCTTCTCTCAATCAATTCTCACCAGCCTTTCACTCAAACCCCTTCTAATCAATATATAGAACATGTTGGACTTCTCTAGATCCTTCTGGAATCATCCAAGGAGATATTGAACTTCTCATGTCATCCAAAATCTCATCTCATGCCATACTCACCCCAATTCTGTTTCCCTTGTTGCAGCAGCTTGTAATGATCCCAAAATCTCCTTAAGTGAGATATTAGAGGTGTTACAAGGCCTTGGAAGCTTGTGTATTGATCCCTCATGTGTTTTGCAAATGTTACTTAATATGCAAGCAACTACTTTTCAAAGAAAGTCCATAAATTAGACCTCAAATCAAAATTGTGGCTAAACCAATGTTCTTAAAATGTTTTCTAGAGTCAAAATGATATATTACATGCCATGGTTTGGATGTGTAGGTTGAAAATATCAATTTCCAACTTTGGTTTATTTAACTTATGCCCTTATTTTAGGTCATTTTTGCAACTTTGAGCTACAAGCATTTCCAACATCTCATGACCTCCTAAATAGCCTTAAAACATCATTTTGAGCAAGTTTGATGTTGAACATTTTTCCATTTGAAGCTTGGAAATAGGAGTTATGGCCTTATGCTTGAAATGACTTGTAATCTCCAAATGACCAAAATGCCCTTGACTTGTCAAAGCCATATCTTGAGTTCTACAAATCCTATCAAGTACTTCTAGTACTCTCTAGAAAGCTAAGAGGATAAGGAACAACATTCATGTTGACCAAAAGTTCATAGGAATCATCCTTCTTGGGAAAACGTTTGATGCAAGTTGGGTAACTTTCAAGGCCCCAGATTCATATACCTCAGATGACCTGTAACTTGTCAAAGTCATAACTTGAGTTCCACAAATCCTATCAAGTACTTCTAGTACTCAAATTAAATCTAAGAACAAGCTCTACAACATTCATGTTGGGGGAAAGATGAGATGACAATCACATCTTGAGCTAAACTGCCTTGAAGATAGGGGTCAAACTAGAGGATTTTACACTGTCAAGCCTTAGAAACCCTAGCTTGAAACTTCTCAAACTATTCAATCATGATGAGTTGACCTTGGAATCATCCTTATAACATCTCAATGTATCAATCCATGATCACATGGCTCTTGGAATTAGGTTTCAACCTTGTTCAAATCCTCAGTTGACCTAGGGTTGACCCAGTCAAACCCTAACTGTACCATTCATGGTTGAGGCTTCTCAATCTTGCACAATGACCCGTCTAGGCTTCATGATGGCTTTCAAGACATCTCATAAGTTTTATCAAGGCTTCAAGTCCACATTCTTGGCTTCAGAATCATCTGAGGTCTTCCCACAACTCTCAAGTTAGGAGGCACACACTCTTGGTTTCAACCACTTTCTCTGAGGATCTTTTATCTTCTCTAGCAAGGATATCAACCCTTGCACACTTGAATAACCTTCTTGGCTAGCTTCATATTCTTGTGTAGCTCTTGATTGGTACTCATACCTCTTGATCTCCTGCATACATGTCAATGAAATGCAAATGATAATGCTAATGTGCATGAAATGAAACATAAGCTAGGTAAAGAAATGCTGGGCAAATTTTGGGGTGCAACAACTGCCCCTATTCAAACGGCTTGAACCTGAATGGGTGAGAAGCGAACAGTTCTCAACCAATCAAGGTGCGAGACAGTTGAATACCGACAAACCCGAAAATTTGCCAACTGCGCAAGTACACGGTACTCTGATGGGAACAAATCTTCGAAAACTGAAATACTAGCTGCACGACAACTAGCTGGGGAATTGGTCACACGGTAACCGGTGATACATGGTCGATCATGCCGTCAGGCATCAAGATTCCTCGGGACTCATCAGGTCAACAATCAAGTTAATCATGTCGTCGGGCATTCAAAGGGGTTCTCAGGCATCCGCCGGACTTCATTAGTAGGTCGAGAATAGAATTCTGGGTCAATCATGAACCGATTGGGGATATCCAAACTCCTGCCATCAGGAACTCTGTTTCAGCTGAGAGCACTGCTTCGTCAATACGGTTGGACTTCAATCATCAAGTCTTCGAGGGAAGTTTCAACTTCGCTGTTCAGAAACCTGCTGGGGATGTCGCATCTCCGCTGGGGATTCTGGAGAACTATCAAGTAACTCTGCTTCGGGGATCCAGAAATCATTCTGGGTGGGTCATCTCTGCTGAGGGAATCAAGAGTCATCTTTAATGAATAACTCCGGGGGGACTTCAGGGATCATCCTGAACCCATAACTCTGCTGGAGATTTCAGGAATCATCTTGAGCAAACACTCTGCCGGGGACTCTAAGCATCAACTTGAGCAACCCTTTCTGGCGACTTCACTGGGGATTTTAAGAATCATCTTGAGCAAACGACTTTGCTGGGGAGAATTCAAGAATCATCTTGAGCAAGCGACTCTGCGGAGGAACACCTGCAAAACAAGGATGGTAACGACCTAGCTCATGTTTCATATGTATATGCTTTGACAATGGCGCAATGCTCCACACGGTGGAAATGCTACGCGTTTATGATAGATGCTATGCAATCATGCAAAATGCTGCGACCCCATCAGCAAAATAAATGCTGAAGGGAGAATCCTCCTGTCAAGGAGAAAGAACCACTCTGGTGGAGGAAGGCATCATCCTGCCACGGAGAAAAGGTCACGCCGATCTCAATCGGACTCCGCATGGGGAAGCAAACTTCTGTTGACTGTCGCAGGGGAATGAAGCTCTACGAGAACCCAGACCTGCTGAGGAAAGCGATGTCAATCGCGGAAATAAACTGCGCGGCCTTCGCGACTACTTCCCTGGAGATAACGACTTCGGCGGGGAAATACAGTGTCAGCTATTCAACATTCTACTGGGGAAAACCAATCATGGCCCGAACTGCATCTAAGGACTCGGCTCTCTTGGGGAACTCCAACCTCGGCTGGGGAAGAAGGAATCATCTTGCTTACAGGGGAGAGTACGACGCTGTGGGGAATCTCAATTCCGTCGGAGACTTCAGTCTGGAACTATCAATTGCTACACACTTCAGTGAATAGTCTCCCACGAGACCTGCACTTGTGACCCGGTGCTGGGGGATGAACACACGCTTCGGCGCCTGACTCAGCTTGGGAGATGCCGTTCCTTCAAGATGCATCTGATTGGGGAGAGAATCTTCTCTTCCTGGGGAGACATATCAATGCTTACGATCTTACGTTCAGACTCTGCGGGGAGATGTCGTTCCTTCAGGATGCATCTGATTGGGGAGAGAATCTTCTCTGCCTGGGGAGACATATCAATGCTTACGATCTTACGTTCAGACTCTATGGGGAGAGGCTGCTGAACTTTGATGGAGAAGGAGGAATCATCCTGTTTAGGGAACGCATCCGGCGTACTACCTGGTACATGCTACACCTGCACCAACACAAACAAACAGACAAGATACCCTTCTCAAAGGGACCTATCAAGGTTATTATCTCGTGACAATGTTCGAGTAATTCATTGTTTCAACAATCAGTGGCCTAGGCCAGTAAGTTTATGTATGCACATTTTGTCAAAAACATCGGCGTTCTTTTTTCGCAGACAAAATAGATAAATGCTAAACAGACAAACATAATTGTTGAATAGTATACATTTTATTGATAACGAACCCCTAAATGGGCAAAAATGTTTTACAACAGATGCAAGCTCCTGGAATGAGGAAGCTGCGCAAAAAAGGTAAAAACATAAATATACATCAGTATATACAAATGTCGGCAACGAGGCGTAGACGAACACCATGAGTTGATCCCTCTATGACCCACTCGACTTCGATACTTCTCCGACGCTTCAGCTTCAGAAGAGATTGATTCGGATAAACGGCCCTCAGGTTTTCCAAACCACTAAACAATGAAAGTCCATACGCGGAACGCAGTCATTTGCTTTTTCAAATCCCTAACTTTTGCCTGAATCGCCCTTCCGGGTTTTCGATTCACCGGGATACTCTTTTTTGCCAAAGTCGCCCATCCGGGTTTTCGACTTTGCGGGTGTACATTTTTCAATTTATATCCCTAATTTTTGCCCGAACCTTTTTCCTTTTTTATGGTTTGCCGGGATGCCCCTTTTTTGCCTGGATGCTCTTTTTCTTTCCAGCGGGTCATTTTTAAGCAAAGTATTTTTTAACTGCGTCCGCGTTCACCGGGGACGCAAAATCTTCACCATCCATCGTGGATAATGTAACACGGTGGGAGAACTGACTTTAAACAATGTTGCGGATAGCAAGAGTCGCCACCGACTTTTATTTTATCCATAAGGAAAGGTTATAAAAGAACAGGAAAGACCTTAGAGAATATTTTGGGTCCGGGGGGTAGGTTATGAAAAGGGAAGGTGTTAGCACCCTTTTCATCCATGGTTATCCATGGGCTCTTAGGTACTTAAGCTCACTTTTGAATTGTTTTGAAAGTGTAGTGTGTGAATAGAAAATTTTCAGAATAGTTAATAAATAATCCATGTAAGGATGTGTTAAGAACTTGTTTGAAAACTTGTTGAAAATTTGTTTAAGTGTGAAACAGTTTTGAAGTGAGCAAGCACCTAGGAGTAACCTACCCTAATGTTTAAAGGTCTTTCTTATTCTTTATTCTTTCCTTTAGTAAGACTATCCCTACTATAATGGAGTAGGTGATAGTCTTACTAAAGGAAAGAATAAAGAATAAGAAAGACCTTTAAACATTAGGGTAGGTTACTCCTAGGTGCTTGCTCACTTCAAAACTGTTTCACACTTAAACAAATTTTCAACAAGTTTTCAAACAAGTTCTTAACACATCCTTACATGGATTATTTATTAACTATTCTGAAAATTTTCTATTCACACACTACACTTTCAAAACAATTCAAAAGTGAGCTTAAGTACCTAAGAGCCCATGGATAACCATGGATGAAAAGGGTGCTAACACCTTCCCTTTTCATAACCTACCCCCCGGACCCAAAATATTCTCTAAGGTCTTTCCTGTTCTTTTATAACCTTTCCTTATGGATAAAATAAAAGTCGGTGGCGACTCTTGCTATCCGCAACATTGTTTAAAGTCAGTTCTCCCACCGTGTTACAGAACTGGCGACTCTGCTGGGGAGCTATTTAAGAGGGGTACCCTTAGGAATTAAGATCACTTTAAATTGTTTGCCTTGTTTGCTTTATTATTATATTGTTGGGGTGCTCTTATGTGTGAAAGGTCCTAACCCGGATCTAGTGTACCTTAGGTAAATGGCAATAGACCAAGGAAACTGTACGACGTATATCGATACGGTTGATCTGGTGGCCATAGTTAGTGCGACTTCGTGGTTGGTGCTTATATTCCTTAAGTCAAGTTGAGGATAATATTGAGGCTGCCATATGTTGTCAATGCACTAACTGACTTTTAGAACCCTAGTTAACTCATCTTGGCCTTTAGAAAGTAGTGAGGTAACCGGCTTTGGTGCAGACTGAAGTTGGTTGACACTCGATACTACGCTCATTGAGATCTTAAACTTGGAGGGTTTTGGTTGGCAAGTAAGTTGCCTTCTGAACAACCACCCTTGTGAAGGATCAATGATATTGAGATCCCTTAGAACCTGGTTACTTTTGTAGGACAGGATGAACCATCTAACTTCAGGGGAGGGTACTTACCTTTAAACCTCATGCAAGCCTTTAAACCTAGGGCAATTGTGTGACTTGTTTGTGTGTGCCACATGTTTGTGATTGAACATAACATCATGACATCATCATGCATCATAAGCATATCATTTTCCCTAACCATTTCAAGGACCAAAGGATTTATCTTTGTTCTTTGTTGCAGGTCATGGCTTCTGCTCGTAGAAACACCATCAGGATCAACTTTGTAGGGATACCTGCTAAGCTCAAGGAGTTGGTTTCCCTAGTGCCTGATCATTCCCAGTTCAACAAGAGGCATGGTCACTTATTGGATCTAGTTACTTCAGGGTTCAGTGAAGACATGATGAATGTGCTATTTCAGTTCTTTGACCCTGAGCACCATTGCTTTACATTTCCTGATTATCAGCTGGTTCCAACCATGGAGGAGTTCTCTAAACTTCTGGGTATACCTGTTCTTGATCAGAAGCCATTCACAGGCTTAGAGAAGGAGCTTAAACCAGAAGTTGTTGCTGCAGCTCTACATCTGAAGAAGTCTGACATTGTTCTAGAGACGAGAAGTGGAGTTAAAGGTATTCTTGCCAAGGTATTAGTGGATAAAGCTCAAATGTTCTTGAAAGCTATGAGCTACGATGCTTTTGAGGAGATCTTAGCCTTATTGATTTATGGCTTAGTGTTGTTCCCCAATCCTGATCAGTTCATAGACGTTCATGCCATCAACATATTCCTGAGTCACAATCCAGTGCCTACCTTACTTGGAGACATCCTACATTCTCTTCACACCCGTACTACAAGAGGAAGAGGAACTTTGATGTGCTGCATACCTTTACTTTCTAGGTGGTTTATTTCTCACCTTCCTCGCTCAGTAATGAAGAATGAGCAAGGGTTCAGATGGTCCAAGAGGATCATGTCACTTTCTCACTCAGACATCCATTGGTGCTCCAGATCTACGGAGAATGTCACCATCATTGACCGTTGTGGGGAGTTTCCTAACGTGCCGCTTCTAGGCATAAGAGGAGGCATCACCTACAACCCATCTCTAGCTTTACGACAGTTTGGTTACGCCCGGAGCGATGGTCCACATGACATGTTGATTCAGGGCATTGTGTTTGACTACGACAACGATCTTCAGGGTTACCGTCAGAGATTCATACGAGCTTGGGAAAAGGTAAACAGGATTGACAGCAAGACACTGGAGCCTAAGTACACCATTCCTATGGAGGCTTATCTCAGATGGGTACGATTTCGTGCTCAGACACTCATGATGCCATATCCTGCCATCCTACCAGTTACCATGGAACCTGTTGCTGAAGGAGACACAGCTTATACCATCCTTCACCCAGACATGCCTACTGATGTAGAAGACTTGCAGAGATCATGGATCCAACTGAAAGAGCAAAGGGATACTTTCGAGGCTCATTACAAAGCAAGCCAAGCAAGGATCCTAGAGCTAACAAAGCTACTTCATAAAGCAAGCATGTCTATGGGTGCCAAAGAAAGCTTTAAGGAGTATGCTCAGAAGTGGAGAGACTTAGCTGGAGGAGTTCAACCCCCTTTGACTGATAGGGAATTGGTTGATATGTTCATGTGTACGCTGAATGGTCCGTTTTACAGTCATCTCATTGGAAGCTCATCATCTGGCTTCACTGAGTTGATCATGACAGGAGAGCGAGTAGAGAATGGCATCAAGAGTGGTAAGATCCAAATGGGCACTTCTTCATCAGGTTCCGCAAAGAAGCCTCCCACTGGGAAGAAAGAATCTAATGCTGTGTATGGTCAGCCTGATCGTAACAGAAGGCATCAGTCTGTTAGTGCAGTTCATATTTCAAATCCAACTCCTGCAACAACAGAGCAGCCTCAAGGCAACCAACAGAGGGCTAGAAGACAGTTCACGAAGATCAACATGTCAATGGCTCAGGCATTGCAACACTTGTTGAAAGCTGAACTTATTACCCTGAGGGAGGCCCCTCGGAATCCCAATGTTACCTCTCCCAAGTACAATCCCAATGCACGATGTGCATATCATTCAAAATGTCCAGGACATGATACTAATAACTGTTGGGTCTTGAAGAACAAAATTCAGGATATGATTGATGCTGGAGAAATTGAGTTTGATCCACCAGGTACTCCAAATGTGATTACAGCTCCAATGCCAAATCACGAGAAGACTGTCAACGCCATTGATAAAGATATTGATGAAGATCTGCATGTCTATTCAGTTATGGAGTTGAGCACACCATTGTCTGTTATCAAAAAGAGGTTAGTACAAGCTGGGATCTTTCCAGGTTGTCATGAAGATTGTCTATATTGTACCTATAAGCCGGATAGTTGCTTCATTTTGAGAGATGGGATTCAACGTCTCATGGATAAATATACTATAGTGTTTGAAAGAAGACCAGCATCTGTAGAAAGTATGGTGGATCATCTGACTCAGGGTAAAAAGATTGAAGAGGTTGACATGGTTGACAAAGTACCACTAAGAATCACTTCAAAGGGTCCCATTAAAATCACTCATCAGGGCCCAATCAAGATTACTGCTGAAGGTCCTGTGAAAGTTGTCACTGAAGCCAGAGTAGCTCCTCTGATCATTACCACTCCTGGTCCTATTCCTTATACATTTGACAAAGCTGTGCCATGGCACTATGGGTCTAATGCTTACATCCATGGTGTCAAGCAGGAGCCTTCACCTGATATGCATGTTGACATTGATAATATTGCTGGATCTAGCAAGATCACTCGTAGTGGAAGAGTCTTCTCTCCTCCAGTTGCTTCTAAGAGTGCAGTTACTCCTGCTGTTACTTCCACCACTGATGCTCGGGGCAAGGGTCCTGTTATTAAGCCTGTATCTACTGATGTGCCAGCTGCTGATGACCTCTCTAAGCAGATGGAAGAAGTATTGAAAATCATTCGCAAGAGTGATTATGATATTGTTGATCAGCTGGGGCATACTCCCTCAAAGATTTCTATGCTCTCCCTGTTATTATGTTCTGAGGCTCATGCCAAGTCATTGATCAAGTTTCTAAAGATGGCTCATGTACCCAGTGCAATTTCTGTGGACCAGTTTGAGAATTGTGTTGCTCACCTGACCTATGACAACGGGTTAGGATTTTCTGATGCTGACTTGACCCCTGCCAAGAGGGATCATAACAGGGCCTTGCATATTTCAATTGAATGCAGGGGCACTACCCTGTCTCATGTGCTGATAGACAATGGTTCCTCTCTGAATGTGTTGCCTAAGGAAGTCCTGAACAAGCTGAGTCCTGAAGATACGGTATTGAAGCCCAGTAATATTGTGGTAAAGGCTTTTGATGGTTCTAGAAGAGTAGTGCATGGGGAAATTGATCTTCCAATCAAGGTTGGCTCTCAGGTGTTTACTGCTACATTCTATGTGATGGATATTCGTTCTTCGTACTCATGTCTGCTTGGTCGTCCCTGGATCCTTGGGGCAGGTGCTGTGACCTCCACATTACATCAAAAGTTGAGATATCCGGTGAATGGAAAAGTTGTTACTGTCTTTGGAGAGGAAGAATACTTTGTCAGCCATGTAAACACTTTCAACTTGGAAGCATGGATTTTTCCTACTGTGGGTGCTGGACTCAATAATTGGACAGCTGAAGATGTTATCCCTATCTCCTTTAGTCAGGAGTAAATACTATTACTGTGTTATGTTTTTAAATTTATAATTTCTGGAACAATTAAAACTTTCAAGCCATGTGCCTTACCCGGGGCACAATGGTGTGCTTGTTACGGGTTGTCATTTCATTTGCATCCTTCATTCGATAAAATCAGTGGACGTTTCGTTTTCGTAAATATTGTGTTCCTTGTCTTTCTTTTTCTTTTATTTTTTGCTTTATCAGCTATGTGTTCTTACACACACCCACGTCACTAAAATGCCGATCCTCATCCACTCTGGATCCAGTTGATAACAGTTCTACTATTGCCAATTACAATTTCGAGAATCCGATCTATCAAACTGAAGACGGAAACGAGGACGATTGTGAAATACCTGTAGAGCTTGCTAGGTTGTTACAACAAGAAGAGAAAGCTATACAGCCACATGAAGAGCCAGTCGAAGTTGTGAATCTGGGAACTGAAGAAAACAGAAAAGAGATCTGAACAAGGCTAGCCCTAAAGATGACTTTCCACTGCCTCATATTGATATTCTGGTAGACAACACTGCTCAGCATAAGGTATTCTCTTTTACGGATGGTTTCTCTGGTTACAATCAAGTCAAGATGGCACCTGAAGATATGGAGAAGACTACATTTATGACACAGTGGGGCACCTTTTGCTATAAGGTAATGCCATTTGGTTTGAAGAATGCAGGGGCAACATATCAGCGTGCTATGGTGGCTTTGTTTCATGATATGATTCATCATGAGATAGAGGTATATGTGGATGATATGATAGCCAGATCTCAGAATGAAGAGCAACATCTTGATCATCTACACAAGTTGTTTGAGAGGTTGAAGAAATACAGGTTGAGATTAAATCCAAACAAGTGTACTTTTGGAGTTAGATCTGGAAAGCTCCTGGGTTTCATTGTCAGTGGAAAAGGTATTGAAGTGGATCCTGCAAAAGTGAAAGCTATACGAGAGATGCCAGCTCCCCGTACTGAGAAGGAGGTTAGAGGTTTCTTGGGACGATTGAACTACATTGCAAGATTTATTTCCCAATTAACTACCATCTGTGAGCCAATCTTCAAGTTGTTGAAGAAAGATCAAGTGATGGAATGGAATGATGAGTGCCAGACTGCCTTTGATGAAATCAAGAGATATTTGCTAGAACCTCCAATTTTAATGCCACCAGTTGATGGAAGACCCTTGGTTATGTATTTAACAGTATTAGACAACTCAATGGGGTGTGTATTGGGGCAACATGACGAGTCTGGTCGAAAAGAGCAGGCAATATACTACCTTAGCAAAAAGTTTAGCGACTGTGAAACAAGATACTCACTGCTCGAGAAAACTTGCTGCGCTTTGGCATGGGCTGCTCGCCGACTAAGACAGTATATGTTGACCCATACTACCTTGTTGATTTCGAAGATGCGGTTCAAGATTAAGCATCACAACTCTTCTCCGTATCGTCCAAAGATGAATGGGGCAGTTGAAGCTGCTAATAAGAACATTAAGAAGATTGTACAGAAGATGATTGTTACTTACAAGGATTGGCACGAGATGTTACCATTTGCTCTGCATGGTTATCGTACTACAATACGTACTTCAACAGGGGCAACCCCATTCTCCTTAGTCTATGGTATGGAAGCAGTTCTGCCTATTGAAGTTCAGATCCCCTCCTTGAGAATTATGAAGGATGCAGGCTTGGATGAAGATGAGTGGATTCAGACTCGACTTGACCAGATAAATTTGATTGATGAGAAAAGGTTAGCAGCAGTTTGTCATGGCCAGATGTACCAGAAACGGATGATCAAAGCTTTTAACAAGAAGGTTAAGCCAAAGGTATATCAGGCTGGTGACTTGGTAATCAAGCGTATCATATTACCACAGGGTGATCCTAGGGGCAAGTGGACTCCAACATATGAGGGACCATTTGTAGTCAAGACAGTGTTCTCAGGAGGTGCCATGATACTGACTACAATGGATGGTGAAGACTTCCCACAACCTGTAAACGCAGACATAGTTAAAAAATACTACGCATAAAAAGAGACCCGCTAGGTTGACAGGCCTAGGCAAAAATAAGGGCATCCCGGCAAACCAAAAGGGTTTGGGCAAAAATTAGGGATATATATATAAAAAGATGTACACCCGACAAGTCGAAAACCTGAAAAGGCGGCTTGGGCAAAAAAGGGTATCCCGGTGGATTGAAAACCTGAAAGGGCAATCCAGGCAAAAGTTAGGGATTAAAGCGTATGACTATGTCTCGTTTGGATCACTCATGAAACTGCAACCAGTTGTACTACTTACTCAAGCTCAAACAGATAAAGCTCAATCCAATCGTTTCCGTCTCAACAGCAAGAAGATGAGATACTTGAGTGGCAATAGTAGAATTGAAACTCAATAGGATTATTTCCCACATAGCTGATTCTTTTTGTAAAACTTCATGACAAAATTCTCTTACTAGGGTTTATGTCTCCTTGTACAAACTTACCCGTGTATGGGTCACTTTTGATACAAATAAATTCCATCTTTTGAATCCAGATTTACTTTTACCCTATTTACATAAGTGAAACGTCCATTGGTTGTGTTTGAATGTATGCCTTTGAATATGATTGATGTTTACCAGAAATGCATGTATGCTTTTAATATGATTGATGTTTACCAGAAATGCGTGAAAATGCAGTAATAGTATTTACTAAGGACGAACGAGGGAAGGATTTCAACGAAGCTTCGCCGGTTCATCTTTACAAGACAGTTACAAACCATCAGTAGGACTAATCCATTTTCACAAAGTCTAATCTCCCCTGGAATTTATATCCATCTCTTTTATCCTCATACGGATATACGGGAAATTACTTTCCAATAAGGGCACGATGAACGAAGACGGGATGTTATACTTATCCTACTATCAAACGAAAACGAAGGTTATCTATACCCTACTATCCCCAACAACGGGAGGTTATCTATACCTTGTTATCCCCAACAACGGGAGGTTATCTATACCTTGTTATCCCCAGCAGACGGAGGGTTATATATTCTTCAACAACGAATCGGGATTTATTTTCCTTGGTCAGCAGTTGTTATACAAGGATATCCAGACACTTCCAGCAGTGTCATATCATACATACATCATTTACATCATACCATAACATATATGTCTATAGTACATTACCTAAGTGCATCATGTCATACATGCATACATAAAGCATAAACTAATGTTGTTATACAGAATGCTACCTTGTTTTCAGGTTAATTATCCAACAAACAAACTTATGATCTTTGGGACTGCTTTATTGTAACCTCAGGGTTACTTTATCCTCCGGATGAGCTTCTTATTACTTTGGACTGCTTTATTGTAACCTCAGGGTTATTCTATCCTCCTGAAGCCATCTAATTATTTCAAGACTGCTTTAGAGCTATTGATTGCTCTATCCTCCTGAAGACATATCACATTATTATTTCAAGACTGCTTTAGAGTTATCCATTGCTCTATCCTCCTGAAATCATTACTTCAAGACTGCTTTAGAGCTATTGATCGCTCTATCCTCCTGAAGACATATCACATTATTACTTCAAGACTGCTTTAGAGCTATTCATTGCTCTATCCTCATGAGGTCATATTACTACTTCAAGACTGCTTTAGAGCTATTCATTGCTCTATCCTCCTGAAATTACATTATTATTTCAAGACTGCTTTAGAGCTATCCATTGCTCTATCCTCCTGAAATCATTACTTCAAGACTGCTTTAGAGCTATTGATTGCTCTATCCTCCTGAAGCCATCTAATTATTTCAAGACTGCTTTAGAGTTATCCATTGCTCTATCCTCCTGAAATTACATTATTATTTCAAGACTGCTTTAGAGCTATCCATGGCTCTATCCTCCTGAAATCATTACTTCAAGACTGCTTTAGAGCTATTGATTGCTCTATCCTCCTGAAGACATATCACATTATTATTTCAAGACTGCTTTAGAGCTATTGATTGCTCTATCCTCCTGAAGCCATTATTACTTCAAGACTGCTTTAGAGCTATTGATTGCTCTATCCTCCTGAGGTCAGATTTATCACTTCAAGACTGCTTTAGGGTTATCATTATTGATTGCTCTATCCTCATGAAGACATGCTGTTACATCAGTATTACTCCAGACTCCTGACAGTTCTCATTATACTACCGAAGAACTTTCCCCTAGTGGCATCTTTAAGCCCACTCAATCATGTTCAACCAACCATCAATATCACTTCATGCACTGGTGAGTGCAAATTTTTGGGCTTTTGTGTTCAATCCCCTTCAACCTTCCAGGTTACGACTGGCAAATATACCAATCTAACCCCTCAGGTTTCAGAAAATTGAACAGGGGCAGCTGTTGCACCCCAAAATTTGCCCTCACAATACAAGACTTTGTGTTCTAAGAAGGTTCACAAGGTTCACAAGTTCTCCAACAACTTGCATAACCTTTCATGAAGTTCATAAAGTCCACAAGCTACTTTATGAAGGTTCACAAGGTTCACAAGATTCACAATGTTTACAAAGCTTTCCTAAGGGTCATGGGGCCTACAAAGCCACTTCATGATGTTCACAAGGTTCACAAGCTTCACAATACCTCCCATGAGTATCGCAAGATATCTTATGAAGATTCACAAGGTTCACAAAGTTCACAATTGGTCAGAAGAGTTGACAATTCCCTCAGACAATGCACCTCCTAAGCAGTGCATCCAAAACTAGGGTTTTGACTTTAATCAGGCTAAATGGACTTCCAAGACTTCAAGTGAGCTTCATAACATCTTATATGTGTATAAGAACCCCCATGTCAAGTTTCAAGACTTTTCTCAAAAGTTTGCTCAGTCAGATGATCAGATAAGTCAAAAGCAGTCAATGCAGTTAAAAAGTCAAACTGAGGTCAACTGTGGTCAAACCAAAGTCAAACTTCATGATTTTTTTTTGCCAACATCAAAGAGAGGTTGGGTGAGAAATATTATCATAATAACTGTAATACCCCAAATTTTGCCCTAAGATTTGTCGTCGCATTTCATTGCATTTTTATTGCATTTAATCAATTACTAACAAATTTGTGTAGTCGTTTGACTTTTTGCAGGTAAATATCATATGACATGCATTTTTTTTCTAAAAAGTAAAAATGGCACAATTGGCAGGAGGACATGTGTAAGGAGTTATGAGTGTGAGAGGTTGAGAGTTTGAATCTCACCTTTGTCACTTTTTTTTGTTTTTATTATTTTTACTCTAAATTTTTCTATACGAAAATAATAATTAAATAATAATAAAAAACTATTTTTGTTATTTTTTTAATGAAAGATAGAAAAATTTAGAGTAAAAATAATAAAAACAAAAAAAAGTGACAAAGGTGAGATTCGAACTCTCAACCTCTCACACTCATAACTCCTTACACATGTCCTCCTGCCAATTGTGCCATTTTTACTTTTTAGAAAAAAAATGCATGCCATATGATATTTACCTGCAAAAAGTCAAACGACTACACAAATTTGTTAGTAATTGATTAAATGCAATAAAAATGCAATGAAATGCGACGACAAATCTTAGGGCAAAATTTGGGGTATTATAGTTATTATGATAATATTTCTCACCCAACCTCTCTTTGATGTTGGCAAAAAAAAATCATGAAGTTTGACTTTGGTTTGACCACAGTTGACCTCAGTTTGACTTTTTAACTGCATTGACTGCTTTTGACTTATCTGATCATCTGACTGAGCAAACTTTTGAGAAAAGTCTTGAAACTTGACATGGGGGTTCTTATACACATATAAGATGTTATGAAGCTCACTTGAAGTCTTGGAAGTCCATTTAGCCTGATTAAAGTCAAAACCCTAGTTTTGGATGCACTGCTTAGGAGGTGCATTGTCTGAGGGAATTGTCAACTCTTCTGACCAATTGTGAACTTTGTGAACCTTGTGAATCTTCATAAGATATCTTGCGATACTCATGGGAGGTATTGTGAAGCTTGTGAACCTTGTGAACATCATGAAGTGGCTTTGTAGGCCCCATGACCCTTAGGAAAGCTTTGTAAACATTGTGAATCTTGTGAACCTTGTGAACCTTCATAAAGTAGCTTGTGGACTTTATGAACTTCATGAAAGGTTATGCAAGTTGTTGGAGAACTTGTGAACCTTGTGAACCTTCTTAGAACACAAAGTCTTGTATTGTGAGGGCAAATTTTGGGGTGCAACAGATAACAACAAAGCTCCTCCCGAGAAGACCTTGCTGACGATGTACGGACCTTCGTAATTAGGAGTCCACTTGCCCCGGTGATCGGAGTGTGGAGAAAGAATCTTCTTCAGGACGAGATCACCCGTCTGAAAGCTTCTAGGACGCACCTTCTTATCATAAGCTTTCTTCATTCGGCTTTGGTATAGACGACCATGCGCAATCGATGCTAACCTCTTCTCATCCATCAGGCTGAGTTGGTTTAATCGGTTCTTAATCCATTCTGCCTCGTCGAGTTTCACGTCAACCAAAACTCGCAAAGAAGGGATCTCCACTTCTAACGGTAAGACAACCTCCATACCGTACACTAAGGAGAAAGGAGTTGCCCCGGTTGACGTACGTACCGTCGTACGATAACCGTGCAGTGCGAATGGCAACATCTCGTGCCAATCTTTGTAGGTCACAACCATCTTCTGAACAATCTTCTTTATATTCTTATTGGCCGCTTCAACGACGCCATTCATCTTCAGCCGATAAGGAGATGAGTTGTGGTGTTCAATCTTGAAACTCTGGCACATCTCCTTCATCATCTTGTTATTCAGGTTCGAACCATTATTAGTAATGATCCGCTCGGGAATTCCGTAACGACAGATGATATCCCTCTTTATGAATTTAGCCACCACCTGCTTGGTCACATTAGCATATGAGGCTGCCTCCACCCGCTTGGTGAAGTAGTCGATAGCTACTAGAATGAAGCGATGACCGTTAGATGAAGTGGGCTCGATCTTGCCTATCATGTCGATCCCCCACATGGAGAACGGCCACGGGGAGGCATGACATTTAAAGGGCACGGCGGCACATGAACTTTATCAGCATAAATCTGGCATTTATGACACCTCTTCGCGAATTTAAAGCAATCCGACTCCATCGTCAGCCAGTAGTATCCTGCTCTCAGGATCTTTCTCGTCATAGCATACCCGCCGGCGTGCGTACCAAACGTGCCTTCATGGACTTCTTCCATGAGCATACTCGCTTCTTTCTCATCTGCACATCTGAGTAGCACGAGATCATGGTTTCTTTTATACAAAACTCCATCAGGATTGAGATAAAAATTTCCAGACAGCCTCCTCAGAGTCTTCTTATCCTGGGTTGACGCTCCCGCAAGATACTCCTTAGTCATAAGGAAGGTCTGGATATTATGGAACCATGGCTTGCCGTCGGCGGCTTCCTCGATCGCAAAGACGAATGCAGGTCAATCAAGACGAGAAAGGACAATTCTTGGAGCTTCATTCCAAAAATTGACTTTATACATCGAAGCCAACATGGCTAAGGCATCAGCCATCTGATTTTCTGCTCTGGGTACATGATGGAGTTCCACTCGATCAAAGAACGGAAGCAGCCTTCTGGCATAGTTCATGTACGACACCAAATTCGATTGACGAGTCTCCCACACCCCTTTAATCTGGTTAATCACAAGTGCCGAGTCACCATATACGTCTAGGTTCTTGATTCTCAAATCAATTGCCTCTTCTAGACCCATGATGCATGCTTCGTACTCCGCTTCATTATTGGTGACCAGAAATGTCAGTCTCGCAGTGAACGGGATATGGGATCCGTGGGGAGTCGTGATGATCACCCCAATGCCACTTCCGTAGGAATTAACCGCCCCGTCAAATATCAATTTCCACTAGGATTTCCTATCTGGCCCCTCGTCGGGCAACGGCTCATCGCAATCCTTCGCTTTGAGAAACATGATATCCTCATCAGGGAATTCAAATTTCATCGGCTGATAATCCTTGATCGGCTGTTCGGCCAGGTAATCAGACAATACGCTTCCCTTGATGGCCTTCTGGGACACGTACTGAATGTCATATTCCGTCAACACCATTTGCCATCTGGCAATCCTGCCCGAAAGCGCTTGCTTCTTGAAGACGTACTTGATTGGATCCATCTTCGAAATTAGCATGGTTGTATGGTTGAGCATGTACTGTCGTAAACGTTTGGCAGCCCAGGCTAGTGCACAACACGTCTTCTCCAGCATCGAGTAGCGAGATTCACAGTCTGTGAACTTTTTACTCAAGTAGTAAATGGCATGCTCCTTTCTTCCCGTCTCGTCGTGCTGACCGAAAACACACCCCATACTATTCTCAAGAACTGTCAAGTACATGATTAATGGTCGTCCGACCACTGGGGGTATCAAGATCGGAGGTTTCTGCAGATACTGTTTTATCTTGTTGAATGCTTTCTGGCAATCCTCGTTCCAGATAATCGCCTGATCTTTCTTTAATAGTTTGAACATCGGTTGACACGTGGCCGTGAGCTGAGAAATAAACCTTGCAATGTAGTTTATTCTGCCCAGGAAACCACGAACTTCTTTTTCTGTTTTTGGCACTGGCATTTCTTGTATCGCTTTAATCTTCGCAGGATCAACCTCGATGCCTCTTTCGCTCACGATAAACCCCAGTAACTTTCCGGACCGTACTCCGAAAGTACACTTGTTAGGATTCAGCCTCAACCTGAACTTCCTAAGCCTCTCAAAAAGCTTCAGCAAATTGACCAGATGTCCCTCCTTCGTTTGGGACTTCGCAATCATGTCATCAACATAGACTTCAATCTCATGATGAATCATATCATGAAACAAAGTAACCATTGCTCGTTGGTAAGTGGCCTCTGCGTTCTTCAGACTGAAAGGCATTACCTTGTAGCAAAATGTTCCCCAGGGGGTGATAAACGTAGTTTTCTCCATGTCCTCCGGCGCCATCTTGATCTGGTTGTAGCCGGAGAAGCCATCCATGAACGAAAATACGGAAAACTGCGTTGTATTGTCGACCAACACATCAATATGAGGCAGCGGGAAGTCATCTTTAGGGCTCGCCCTATTCAAATCCCGATAATCGACGCACATGCGTACCTTACTGTCCTTCTTCGGTACAGGCGCTATGTTGGCGACCCACGGAGGGTAAGTAGTAACCGCTAAGAAGCCAACATCAAGCTGTTTCTGCACTTCTTCTTTGATCTTAACGGCCATATCTGGTCGTGTCCTCCTAAGCTTCTGCTTAACGGGAGGACAATCTTCTCGCAGCGGCAAGTGGTGTACCACGATGTCAGTATCAAGTCCGGGCATATCTTCGTATGACTAAGCGAAGACGTCACTATACTCTCTCAGCATCTCGACCAATCTCCGCTTGACATCACTCTGCAATGCAGCCCCTATCCTGACGTTCCTGACTAGTTCTTCAGAACCCAGATTCACGATCTCAATCTCCTCTTCATGAGGCAGAATAACTTTCTCTTCTTGTTTCAACAAGCGGGCCAACTCTTCAGAAAGGTCTTCGTCTTCATCAATCTCTTCTTCGGCTTGATAGATCGGGCAATCAAAGTCGAAGTGAGTCGTTGAAGGTCCAGAGTCGATGTCATCTGCTATGTGGATCCTGCAATAATAAGGGTTAAGCTTAAAACAAGGATATACAGGTTAGCACAAACCCCATTGCCATTTTATTGTTTTTCAAAACAAATATAAAACAGGAATAACAGAGATCACAATATTTGAATACGAAGAAAAACGGCTTTTGATTTATTGATAAAATGCATGTACATAATCAAACAAGGCCCTGACAATAAAACCACTATGCCCCGGGTAGGACATAGGGTTGTACAATGATTGGAAAAAGTAAATCATTACTCTTCGCTTGTCATCTGGATGATATCCTTGACGGACCAGTTGGTAAGGCCCTCGCCTGGCTTGCTTGGCTGGATCCAAGAGTCTAAGTCACAGTCGCTATCTCCGATGTCTTCAGACACCGCGTTGATGCTTTCAAAAATCACCCCGCCACTGGTAAACTGGATCGGCCCTTTACCTTGCAACGCACTGCTGGAAGAGGAGGCTTCAGCTCCATGAGAATATCCCAACCCAAACTTGTCTTGCTTGTTAGGTATCTCCAAAATTCGCCCCCAGCCTGGGGTAGATCCGGCTTGAACAACGGCCCGGGCTTCCTTGAATGAAGAGAGAGTTATCTCTGGCTTTTTAGTGACTACAGGAGCTACGTCCTTGACTTTAACAGCTTCGAACGCTTGGCATAGGGTTTCGTGGATTTCCCCATCCATCTCAACATACTTGAAGGATGACAAATGACTCACCATTATATCTTCCTCGCCGCAAACGGTCACGATGCTACCTCCGACAACATACTTGAGTTTCTGGTGCAACGTGGAGGTCACGGCTCCAGCAGCATGGATCCACGTCCGGCCCAAGAGACAGTTGTAGGCAGGCATGATGTCCATAATGTAAAAGATCACGTCGAATGTTTCCGGCCCGACTTGGATTGGCAGGGTCACCTCTCCGAAAACATGGTGTTTAGTTCCATCGAACGCTTTCACAACCAGATCACTGGGTGTGCAAATCACTCCGCGAGTATCCAACTTCATCAATGCCTTCTTCGAAAGAACATTGAGCGACGACCCTGTGTCTACCAACACGTGAGACATAATCGTTCCCCTACACTCTATCGAGATGTGCAGGGCGCTATTGTGGTTCCTCCCCTTCGGTGTCAGCTCTAGGTCAGTGAACCCTAATCCATTTCCAGCATTTACGTGGACTACGACCTCTTCCAACTGGTTTACCGATATTTCCTGCGGCACGTACGTGGCGTTCAACACCTTCACCAATGCGTTGCGGTGTGCCTCAGAACACAACAACAAATTCAAGATGGAAATTTTCGAGGGTGTTTGATGGAGATGATCCACGATCTTGTAGTCACTCTTTTTAATCAAACTCATAAATTCCTCGGCGTCTTTAACGAGTAAGTCTTTTTCTACCCCACGAGGGATCTCTTCGGCGACTTTACTCTTCCCTTTATCAATTGCATCGGCTCCGTCCGCTTTGTCTGCCACGACCTCAGGTGGTGCAAACACTCTCCCGCTGCGAGTGATTCCGCTGATTCCCGCAAGGTTCTCCACAGACGACCCAAACGGCTCTAGCTCCAACTTTTGTCCGTTGTAGTAGACTTCTCCCCCATAATGCCATGGGACAGCATTGGTGCTTTCGAAGGGTATCGACCCAGCTTTGGTGATGGTAATCGTAGGAGGTCTGGGTGCAGAAATAGTTATCGTCCGACGAGGGATGGTGATGGTGGCGACCTCATCATCTTGCCTCAGCATTACCTCTCCCGATCCGCTTTCGGCCCTTCGGCTAAATTGCAGGATTCCCTCGGTCATCAGACTCTAAATCCCTTCTATCAACTGTTCACATTCATCAGGACTAGTCGCACAGCCCATACACAGCTCTCCGCAACCTGGAAAGAAACCTCTTTTCATCAGCTTAGCTTTAACGAAGCTAAGCGGTGTCTTCAGATCTCTGACGTCAGCCAACAAATCCAAACTCTCGTCTTCAATAATGGCGTTTACTCCACCTCCCCTATGATTCGGCATAGGGTTCTTCGTCACTTTTGGCACATTATCTGAGAAGTTGATGATCTTAGCGTCCACCATGTCCTGCACCTTGTGCTTGAAGGCTTTGCAATTCTCTATGGTGTGGCCTGGTGCCCCTGAGTGAAACTCACAAGTTGCATTCGCGTCATAACCTGGCGGAGGTGCCCCTGTCAAGGGAGCCAAGGTTCTCTTCTGGATCAGCTGTAACTGGAGCAAAGTCTGCAACAGTTGTGCGTACGACATGGGCGGTGTCTCGAGGTGACGGCTCGACAGAGGTGCCCTATTCTGATACTTTCTGTATCCTTGTTGATTCGGTTGCTGCTGCTACTGTTGCTGTGGCTGTTGAACTGCCGGGATAGTTATGCTGGCCACCTGCTGGTGAGGGCCTTTACCCTTCCTTCGAGCGTTGGTCACGGCGCTCGTTTCTCCTTCCTGTCTTTTGCCACCATAAGGTTTCTTTCCGCCTCTTCCAGCTGAGGATGAATCACCTTGAATCTTCCCCAGTTTGATCCCATTTTCGATGTGCTCACCCGTGATAATGAGATCTGAGAAGGTTCCGGACATACCGCTGACCAATTTCTCATAGTACACCCCTGGGAGGGTGGCTACGAACATCTGCATAAGCTCACGTTCAACCATCGGCGGCTGAACCCTGGCTGCCAATTCACGCCACCGCTGGGCGTATTCCTTGAACCCTTCGTTGTTCCTTTGCGACAGATTCTGCAGTTGGACTCGGTTCGGGGCCAAGTCGGTATTGTATTGGTAGTGGTGCACAAATGCTTCAGTAAGGTCCTTCCACATGCGCACACTGGCAGGCTCCAGACTCATGTACCATTCGAGGAAGGGTCCGGACAGACTGTCCTGAAAGAAGTGCATCAGCAACTTCTCGTCCTCAGAGTGAGCGGACATTTTTCTGTAATATGATCTCAGGTGGACGCGAGGGCAAGTGGTGCCCTTATACTTTTCAAAGTCAAGTACCTTGAACTTGGGAGGCACCTTGAAATCAGCAATCAGTCCCAACTTGGACATATCAACACCCAGGGTGTTCTGGTTCTCGATATTTCTCATCTTATCCTCGAGTGCCTTGAACCTTAGCCGTGCTTCAGCAGTCAGCTCCCCTTCAGCACCTCTCTGAGAGAACACATCGTCTTGGCGGTCTTCTAACCACGGTTGAGGCCCGAACAGATTCCCAACACCTGCATTGCCGTTGCCCAGTCCAACATTGACGTTAGCTTCAAAATTCCCATTACCGACGCCCGTCGTATTGCCGTTGAGTCCCATGTTAGCTATCACATTGCCGTTGGCACTGCCATTCCCCCCGGTCACAGGGACGCCATTTTGAGGAGTTTCAACTGGTGGAGGAGTAGGCACGGTCCCACCATGGAGTACGCCATTGCTATCAACCCTTGAAATCAGAGGCTGGACCAAGGTTCTGAGCTGATCCTGGCCATTGGCGATCGCTTGCATGAGCTCCATGAAGCGATCCATTCTTTCGCGGAGTTCCTGAACATCAGTTTGCACTTGCTCCATGATTCTGGTTTGATTTGCTCTGGTCGGATAGCGGTGGATTGGCCTTTGATCAATCCTGAAACAACCTGAAAACACAAAAGGGTTAGGAAAAACGACAGAGTGCTCGTTATGCAAATGCTTCATGCAATATGCAAACGTGTGTCTGTGCGTTAGGGAGATGTCCCCTGATCCTAGTGCCTGAGTGCCAGTGCTGACAATAAGAAGTCCGAGTCCAGTCATGGAAATAACATCTCATATATATAAAGAAAGTCCATCAAGGCGGTACATAACATCAGTGAGTACAAGCTGAATCAATGGCGTGACCTCAGCCAACAAGCCTGGTGATGGTCAGCATACAATGATGATCAAACAAAAGGAATACAAATAGTCAAGCACGGCCACGGGCGCGAAACTCTTCTAACAACCCCTTCGTTTCTGGATGATCAGGCCGAGTGAGTAACCCTTTGACGAGTAGCTCCCTCTGCATAATGGTGTATTGAAGACCTTCGACCGAATCTTCCCATGCTCCTTCGCCGAAACAATCTTATAGCTTCCGCTTCTTGGACTCAAACGTCAGTTTGCGCTCCTTCAGGTTAGCAAGAGCTTTGTTGAGCTGACCTTCAGCGGCATATCTGTGAGCGGTTTCTTCATCAAACCTCTTCTCACTGGCCTTCACCTGGGCTTTCAGCTTGGAGATCTGTTGCATCAACTTATCCTCCCGCTCTTTCCTGTTGGCTAGGGCGGCCTTCCAGTGCTGATTGAACTTGGATATCCTCCGATACGCTTCGTCCAAGTGTTGCTTCTTCGTGGCCAGTACATCGTTGACAGCTTTGAAGTCTCGACCCATGCGCTCACGCTCAGCTATCTGCTTAGTCAAATTTGTCCCAAGCTGGTTCACCAGCTCTGTTTGCCTCTTGAAGGAATAAATGGCTTCGTTTCTCTCGCTCCTGAGTTGAACCAATTCCTTCTCCAGTTTTTCATTTGCCCTCTTCAATTCATCTCTCTCAGCTAGCACCTGACTATGCTGCTGAAGGGGCACGGTAGTAGGCTCTTCAATCATTGGAGGGCTTTCTGGCTTGGCAGGAAGAAACGACATCCCTATGGCATCTGCTCTGGCTCTGATCCACGTCACATACGGAGCGTAGGCTTGACTATTGCTTCTCCCCAGCAATGGTTTTCCCCTCTTACTGATGCCATTCCAAGCGCGCTGAAGCTTAGATAACAGATCCCCCTCTAGAAGACCAGTGAGGTACAGAGATTCTTGTACCTCTTCATCCTTCGGCGGAGCTCTCAAAGCATACGCGAACTGTCGGACCAGCAAAGATGGATTGTAGTTTATACAGCCCTTCCTGCCTATCAAAGGCACGTTCGGAAACCCGCTGCAGCTGAAGATAATCTCGGTACCCAACCTATCTCTGTCAAACTAGTCAATATCCTCCGCTGATAGACTCATCAAACGCTCGGACCACTCAGTTGTGGCTGCAGACGAAACAAAGGGACCCCTCTTGGGCAGATGACTATCAAGCCATTTATAGAGCAAGGGCACACAACACGAGACATTCTTGCCCCTTCTGTTCTCGTTTTTGTAGTGGATAGAATGGTAGACATCACCTATCAAGGTAGGGACTGGATTCCCTGAAGCGAAGATGCGAAATGCGTCGAAGTCTACAAAGTCGGGCATATTGGGGAACAAAATGATGCCATATATGCACAGGGAGAGGATGGCGTTGAACATGACCCAACATCCGTCTTTGGCGCACTGCTGAGCCTTTCCCACTAAGAACTGCAAGGAGAAGTCAGGAACCTTGTTCCAACTAGACAACACCAACTCGGAGGCATCCAGATGAAGTGACGGAGCTAGACTAGCCAGATTAGGCTCAACATCCATATGAACAAAAGGCATCTGCCTCTTGATAGGCACACCTAACAAATCAGCATATTCTTCCAGCGTGGGTGCGAGAACAAAATCCTGGAAAGTAAAGCATCTCAACGGAGGATCGTAGAACTGCAGAAGAGCGTGCAACCAATTCAACTCGAACGCAGAAGGTTTACGAACCAAACTGGGCAATTTGCCGTAAGACTTTCTGAATTCATCTCTCACAGAATCATCTGCTAAAGCAATCAAACCAGTCAGCTGAACCAAATCAGGGGCAGGGAGCTTGTAAGCCACGGTCTTCCTCAAAGAACCCATAACAATACAATAGGAGGCAAGAAATCCTGGATCGGGGAAGACGGTACCTGCAACACAGACACAAGTTAATGAAATGCAAATGGGTATGCAAAGCAATGTAAAATGCAATCATGCAGCAGGAGATCAAGACAACTGCACTGTGGAGATTCTATATCAACAAAACTATAATCCTGCTCTATCAAGAACAACCACTTTCTCAGATAAGAAGGAAACCCTGGTATCGGACCACAAATCTGCTCTGTCAAGAACACACACACATAGGACCATAAATCTGCTCTGTCAAGAACAACCATCTGATAATAGTGAGGACCTCTGATGCAGGACCACAAATCTGCTCTGTCAAAAACACACATCTGATGATAAGGACCTCTGATACAGGACCAAAACTCTGCTCTGTCAAGAACACACATCTGATGATAAGGACCTCTGATATAGGACCAAAACTCTGCTCTGTCAAGAACACACATCTGATGATAAGGACC
Organism: Lathyrus sativus; assembly: GCA_963859935.3. Classification (NCBI taxonomy): domain Eukaryota; kingdom Viridiplantae; phylum Streptophyta; class Magnoliopsida; order Fabales; family Fabaceae; genus Lathyrus; species Lathyrus sativus. The sequence continues at coordinate 786,748,830 of OZ012735.1, read as the reverse complement.
TCTGATACAGGACCAAAGCTCTGCTCTGTCAAGAACAATCATACATCTGCTGGTGAGATCCTTAGACCCCAATCATAAATCTGCTCTGTCAAGAACACACATATATCTGAAGACAGGGTCCTCTGATACAGGACCAAAACTCTGCTTTGTCAAGAACAAACATCTGATAATGAGATCCTCTGATCCCAATCAAAAACTGATTCGCTGTCAAGAAAACCAGGTAGTCTGAAGGTTAAAGTTTCCTGCAATAAACCCAACCCTGCTCACAGGTATGGACCTAAACTGACTCAAGTTCGGCATCCTATGCGGTCATCAGCGTCACAGACATTCAAGAGGGGTGATACGATACCCAGAAGGTGTGGCATCCCCAGCTCATGAAGCAGCCTCACTCGGCTGAATCCCAAATGATCGGTCCCCAGAGTCGACAATCCTCCAAACCAACAACCCCCTCAACCCAAAGGGTTGAAAAAGAAGTCAACCGGGAGAACCTCGTCTGAGCGTGGATTTCATGAGACACTAGTGCCTGCCAAGCAAGCACGCGCCCACTAATTTCCACAACTAATGCTATGTTCACTCAAGCCTGGGTCTGGCTTCTCACTCATCAGAATGCCCCTCCCACAACAGCACAGATAATCATATCATACTGAAAATAAAGTGCGGGAAATAAAAATGCGATAAATAAACACAACCCAACAAGTAATCATACAAGCGCTAGGATTGACTCTCGCAGGGGACGTCAGATCCCCAAACTGACTCGCATACGGGACGTTGGATCCTAGGAAACTATGAAGTCCCCAGCAGAGTCGTCAGCTGTCGCTTCCGTGAAAATAAGGTGCCGGCAAAACAGAAGAGTCGCCACCTTTCGTTATTTATCCCTCAGAGCGGGAAAGGAAACGATCGGAAAAATCTGACGAATAGGTATAAGACAAGGTCATCACAACCATTGTCTGGGTTCGGGAGTCGGTTACGCAAGGGGAAGGTATTAGCACCCCTCACGTCTGTCGTACTCGACAGGATCCACGCTTGTTGTGTTTACTGGACGAGTTGGTTTATCTATCTACCTATCAAGGCTGGCTTAAAAAGAAAAGAAAATGACTCGGCAAAGCGTCGCGCTTTATGCCTACGTATTCCCATCAAAGAATGAGAAATCAGAGTCAACGTAGTTCGACCTACGGGTTACGGGGAAGGTGGCTCGCCAATACATCAGTATTGTGCCTACGTACTCTCAACAGGTATGAGAGATCAGAGCTTACGTAGTTCGGGATACTACGGATTACGGAATTCAAATTCATCTGTTTTATCGAGTAGGGTTAAACAGCAGTTCCAGCAGTTAGGGACAAAGCCTGTTTGCGTTGGCGCTGAAGTTTAACGACACTCTTTTCTTCAGAAAAGCTTCCTTTGAATTATGGGCCCATGGGGCAAAAAGGTTTGAAGTTTGTTTTCTGTCTTTTACGGAAGAAGTGTTTTTTATTGTGTTTGCAATTTCAATCGCACTAAAGACTATGACCAGAGAGTGAATGCGTCGCATGTCACCCAAAGGGTGCCATACTAAACATCCAGACTGTTGAAAAGAAACTCTCCAACAATCCTTTCTCAGATAGCTTAAGGCCCGTTAACGTACGAAAGAAATCATTCATGATTACTGTATTTTAAGCTGTTTGAGATGAGAAGAGAGAGGCTCAACTACGGGGAGACTATCAAGTCCTACTGTTGTCATGCCAAGGATTCATCCTATAGTTGAGGTTTGAAACAGGGAACTCCTAGAAGTTATCATGCATAGGTTTCAACCTCAAGTTCTATCATCACTTCCTTATCAAAGGAAGTGAGATTCCTAAGGGATCATGTCAATGATAAACAGAAACAGATAAAGCATCAGCTCAAATAGTAAACAGTAGTACGGTAAAATGCATGCAATGCAAGTGAGGGAGGAAATGTGTGTGGGGCAGTAGCCTCCACAAGCTCATCTCAACGTCAAGCCAGATATGAATAACTGCAATCATACAGAAGAAATAAACTAAAGTGCTATCAAGCAGGATACAATAACAACTGTAATCATACAGAGGACATAAAATGCTATCAAGCAAAATACAAGAACAACTGCAATCATACAGTAAAAATAACATGCTATCAAGCAGAATACAAGAGACTGTAATCATACAGAAGAAAATAAAATGCTATCAAGCCAAATAAACCACATAGGCAAGGGAGCAGGGCTCTACCGAATACCCGCAAGCAAATCCATACAGTAACAATACAAGCAGAGGGAGCAACTCAACCTCTAGTGCAATCATGCTCCTAGATTAAAGTCAGTCTAGATATACTTAATCTAATGCATCAAGCAAGTCAAACAAGGCACATCAGCATAGAAAAGAAGACAAACAAGAAAGCAGATCAACCCCTCTCTTTCTTCCAATTCCAAGCTTCATCTCTTCTGACAGCAACCCAGTCTTCCGACTTCAACCACCCTTCAAGGCTATCATCTTCACCAACAAGTATCAACTTGCTTCTAAGGTTTCAATCCATCAAACATAAGTGTCAACTTAATCTTTCTTCTCCAAGCTTCAGCTCCTCAGTCCATTCCACCTTCAGGCTTCACTACAAGTATCAACTTGATTCCTTCAGGCTCTCAATGCATCAGTGTAAGTATCAACTTATCTTTTATTCCTCAAGCCTCAGCTCTACACTCAATCTCAATTGAATACTCTTCATAAGTATCAACTTAGTTCTCAAGCTTCAGCTCCCTTTGCTTTACCAGTATCAACTTGGTCTTCTTTTCCTGCAAGCCTCAGCTTCTCAGAGTAATATTTAATCACCTGGAAGTGTCAACTTCATCCTTCAATTCTTTTAAGCCTCAGCTCTTCATTCAATCTCGATTGGGTCTTCAAGTATCAAATTGTTCTCCTTGCTCTACAAGCTGCAGTTGCAATGGCAATGCTCAAGGAATCATCCTCTTCCACACTCTTCAGTGAAGTCCTCATCTTCAAACTCAAGTCCAACATCTTTCAAGATACTCAAACCAGAAGACAATTGATTTAACAGGATGAGTGGAAATGATAAACAGCTTATTGACAACCAAAGGAAGCCTGTAAGGGTTCATCATTATAAGAGACTGGTTCCCTCAAAGTTCTACTTCCCAGATAAAGCCACTCATCCCTCCAAAGGAGGGATGTGAATATCTTAGAAGGACTTTCAGTCATTGGGAGGAATGGAAGCACAAGATGCTTTCCATATTTGTGAAAGAAATCATTCTAACTATAAGGCTCTCCCTATGTCTCCTATCTCATAAACCTTCATCAGACACCATCAGGCACAAGCAAATCCAAGCTCCAAGCCACTTCAAGCAACTTCAAGCATCCTCACCTTGTCTTCAACTTGTCTTCAATATCAACCAAAGGCAAACCAAGTAAAAACCCTAATCTAAGGGGACTAAGGAAGTTAAACTAGTTGAATTAGTAAATTAGGATCACCTAAAACCTAGTACTAAAGTTAGTCCTAACTAAAATACTAAAACCAATTGTAAAATCCTACAAAAAATAACTAGGGGAACCTAGGTCAATCATGACTCTAACATATTAATTCCAGAGATCAAATCATCAAATTAGACCTAGAAATAAATTCTACATTATGAGGTACTAAACCTAATACACTAAAAGGAAGCACCTAAATATCAATCTAGAAAACACACCTATTTTCATCACAAAAATGTGAGAAAAATGCTATGGGATCATACATGTCTAACCTAATCATACACAAAAAGTTAGGTCAAGAATCATCACCACATGATCACACAAAATTCCACAAAATTATGCATCAAACATAAACATTTTAATATCAATTAAAATGTAAAATTCCCATTAAATCAGAAAATACATGAAATGAAAAAAGAATGGGATTAATTGGATTAATTTTCAATTTATTATGATTTTTCCAAGAACCATGGATAAAATGAAAAAATAATGAAAATCAAACAAAAATAGACAAGCACACGGTGCAGATAGCAATGATACATAGTTCAAACTATGGGTTGGGCCATCAGGGGGGTGTGAATAACAATCTTTCCACTAAGGCCAGAACGACTGATTAAATGAAACAGTGCGTTTCATAATCAGAATTCCTTCACAAAATGAGAGACGTGCGTGGCCATTGGATTGCTTCCTCAGTCAAAGGTCCATCTATAATCTGATGGTCATCTTCCCCAAATTCGAAAATCTGGAGGGAAGAACCTCCATGGATGAACATCCAAGAACTTCATCTTCCCCAAATTCGTATCCCACCAAATCTTCACTAAAAATCAAAGTTGGAAACCCTAATCCACTCCATTTTTCACACTGATTCTAACCCTAGCCTCAGAATTTATTGAATCAACCTCTAACCTAAAACACGATCAAGAATCAGAAATATGCTCAGGCCTCAATTATCACCATTCTTCAAATTGTTTGGTCTAAAATATTCACCACATTACACTGATCAATTTTTGCTATCATACTCATATTATCTCTCAATATCCATCATGTTCTTGATCCAAACAGAAATTGTGTCACCTCATTGATCATCATGAAATCTTCTCTAAGTTTCCAGAAACGATCTCCTAACCACATACTATTAATCTAACCTAACAAATTAACATAATTCTTCTTAAATTATGGTGAGGAATGAAAGTTACCAAACTGTGAATTCTTGAGTAACAGATGCACCAAATCTTCACTTCAAGCTCTCAAACATTCCAAAATCATTCAGTGTATCAAGTTCTTGCTTCTGTATGCAAGAGAATTGATGAAAAACGCCTGGAACTCCAAACTCGATAATGACTTGCAGGTGCTAAAATTCAATGGCAAGAACACGATTCTTCAAGGCTTTGGCTATGGCATTGATCTGGAATCATTCAGTATCCTCCATAGAAGTTGTTGAAATCAAAAGAAAGGAAGAAAATGGTGTGGAATGCAAAATTCGATTTCAATTTGCAATGAACAAAGTGAAGTTGCACACTCTCTTATCTCAATCAATTCTCACCAACCTTTCACTCAAACCCCTTCTAATCAATATATATAACATGTTGGACCTCTCTAGATCCTTCTGGAATCATCCAAGGAGATATTGAACTTCTCATGTCATCCAAAATCTCATCTCATGCCATACTCACCCCAATTCTGTTTCCCTTGTTGCAGCAGCTTGTAATGATCCCAAAATCTCTTTAAGTGAGATATTAGAGGTGTTACAAGGCCTTGGAAGCTTGTGTATTGATCCCTCATGTGTTTTGCAAATGTTACTTAATATGCAAGCAACTACTTTTCAAAGCAAGTCCATAAATTAGACCTCAAATCAAAATTGTGGCTAAACCAATGTTCTTAAAATGTTTTCTAGAGTCAAAATGATATATTACATGCCATGGTTTGGATGTGTAGGTTGAAAATATCAATTTCCAACTTTGGTTTATTTAACTTATGCCCTTATTTTAGGTCATTTTTGCAACTTTGAGCTACAAGCATTTCCAACATCTCATGACCTCCTAAATAGCCTTAAAACATCATTTTGAGCAAGTTTGATGTTGAACATTTTTCCATTTGAAGCTTGGAAATAGGAGTTATGGCCTTATGCTTGAAATGACCTGTAATCTCCAAATGACCAAAATGCCCTTGACTTGTCAAAGCCATATCTTGAGTTCTAAAAATCCTATAAAGGATTTCTAGTACTCTATAGAAAGCTAAGAGGATAAGAAACAACATTAATTTTGACCAAAAGTTCATAGGAATCATCCTTCTTGGGCAAAAGTTTGATGCAAGTTAGGTAACTTTCAAGGCCCCAGATTCATATACCTCAGATGACCTGTAACTTGTCAAAGTCATAACTTGAGTTCCACAAATCATATCAAGGACTTCTAGTACTCAAATTAAAGCTAAGAACAAGATCTATAACATTCATGTTGGGTGAAAGATGAGATGACAATCACATCTTGAGCTAAACTTCCTTGAAGATAGGGGTCAAACTAGGGGATTTTACACTGTCAAGCCTTAGAAACCCTAGCTTGAAACTTCTCAAACTCTTCAATCATGATGAGTTGACCTGGGAATCATCCTTATAACATCTCAATGTACCAATCCATGATCACATGGCTCTTGGAATTAGGTTTCAACCTTGTTCAAATCCTCAGTTGACCTAGGGTTGACCCAGTCAAACCCTAACTGTACCATTCATGGCTGAGGCTTCTCAATCTTGCACAATGACCCGTCTAGGCTTCATGATGGCTTTCAAGACATCTCATAACATCTCTCAAGGCTTCAAGTCCACATTCTTGGCTTCATAATCATCTGAGGTCTTCCCACAACTCTCAAGTTAGGAGGAACACACTCTTGGTTTCAACCACTTTCTCTGAGGATCTTTTATCTTCTCTGGCAAGGATATCAACCCTTGCACACTTGAATAACCTTCTTGGCTAGCTTCATAGTCTTGTGTAGCTCTTGATTGGTACTCATACCTCTTGATCTCCTGCATACATGTCAATGAAATGCAAATGATAATGCTAATGTGCATGAAATGAAACATAAGCTAGGTAAAGAAATGTTGGGCAAATTTTGGGGTGCAACAATAAGCATTGAACATTGCATACTCATTGCATTATTATTTCATACGCATTTGACATATGCATTAGCATCTGCGTGGTTGCTATCCTCGTTGTATTTTATTGTTACTTTGGTCGTAGTTACCGCCGAGTAACCGGGTTTGTCCGTTCTCTCCAAATAGAGTCGTTAACCTTAAGCATAAAATACCTACCATTTTCAGTTTCCCCACAGAGTTCAATCCTCGTGGATGATGGTTATTTCAGTTATCTTCTCCATGCCTAGATAAGATAATACCCATTTGAGTTCATTCCCTCAATGGATTCTTATTTGACAGTTTCTTTCTAGCTCGATCCTAGATCAAACTTCAGTCCTGTCGGTCGCCGAACCTACCCATACGTGCATTTATTTTTCACTATCTTTCAAGAAGAACATTTTACAAACAATCGGTATGGAGCAATGCTCATCCAAGGAGCTTATCATTACTACCCTTGCAAATAAGCGGTTTTCTCGCCTGAGAAGCTTACCCTACCTTCGTTACAACCTCAACAAGTGACCACTTCCCTCGAGAAGCTTGTTTCCACTACCCTAAACCTTAAGACGTTGGGTCACCATACTCATTCTTAGGCGTCCCGCCGTGGACATACCTTTATCATTTAAAACTCGAGAAGTCGAGTCGCCGTACTCATGCTTGGACGTCCCGCCGTGGATATATCTTACCTGTTCCAAAACCTTAAGAAGTTGAGTCGTTGTACTCATGCTTGGGCATCCTGTCGTGGACATATCTTCTCCTAAACTTTAAGATGTTGAGTCGCCGTACTCATCCTTGGACGTTCCGCCTTGGAGATATCCTTTGTTAAACCTTGGGAAGATGAGTCGCCGTACTCATGCTTGGGTGTTCCATTATGGACAATTTTATCCTTTAGTAAAAGAAGAAACTGAATCATTTCAGGGAGCAGTAGACCTTGAAACGTGAAAAAGTTTATTAACCCTTTCTAAATGAATCATTTAGTTAAAGAAGAAGTTGAATCATATTTTGATTGTGGAAGCTTACCCATTATCTTTGAGTATCAGTCGGTCATGCCTGAACCTATTGAGTAGCTACTCTTGGATATTTTCCCCAGTGGAGGCTGCCTCGTCGGTGCCTTCTTCGTTGAGGATCTAGTTTCTAAAGTATCAGTCGGTCATGCCTGAATCTGCTGAGCCTTTATATTATTGCTTATTCCCCCAGTGGAGGTTGTCTCGCTGGTGCTTTCTTCATTGAGGACCTCATGAAAGTTTATTTTTATCAGATGAGCAACAGTCCCTCTAGTGGGGCTATCAATCAATTCTACATCTATTTAACAGATAAGAAACAATCTCTTTATTTGAGTGCTTATCCGTTTTGGCATATAAGTCCCTTCCAACAATAAGTAACAGTTCTCCCTAGAGAAACTTATCAGGGCATTTCCTACTAAAGTCCATTTATTTTGGCATACAGCCGGTTTTTACCCTGTATCTGTTTTCTACGGATTCCCGAAGATTCCGTTTGAATCTGTCACGAAGGAAAGGTTTACAGAAGCTTGGATGTTATTCTTTACTCAATGCTCCAGCATTTTGTTGATCAATCTTGCAGTCGTGCAGACCCAGTTACTTTTTTAGAGTATCATCCGGTCACGCCTGAACCTGTTGAACATTTTACTCTGGACATTCCCCGGTGGAGGCCGTCTCATCGTTGCCATCCCCATTGAGGACCCTGCATGTCCCGTTAAAGTCCATTTATTTTGGCATACGACAGATTATACCCTATTTTGTTTTCTACGGATTCCTGAATTTTCCGTTAGATCCTGTTTCCAGAAGCTCAGATGTTATTCTTTGCTCAATGCTCCAGCATTCTGTTTACTTGATCCTACTTTAGAGTGTCAGTGGGTCACACCTGAACCTGTTGAACCATAATCTTAGATTTCCCCAGTGGAGGCCGTCTCATCGGCGCCATCTCCATTGAGGATCCCCTTCTTACCGTTCCTGTAAAGTGACAATTGGTCATGCTTGGCCATCACTTTAGATTTCCCCAGGGTCATGTTGTTTCACCAGTGTGTCATTTCCCCAGTGTGTGGTTGCTCATTGTGTTTGTCCCTTGTGTCGTCATCTTGCCTGCATCCTTGCATTTATCATTCCTATCACATGTGCATCATACTAGATTCATAGCATTGTCAGCAATATAGTTCGTTTCGTTTTGTCCATAGCATTGCATATCACTGCATCTAAGGGCAAAATTTTCGATTATCTATATTTAAATCCGTCCACCGTGATTTCTCGAGCCTCCGTCACTCGAATCATCCGGTGAAGTTATTTAAATAGGGGCAACTGTTATACCCCAAATTTTACCCTTAGATTTGCTTGTTTCGCATATCATGTAGCCCAATCGTCCAGGCATAAACTAACTATTTTAACCATCTTGTTTGTTTTATTTTGTGAAGCTAGGTTTGTTTCTTTAAGTCCAGGAAGTTATAAAGACTTTGTGCATTCCTTAGCTCCTACGAGTTGTGCTGAAGCATCATGGAATCCCATACTCTCATCATTATGGAACCTTAATCAGTACAAAGCAAATGTTCCTCAAGAGTTCTTAGAGGTTTCTCACCCCTTTGGTCGTAAGGCCTATCATCGAACACCAAATGGAATTTCACGACAGGTTTGATCTACAAATCAGTTTGTCTAATGGATGTGGTTAGGAGTCCAACTAATCAAGATGTATTCATGAATTTATTAAGAGGTTTACGAGTGACATACGGGAGATAACAAGCTCTTGAATATAAGGACTTTTGAAATAATGTTAATTTTGGCCGAAGAATTATTGTGCATAGTTAGCTTGAGATTCAAGTAATGGAGGATTGTTCAAGATCATTATAGGCCACTTTCAAGTTACAAATTCATTCGAGCCCAAATGGTGAAGTTAAGATTTTGTTTCAAAATTATGGTTTGAGCATGAATTTTAGGGTTCGAAGACTATTCTTTTGATTTGATCTAAAAATGTTCAGATGGTGAGTTCAAGCATACAACTTCAATGAATTCTGCACTTCACCATACAGATCCATGAATTTCGTTTGGTTACTAAGTCTCTAACACCAACATTTTAAAGAAATGCTGTAAACAAAGAGATATTCAAAGCATTACTTTATAAATTCAAATTGCACCCAAAATCCATGTGAACAAAACTTATCACAACATTTGGCGTGTCGAATTACATCATGCAATGAAACATGTGGAATAAATTAAGCACGTTGAAGCGGTGAACATTTTAGTTACAATTAAGAAGTTACATCAAGATGTTTGTTTATACATGACCACAACAAGAAGTATACTGCTTGGGATATAACATAAGCGCCGCTGGCCCAAGATGAGAGCCTATGGTTCGCTATTTGAGGAATCGTGTCGGTAACGCCGAGTTTCGCAAGGCCACACCCCTCACCTTCTTGATACAATGCCAAAAGCCGAAGTACACTGTTCTCATACTAAACGGGAAAAATATAACAGCCGGTGATGGTTATTTTCCAACCTTGCAGACGCGTTCAACGTACCCTCTCCTGAAGGATCGATCTATATCTACCACCTGCTTCCAACAAAAGAAGAGATATTCAAAAGGGTGTTATCGACGAACATAAAAAGAAAAGAAAGATTGGTAAGATTAGCTTCCCAAAGCCCCATTGGTACAGCTTCGACCGAGTTCACTTTCACCTCCTAAGAAATACCTTTTGTCTGCATAAAACCACTGTCTTTGACTCTTCAGAGTCACTTGCAGACAACCACACTCATTTAAGATGGGAACGTTCCTCCACCTGCAAAATATACAGGAAATCTTATTTGTGTATACACTCATTTTCCAGAACAGGACCCCACAATAAGTACACATGGGAAAAGTCAACTTTAAGAAGACATGGACCTTACTTTTCAACTTGTGTATATTTTGTGTGTTATTGGAACTCCAACTCTTCCCTAGCCACAGTTGGGTGAGCCAAAGAGCAGCTGCAGCTTCAAAGCCAACATAATTAATACCCTGCGAGATGTTCATTACTGCCAAGAGCTGCTATACGGAAGTAAGATAATTACGAGGTTGCGGAACCGTCTTCATTCGGAGCTCCTCCCAAACTCTATGGTGAAGTATCATGAAAAAGAAATGGAGGATTATTACTTCCCAGATAAGATGAATGCAACTTGACACAGTAAATAAATGTCAAAAACATGGCAAGACAAATTTCATACACAATTAAAGAGACGTTAAAGAATTACCAAGAAACTCAAAAAAAGACCACGTCAAATCTTTCATCATTGACATCTCCAAACTTCCCTCTCGAGGATGAAAATGGATTCGGTCGCAGTGAAAAAGTCCAATCCGCCGTTACCACACCACAACAGAAGCAGCCCTCTAAATTGAACAAAATGGCTGCAATTTCAAAAAAAGAAATAATTGAGTACCAAGGTTAGTCACAATTACAGCAGGAGTAACCAAGGAAAATTAAAACAAAATCCACACTAATCCCTATTTATCATGGTAACCCGTCTGAGCCGGCTTTGTAGTTCCATTTTTGGTACACACCATGAAGTTGCTTCGTAAAGTCGTCATACCACAATCAAACAGACCGTTCTCAAAAGATTCACATTCGCTTGTAAGTCACACAGTATGATATAAAGAATACAACTCGCGATGGCCGTCCGAAGTAGAATTGCCGTTCATGCTTCTTGTAACCGCCGGTGCTGCTGTGCTGACATCTTTTGCTTATTAGTATAAAATTGTCCAAGAGCTATCACACGGAGTGATAGCGATGATCACAAGTCCCCAACAGCTCCAAACACGGTCTGGTTCAAACGGAAGAGTTTTCACCTGCGTTCCAAGATACAAAGCCCATTAGTTGCGCCATAAAAAAACTAATTGATAAAAGCTTCTGTTTGAAATCAGAAAAATACTAACAGCATTTTCGAAACCAGTATCCTTGCGACGACCTATAATTTTCTGGACAGGAGACTTGAGGCCAAGGTCCTGAACCTGCAGAATTTTCACGACCATAACGTCGGAGTTTGCCCAACTACCAGCCAATAAGATCATTAGAAGGCTTGTGGTCATGATTCTGGAAGAAGTTGGTGTGGAAGCATACATCGTGAACTACAATTAAGTCAGGCTCCACTATGTTTCAGCCCCAATTGAAATATTATGAACATCAGATGCTGCAGAATCAACAGTACAAACAACAATATCAGTCAAGGAAAGCAACAGCAGTTACACCAGTCAGCAAAACAACAGCTGCCTGCTCAGTTGCAAACACATCAAATGCAATAACTTCAGCAAATGAATGATGTAAATGACATGAGGCTGAAACAGGGAATTGGTGTTAAGCCAGGAGTTTTTCAACAACATATTACCTCAGGTCAAAACTCTGCTTATACCCATCAACAACCACACAAGCGGGCGATTAAGATCCCAAAGCAATCCTACACCAAATTTTAACGTTAGTTACTTTCCAAATTTCTCTTTAAACACAATCAAACAAAATAAACTGAATATGGAAAGTTCATTTAATAAGGATCTATTCTTGAAGAACATGTTTTGGACAGATTTGATTTCACCAAAAAATGAGAACAGACACACTTTGAAAGGAGTTTAAAACGTGTCTCAAACATGTTCACCTCAAGATGGAAAGGTTATTACCATGATTAATTGTCTGATTTATTCAGTTAACCCATTGAACCTATAAAAGAGAAGAAAGACATCGGTTATGAAGGGGGGACGAAATTCATAACAGAAATCCACAAACCCTAAAAAATCACAAGAAGAAGAATAAGGAAGTAAATTATCTTCGTAGATTGTCATCTCCATTCACATCAACACTGGAAAACCTCATCTCGCTGTTGAATCACCACGAAGACCCTCAAAACCTCATCGTTTTCACCACCAGCCACCACCATCAAACCCGCGAAAAGCCCATTTGAAAACCGTGAGATTCTTGTTAACATTTGACACTTTATTATTTTGTTGGTTGTTTGATTTATGTAGGAATAGAAGATAAGAGCTGTTGCACCCCAAAATTTGCCCAACCTTTTTCTCACTTAGTTTATGTTTCATTGCATTAGCATAGCATTGTTCTAGAATATGCATAGCATAGCATTGTTCATTTAGCAGGGGATCAAGTGTGGTTTATATCAAGAGAAGCCTAGCCATAGATTTTATTCAAGCTTGAGAAGTCACCAAGGTCATCAGGAAGAGGGTTGAGTTCTTGGGAAGTTTGAGTGCTTGTATGTGGTTCATCTCTTAGGTTGAGGGCCATTTGAAGACCATCAGAGGGTTGTGAAGCTTTGATTATGGATATGGTAGGTGGATAGAGCTTATGGAGTGCCTAGACGGTCATAGTGGAGCTCAGGCAAGTCATTGTGTCAAGTGCAAGAGCCACAGTTGAAGTTGGTGCCACTAGGGTTTTATCTGGTCAACCCTAGGTCCAAGGTGCAATTGAAGAGGATCAAATCCCACTTCTAGGTCAAGAACAAATCAAGAAGAATCAAGAGTGGTTGAAGTTGTTAAATTAGGGTTCTCAGTGTAAAATCCACTATTTAGTGCCTAACTTCAAAGCCATGTAAGTCAAGATACAAGCCTCATATGACTTTGGGCCAAACATGAGACTTGTAGATCATCTTCATACCTTTAATTTGAGTACTAAAAGTCATCCATATGATTTGTGGAACTCAAGTTATGAGCCAGACAAGTTACAGGTCACCAGATGAATGTGAAATTTGTCTGTGAAAGTCAACTAACTTCCGAGCTACTTTTGGCCTAGAAGGAAGTTTCACATGGCCTTTTGATAAACATGAAATTTGTTACTTATGATGTTAGCTTTCCAAAAAGTCCTAGAAGTCCTCATTCTGGTTTGTGGTGCTCAAGTTATAAGCTTTGCAAGGCAGGGGTATTTTGGGAAAGTGAAATTATAGGTCATTTTGCACTATAGGTCATTTTCTCCATCTTGCACTCTTCAAATGAAGTTTTGTCCAACATGAAACTTGTTCAAAATGGGATCTTAAGGTCAACCATGTATCAAGGAGGGATTGGTTTGGCTTGTAGCAAGATTTGATTCATGGAAGCTTTGTAAAAAGGGGAATTTTAAGGCATTTAACTTGGAAAATCCAAAGTAAATTCTATGTGTTCAAACAAGACCAAATGAGGACATATTTTGAGTGGAAAAATCATTTTAAGCACTTTGGAATTATTAGAAAATCCATTTGGGGCTTATTTTATGGTGGTTTAGTTTGTTACTTCAGGAATAAGTAAGACATCAAAGATTGCTCACATGGTGCAAACAAGCTTTCCTTTTGGTCCCTACACTCACCAGACCATAAGCAAGTTGTGTGAAGCTTCTAGAAGGTTGAAAGAGCCAGAATTCGTGCACACCATTGTTGAATTTTGGAAGGAAATTTGAAATGTGGATATTCTGATTTGGGCCTTCAATGGACCTCAAAAGCCCACAAAAATCTTCTATATAAGTTCATTGATAGATTCAGATCAGTTTTGGTGTTCATTCAATGCAAGAATCAGTTGGAGCAGTTTGAGTTTCAAGAGCAAAAAGTGAGAATCGTGATTTCTTATCCAGAGCAATTCAGGGCAATTCAAAGCTTCAAGCATCTTCAACATACTTCATTGAGTGTATTTGCACAAGATTGAAGCAAGAGGAGCACCATAACTGCCTCAATTTGAAGCTACAAACCAGGTTTGTACAATTCACAATTCCACTAGTTTTAGCATGATCTAAGTAGAATTGGCATGTGGTTAGACTTTAGGAAGATGAGTAGATGGATTTTAGATCAAATTCTTGAGGTTTAGAGACAAACTAAGATGCAACATGATTTCTGTTTGGATTCGAATTGGCTTGATCATGAGGTTTTAGCATGGATTAGATAGTTCTTGATGATCCTAGTGAAGTGTAGATTAGATCCATGATAAGAAATCTTGGTTTGATGAGAATTCAGAATGTGACATATTTTAGAATCCCTGTCGTGTTTTGAATTCTAGTGAGAATCAGAGAAAACTAATAGCATATTTGGAATCCTGGTGAAAATGGAGAAGATCCATATAAGACTTGACATGTTTTCATGACCTGTAAGTGATGTCTCACCAGAGAAGACGGTGGCTTGGCCACCGGAGCCACCACACCTGAACTTCCCTCCTTTTCAATTTGAATTTGGGACGATGAAGGAGAGTCATCAGATCTTGCTGAAACAAAGACCTTTTCCACGCATCCAACGTCTGGGATTCAACCTGAGGCTTGACTTTGACTAGCTTGAAACGAAGTCGTTTCATTAATCCTATGTGGCAGCTTAGGTGGCACGTTGGCAGGCCTTAGATGAGGAGACCTGGTCCTTTGATCCAACGCTTCTCTTATTTTCTCAACATATTATTTCTTTTATTCATTTTCTTTTTATTTTAATTGCTTGTTTCTTTTTAAAATCATAATAAATTCAATAACCATCAGAAAAATAAAATAAAAATATGTCCATGATCCTGATTTTATTTGTGATTTTTTGGTATGCTTGCATTTAATTTTTGACTGATTTTCAATTTATTTGGCATTTTCTCATTTTTGCTATTTCACTTAAATTGCATTTTTGATCCATTGTCTTTCTGATTTTTGTGTGATTAATTGGTATAGATCTAGATTGAGATTTTTGGCTAGCTATTAGTATAGAGATGCATGATCCCTTAGGAATTATTTCACAATTTTTAGATAACATTTGGTTTTGTTTTAATCTAGACTCATTAGACCTTCTATTTTAGGGTTTTCATTTGACACCTTATGATCTAGGTTTTTTTAGGTGACTTTCCCATTTGATTTGGTCCCTGACCTTTCTACTATATGTCCATAACCTTCTTAGGTTCCCTTAGAAAATTTTATAGGATTTTAGAAGTAGTTTTTATATTTTAAATTGATTTAATACTTAGACTAGTTTTAAGTTGCTTCTTGCAAAGCCTTTCCTTTAGAATGACCTTAATGGGGAACCATAGCATAAGATAAATTTTCCATTCCTTTTGGGTATTGTTTTAGACATATATAAGCTTCTGTAAGCTTAGTTTCAAGAGTTTATTTGGTGTTTAGACCCCCTTCTGTAGCTTTCTTGTAGCTTATTTGATTAGGGTTTAGGAAGAACTTTAGTTGATTCCTCTTTCTTCAAATGAATATGGATTGCTTTGATTGCTTTCCATTCTCATCCAAGGATTCAAGGTCCCTATGTGGAAGTCTCATATCTCATTTGGAGGCATGTGTGACATATCACTAGAGGTAGAACCTTTGAGGATGCCTTTCTTACCTGAGTGGTTGAGTGTCATGATGGATTGATTCCCTTGGTTTCCATCATGCTTCCCCTCATTGTTTCAATCATCTTATATCAACTCTCTTCTCTTTTGTTGGAGCTTCTTGGAGCTTGAGGTTGGAGCTTTCATTTCCTTCTCTTGAAGATGGCTTGAGCTTGAACTTGATTACAGACTGTTGGTGCTTTGCTGTCAGAAGCTTGCCTTGCTGTGGAGCTAGTTGCTTGCTGTTTTTGTCTGCTATTTTTCTTGGTTGCTTAATTGTATTGATGTGAATGTTTGGTGTGTTGCATTAGGTTAGGTTCTCATGTAGTTGATCATAGGCCTAAGATCATCCTAAAGGTTGAGTTTCTCCCTTTGCTTGTTTGCATTAGAGGTTGATTGGTTCCCTCTGCTTATTTTTTACTGTGTGGCTTTGCTTGCTGGTTTAAGGTTGAGTGTTGTCTCCCTTGCCTGTGTGGTGTGTAGCCTTTGGCTTGTTTCCTCTAGAAGTTGAGTTTGACTCCTTCTGCTTGTTTGATGCATGGCATGCATTTTATTTACATCATTTTAGTTGCAGTAATTTCTTTACAATTTATTTACTTTATTGTTGCTTTCCTTTGCCATGTTCCCCTAGGAACTCTAACTTCTCTTGTTCAAGAGAAGTTATGACAGACATTAGGATTCTAACCATGCATGATAACATTAGTTAGTTTCCCTTCTAACCTCAACCATAGGACAAACATTGCATGACAACTGTAAGATTGAGTCAGTTCCCCTTAGTTGTGTCCTTCCTCTTCTCATCTTCAAACCCTGTGAAAACACTTAATAAAGGATAACGCATGTTGTGCGTTACGAGCCTTAATCACTTGAGAAAGGGTTGTTGGAGGGTCTCTCTTCAATAGCCTGGGTGTTTAGTGTGGTACCCTTTGGGTGACATGCGACGCATTCACTCTTAAGTCCAAGTCTTTAGTGCCACATGAGTTACAAACAGAACTCAACTCACTTCTTCCGTAAAAGACTTCAAAAGACAAGTCAAATCTTTTTTGTCCTCTTGGACCCCTTAATTTAGGAAAACCCTTTTCTTAAAGGAAAGTTCTGTCAACTTTCGGTTCTATCGCAAACGATAACGCCTAAGTCTCCGAAGGTCGAGCTGCAAATGCCAACTGCTGGAACTGGTTGCTAACTTTACTTGGATAAAAGTTGTTGAACCAATTTGTGGTCTCCGTAGCCCGAACTACGTTTGCTCTGATCTTTCATGCTGTGTGAAAGTACGTAGGCACGAGATGCGATATCTCGGCAAGCAACCTTTCCCACCCTTTTACCCGTAGTTAGGCGAACTACGTTGACTCTGATTTCTCGTTCCAGACGGAAATACGTAGGCATAGAACTGTTGTGTTCTGCCGATTCACTTTTCTTTTCTTTTGTCCTTAAGCCTTAGCTAGATAGTATTAATCAACCCTTCGAGACAAACAAACAAGCGTGGATCCCGTCGAGTACGACGGACGTGAGGGGTGCTAATACCTTCCCCTTACGTAACCGACTCCCGAATCCAGGACTTGGTTGCGATGACCATTCCTTTCCCTTTTCGTTAGGTTTTTCCCGTTCGTTTCCTTTCCCTTCGTGTGGGATAAATAACGATAGGTGGCGACTCTTCTGTCATTGCTGGCACCGATTTTCGCAGTAGCGAATCTGCTGGGGACTCCAACGGTTCCCTATGCGAGTCAATCCTAGCGCTTGCTTGTTTTCTTGGGTGTTGTATGTATGTGTTTTATCTTTCTGTATTTACTTTCCGCACTATATTATTGTTGTTGTGCTGGGAAAGGTGTTGCACCCCAAAATTTGCCCAACTTTTCTTTACCTAGCTTATGTTTCATTTCATTCACATTAGCATTGTCATTTGCATTTCATTGACATGTATGCAGGAGATTAAGAGGTATGATTACCAATCAAGGGCTACACAAGAGTTTGAAGCTAGCTAAGAAGGTTATTCAAGTGTTCAAGGGTTGATATCTTTGTCAGAGAAGATAGAAGATCCTCAGAGAGAGTGGTTGAAACCAAGAGTGTGTGCCTCATAACTTGAGAGTTGTGGAAAGACCTCAGATGATTCTGAAGCCATGAAGAAGGACTTGAGGTCTTGAGAGAGCTCATGAGAAGGTTTGAATATCACTTTGAAGCCTAGAAAGGTCATTGTGCAAGATTAAGAAGACTCAGCCATGAGTGGTGTAATTAGGGTTTGACTGGGTCAACCCTAGGTCAACTGATGATTTGAGGAAGGTTGAGACCTAATCCAAGAGCCATGTGATCATGGATTGACACATTGAGAGGCTATAAGGATGATCCCAAGGTCAACTCATCATGATTGAAGAGTTTGAGAAGTTTCAAGCTAGGGTTTCTAAGGCTTGACAGTGTAAAATCCCCTAGTTTGACCCCTATCTTCAAGGCAGTTTAGCTCAAGATGTGATGGTCATCTCATCTTGCCCTCAACATGAATGTTGTAGATCATGATCTTAGCTTTAATTTTACTAGAAGTCCTTGATAGGATTTGTAGAACTCAAGTTATGACTTTGACAAGTTACAGGTCATCTGAGGTGTGTGAATCTGGGGGCTTGAAAGTTACCCAACTTGCATCAAACTTTTTCCCAAAATGGATGATTCCTATGGACTTTTGGTCAACATGAATGTTGTTCCTTATCCTCTTATCTTTCTAGAGAGTACTAGAAGTCCTTGATAGAATTTGTAGAACTCAAGTTATGGCTTTGACAAGTCAAGGGCATTTTGGTCATTTGGAGATTACAGGTCATTTCAACCATAAGGCCATACCTCCTATTTCCAAGCTTCAAATGGAAAAATGTTCAACATCAAACTTGTTCAAAATGATGTTTTAAGGATATTAAGGAGGTCATGAGATGATGGAAATGCTTGTAGCTCAAAGTTGCAAAAATGACCTAAAATGAGGGTATAAGTTAAATGGATCAAAGTTGGAAATTGATATTTTCAATCTACACATCCAAACCAAGGCATGTAATATATCATTTTAACTCTAAAAAACATTCTAAGAACATTGGTTTAGCCACAATTTTGATTTGAGGTCTAATTTGTGGACTTGCTTTGAAAAGTAGTCGCTTGCATATTAAGTAACATTTGCAAAACACATGAGAGATCAATACACAAGCTTCCAAGGCCTTGTAACACCTCTAATATCTCACTTGGGGAGATTTTGGGACCATAACAAGCTGCTGCAACAAGGGAAACCAGAATTAGGGTGAGTATGGCATGAGATGAGATTTTGAATGATATGAGAAGTTCAACATCTCCTTGGATGAATCCAGAAGATTCTAGAGAGGTCCAACATCATCTATATATTGATTAGAAGGGGTTTGAGTGAAGGGTTGGTGAGAATTGATTGAGAGAAGAGATTTTGCAACTTCACTTTGTTCATTGCAAACTGAAATCGGTTTCTGCATTCCACACCATCTTCTTCCTTTCTTTTGATTTCAACAACTTCTATGGAGGATACTGAATGATTCCAGATCAATTCCATAGCCAAAGCCTTGAAGGATCGTGTTCTTTCAATTGAATTTCAGCACCTGCAAGTCATTATCGAGTTTGGAGTTCCAGGCGTTTTCCATCAGTTCTCTTGCATACAGAAGCAAGAACTTGGTACATTGAATGATTTTGGAGCTGTAGAAGGGGTGAAGTGGAGAATTGATGCATCTGTTACTCAAGAATTCACAGGTTGGTAACTTTCATTCCTCACCTTAATTTAAGAAGAATTAGGTCAATTGTTTAGGTTAGATTGATAGTATGTGGTTAGGAGATCGTTTCTGGAAACTTAGAGAGGATTTCGTGATGATCAATAAGGTGACACAATTTCTGTTTGGATCAAGAACATGTTGGATATTGAGAGATAATATGAGTATTCTAGCAAGAACTGATCAGGGTAATGTGGTGAACACTTTGAACCTTTCAATTTGAAGAATGGTGACAATTGAGGTCTGAGCATAATTTTGATTCTTGATCGTGTTTTAGGTTAGAGGTTGATTCAATGAATTCTGAGGCTAGGGTTAGACTCAGGGAGAGATTTAGAGTGATTTAGTGCTTTAGATCATGAATTTTGATGGAGATTTGAGGGAGACCGAGTGAGGAGGAGGTTGATGTTTGAGCTCTGTTTCAATGGCGTTCTTCCCTCCATTTTTGGTTCAAACGAAGAAGATGATGTTGGCACTATTGGTTCAACATGAGGACTTTGACTAAACCACGTATCCCACGGCCAGGATTAATTTGAATTTGTGAGAGAGTCTGAGTAAGTGAAACGATGCGTTTCACTTACTAGGTCGTTTTGGGCTTAATGAAATAACCATTATCCACACCCCCCAGCGAGCCCAATCCATAGAATGAACTGATTGTAGTTTCTATCTGCACCACACATCTATCTTTTTTTTATTGGATTTTCATTATTTTTTTCATTTTGTTCATGGTTCTTGAAAAATTCATAATAAATTGAAAATTAATCTAATTAATCCCATTCTTTTTGCATTATACTCATGATTGAGTATAGTATTGTTTAGAGAAAAAATATTTTCATTTCATGCATTTTCTGATTTTATGGAAATTTTACATTTTAATTGACATTAAAATGATTATGTTTGATACCTAATTTTGTGGAATTTTGTGTGATCATATGGTGATGATTTTGATCCTAATTTTTTGCGTGTGATTAGGTTAGACATGTACAATCCCATAGAATTTTTCTCACATTTTTGTGATGATAATAGGTGTTCTTTCTAGATTGATATTTAGGTGCTCCCTTTTAGGGTTTAGGTTTAGTACCTTATGGTATAGAATTTATTTCTAGGTCTTATTTGATGATTTGATCTCTGGAGTTAAGGTGGTAGAGTCATGATTGACCTAGGTTCCCATAGTTATTTTTGTAGGATTTTACAATTGGTTTTAGTATTTTAGTTAGGATTAACTTTAGTACTAGGTTTTAGGTGATCCTAACTTATTAACTCAAATAGATTAACTTCTTTAGTCCCCTTAGATTAGGGTTTTGCTTTGTTTGCCTTTGGTTGAGATTGAAGACAAGTTGAAGACAAGGTGAGGATGCTTGAAGTTGCTTGAAGGTGCTTGGAGCTTGGAGTTGCTTGTGCCTGATGGTGTCTGATGAAGATTTATGAGGTAGGAGCCATAGGGAGAGCCTTATAGTTAGAATGATTTCTTTCACAAATATGGAAAGCATCTTGTGCTTCCATTCTTCCCAATGACTAAAAGTCCTTCTAAGATATTCACATCCCTCCTTTGGAGGGATGAGTGGCTTTATCTGGGAAGTAGAATTTTGAGGGAACCAGTCTCTCCTAATGATGAACCCTTACAGGCTTCCTTTGGTTGTCAATAAGCTGTTTATCATTTCCACTCATTCTGTTAAATCAATTGTCTTCTGGTTTGAGTATCTTGAAAGATGTTGGACTTGGGTTTGAAGATGAGGACTTCATTGAAGAGTGTGGAAGAGGATGATTCCTTGAGCATTGCCATTGCAGCTGAAGCTTGAAGGGCAATAAGACCAAGTTGATACTGGTAAAGCAAAGAGAGCAGAGGCTTGAAGACTAAGTTGATACTTATGAGGAGGATTCAAGTGAGATTAAGTGAAGAGCTGAGGCTTGAGGAATAAATGATGAGTTGACACTTGCATTGATGCATTGAGAGCCTGAGGGAATCAAGTTGATACTTGTAGAGTGAAGCCTGAGGGTGGAATTGACTGAGGAGCTGAAGCTTGGAGAAGAGAGGACAAGTTGAAACTTATGTTGATGGGATGAAACCTTGGAGAAGCAAGTTGATACTTGTCATGAAAGATGATAGCCTTGAAGGGTGATTGAAGTCTGAAGACTGGATTGCTGCTAGAAGAGCTGAAGCTTCAAGTTGTAGGAGCTGTTGATCTGCTTTCTCTCTTGTCTGTTTTATTTTCTGTATTGGAGTGACTTGTTTGATTTGCTTGATACATTAGAATAAGTTCATATCTAGACTGACTTCAATCTAAGAGCATGATTGCACTAGAGGTTGAGTTGCTCCCTATGCTTGTATTGTTACTATATGGCTTTGCTTGCGGGTATTCGGTAGAGCCCAGCTCCCTTGCCCATGTGGTTTGTGTGGCTTGATAGCACTTTATCTCATTTCCTCTGTATGATAGCAGTTTATTATATCTTGCTTGATAGCATGTTATTTCTTCTGTATGATTGCAATTATTCATATCTGGCTTGAGGTTGAGATGAGCTTGTGGAGGCTGCTGCCCCACACACACTTCCTCCCTCACTTGCATTGCATGCATTTTACAGCACTTTACTGTTTACTGTTCAAGCTGATGCTTTATCTGTTTCTGTTTATCATTGACATGATCCCCTAGGACTCTCACTTCCCTTGATAAGGAAGTGATGATTAGAACTTTAGGTTGAAACCTATGCATGATAACTTCTAGGAGTTCCCTGTTTCAAACCTCAACCATAGGATGAATCCTTGGCATGATAACATTAGGACTTGATAGTCTCCCCTTAGTTGAGCCCTTCTCTTCTCATCTCAAAACAGCTTAAGATACAGTAATCATGAATGATTTCTTTCGTACGTTACGAGCCTTAAGCTATCTGAGAAAGGATTGCTGAAGAGTTTCTTTTCAATAGTCTGGATGTTTAGTATGGCACCCTTTGGGTGACATGCGACGCATTCACTCTCAGGTCATAGTCTTTAGCGCGATTGAAATTGCAAACAACCCTAAAAAACACTTCTTTCGTAAAAGACAGAAAACAAACTTCAAACCTTTTTGCCCCGTGGGCCCGTAATTCAAAGGAAAGCTTTTCTGAAGAAAAGAGTGTCGTTAAACTTCAGCGCCATCGCAAACAGGCTTTGTCCCTAACTGCTGGAACTGTTGTTTAACCCTACTCGATAAAACAGATGAATCTGAATTCTCGTAATCCGCTATCCCGAACTACGTAAGCTCTGATCTCTCATACCTGTTGAGAGTATGTAGGCACAATACTGATGTATTGGCGAGCCAACTTCCCCGTAACCCGTAGTTGGTCGAACTACGTTGACTCTGATTTCTCATTCTCTGATGGGAATACGTAGGCATAAAGTGCGACGCTTTGCCGAGTCATTTTCTTTTCTTTTTTAAGCCAGCTTTGATAGGTAGATAGATAAACCAACTCGTCCAGTAAACACAACAAGCGTGGATCCCATCGAGTACGATGGACGTGAGGGGTGCTAACACCTTCCCCTTGCGTAACCGACTCCCGAACCCAGACAATGGTTGCGATGACCTTGTCTTATACCTTTTCGTCAGGTTTTTCCGATCGTTTCCTTTCCCGTTCCGAGGGATAAATAACGAAAGGTGGCGACTCTTCTGTTTTGCCGGCACCTTATTTTCGCGGAAGCGACAGCTGGCGACTCTGCTGGGGACTTGATAGTTTCCGGGGATCCAACGTCCCGTATGCGAGTCAGTTTGGGGATCCGACGTCCCCTGCGAGAGTCAATCCTAGCGCTTGTATGATTACTTATTGGGTTGTGTTTATTTATCGCATTTTATTTCCCGCACTTTATTTTCAGTATGATATGATTATCTGTGCTGTTGTGGGAGGGGCATTCTGACGAGTGAGAAGCCAGACCCAGGCTTGAGTGAACATAGCATTAGTTGTGGAAATTAGTGGGCGCGTGCTTGCTTGGCAGGCACTAGCGTCTCATGAAATCTACGCTCAGACGAGGTTCTCCCGGTTGGCTTCTTTTTCAACCCTTTGGGTTGAGGGGGTTGTTGGTTTGGAGGATTGTCGACTCTGAGGACCGATCATTTGGGATTCAGCCGAGTGAGGCCGCTTCATGAGATGGTGATGCCACACCTTCTGGGTATCGTATCACCCCTCTTGAATGTCTGTGACGCTGATGACCGCATAGGATGCCGAACTTGAGTCAGTTTAAGTCCATACCTGTGAGCAGGGTTGGGTTTCTTGCAGGAGACCTTAACCTTCACACTTCCTGGTTTTCTTGATAGCGAATCAGTTTTGTTTAGAGGATCTCGTCAGCAGATGTGTAGTTGTTCTTGACAGAGCAGGTTTATGATTGGGATCAGAGGATCTCATCAGCAGATGTATGTTTGTTCTTGACAGAGCAGAGTTTTGGTCCTGTATCAGAGGTCCTTATTATCAGATGTTTGTTCTTGATAGAGCATAATTGGGGTCCTGTATCAGAGGTCCTTATCATCAGATGTGTGTGTTCTTGACAGAGCAGATTCATGGTCCGATGCCCGGGTTTTCTTATTATCAGATATGGTGGTTGTTCTTGATAGAGCATGATTATGGTTTTGTTGATACAGAATCTCCACAGCACAGTCGTCTTGATCTCCTGCTGCATGATTGCATTTTACATTGCTTTGCATACTCATTTGCATTTCATTAACGTGTGCCTGCGTTGTAGGTACCGTTTTCCCCGATCCAGGATTTCTTGCCTCCTATTGTATTGTTATGGGTTCTCTGAGGAAGACCGTGGCTTACAAACTCCCTGCCCCTTATGTGGTTCAGCTGACTGGTTTGATTGCTTTAGCAGATGATTCTGTGAGAGATGAATTCAGAAAGTCTTACGGCAAATTGCTCAATTTGGTTCGTAAACCTGCTGCGTTCGAGTTGAATGGGTTGCACGCTCTGTTGCAGTTCTACGATCCTCCGTTGAGATGCTTTACTTTCCAGGATTTTGTTCTCGCACCCACGCTAGAGGAGTATGCTGATTTGTTAGGTGTGCCTATCAAGAGGCAGATGCCTTTTGTTCATATGGATGCTGAGCCTAATCTGGCTAGTCTAGCTCCATCACTTCATCTGGATGCCTCCGAGTTGGTATTGTCTAGTTGGAACAAGGTCCCTGGTTTCTCCTTGCAGTTCTTAGTGGGAAAGGCTCAGCAGTGCGCCAAAGACGGATGTTGGGTCATGTTCAACGCCATCCTCGCTCTGTGCATATATGGCATCATTCTGTTTCCCAATATGCCCGACTTTGTAGACTTCGACGCATTTCGCATCTTCACTTCAGGGAATCCAGTCCCTACCTTGATAGGAGATGTCTACCATTCTATCCACTACAAAAACGAGAACAGAAGGGGCAAGAATATCTCGTGTTGTGTGCCCTTGCTTTATAAATGGCTTGATAGTCATCTGCCCAAGAGGGGTCCCTTTGTTTCGTCTACAGCCACAGCTGAGTGGTCCGAGCGTTTGATGAGGCTATCAGCGGAGGATATTGACTGGTTTGACAGAGATAGGTTGGGTACCGAGATTATCTTCAGCTGCAGCGGGTTTCCGAACGTACCTTTGATAGGAAGGAAGGGCTGTATAAACTATAATCCGTCTCTGCTGGTCCGACAGTTTGCTTATGCTTTAAGAGCTCCGCCGAAGGATGAAGATGTACAGGAATCTCTGTACCTCACTGGTCTTCTAGAGGGGGATATGTTATCTAAGCTTCAGCGCGCTTGGAATGGTATCAGTAAGAGGGGAAAACCATTGCTGGGGAGAAGCAATAATCAAGCCTACCCTCCGTATGTGGCATGGATCAGAGCCAGAGCAGATGCTATAGGGATGCTGTTTCTTCCTGCCAAGCCAGAAGGCCCTCCAGTGATTGAAGAGCCTACTACCGTGCCCATTCAGCAACATAATCGGGTGTTAGCTGAGAAAGATGAATTGAAGAGGGCAAATGAAGAACTGGAGAAAGAATTGGCTCAGCTCAGAAGCGAGAGAAACGAAGCCATTCATTCCTTCAAGAGGCAGACAGAACTGGTGAACCAGTTGGGGACAGATTTGACTAAGCAGATAGCTGAGCGTGAACGCATGGGTCGCGACTTCAAAGCTGTCAACGATGTACTGGCCACGAAGAAGCAACACTTGGACGAAGCGTATCGGAGGATATCCAAGTTCAATCAGCACTGGAAGGCCACCCTAGCCAACAGGAAAGAGCGGGGGGATAAGCTGATGCAACAGATCTCCAAGCTGAAAGCCCAGGTGAAGGCTAGTGAGAAGAGGTTTGATGAAGAAACCGCTCGCCGATATACCGCCGAAGGCCAGCTCAACAAAGCTCTCGCTAACTCGAAGGAGCGCAAACTGACGTTTGAGTCCAAGAAGCGGAAGTTAGAAGATTGTTTCGGCGAAGGAGCATGGGAAGATTCGGTTGAAGGTCTTCAATATACCATTATGCAGAGGGAGTTACTCGTCGAAGGGTTACTCACTCGGCCTGATCATCCAGAAACGAAGGGGCTGTTAGAAGAGTTTCGCGCCCGTGGCCGTGCTTGACTATTTGTATTCCTTTTGTTTGATCATCGTTGTATGTTGACCATCACCAGGCTTGTTGGTTGAGGTCATGCTATTGATTCATCTTGAATTCACTGACGTGGTGTACTGCCTTGATGGGCTTTCTTCATATATATTAGATGTTATTTCCATGATTGGACTCGGACTTCTTATTATCAGCACTGGCACTCAGGCACTAGGATCGGGGGAGATCTCCCTAACACACAGACACATGGTTGCATTTGCATGAAGCATTTGCATAACGAGCACTTTGTCGTTTTTCCTAACCCTTTTGTGTTTTCAGGTTGTTTCAGGTTGTTTCAGGATTGATCAGAGACCAATCCACCGTTATCCGACCAGAGCAAATCGAACCAGAATCATGGAGCAAGTGCAAACTGATGTTCAGGAACTCCGCGAAAGAATGGATCGTTTCATGGAGCTCATGCAAGCGGTCGCCAATGGCCAGGATCAGCTCAGAACTTTGGTGTAGCCTCTGATTTCAAGGGTCGATAGCAATGGCGTACTCCATGGTGGGACCGTGCCTACTCCTCCACCTGTGTAAACTCCTCAGAATGGAATCCCCGTGACCAGGGGGAATGGCAGTGCCAACGACAACGTGATAGCTAACATGGGACTCAATGGCAATACGACGGGCGTCGGTAATGGGAGTCTTGAAGCTAACGTCAATGTTGGACTGGGCAACGGCAATGCAGGTGTTGGGAATCTGTTCGGGCCTCAGCCGTGGTTAGAAGACCGCCAAGACGATGTGTTCTCTCAGAGAGGTGCTGAAGAGGAGCTGACTGCTGAAGCACGGCTAAGGTTCAAGGCACTCGAGGATAAGATGAGGAACATCGAGAACCAGAACACCCTGGGCGTGGATATGTCCAAGTTGGGACTGATTGCTGATTTCAAGGTGCCTCCCAAGTTCAAGGTACCTGACTTTGAAAAGTACAAGGGCACCACTTGCCCTCGCGTTCACCTGAGATCATATTACAGAAAAATGTCAGCTCATTCTGATGACGAGAAGTTGTTGATGCACATCTTTCAGGACAGTCTGTCCGGACCCTCCCTCGAATGGTACATGAGTCTGGAACCTACTAGTGTGCGCACGTGGAAGGACCTTGCTGAAGCATTTGTGCACCACTACCAATACAATAGCGACTTGGCCCCGAACCGAGTCCAATTGCAGAATATGTCGCAAAGGAACAACGAAGGGTTTAAGGAATACGCCCAGCGGTGGCGTGAATTGGCAGCCAGGGTTCAGCCGCCGATGGTTGAACGTGAGCTTGTGCAGATGTTCGTAGCCACCCTCCCAGGGGTTTATCATGAGAAATTGGTCAGCGGTATGTCTGGAACCTTCTCAGATCTCATCATCACGGGTGAGCACATCGAAAATAGGATCAAACTGGGGAAAATTCAAGGTGAGTCATCCTCAGCTGGAGGAGGCGGAAAGAAACCTTATGGTGGCAAAAGACGGGAAGGAGAAACGAGCGTCGTGACCAACGCTCGAAGGAAGGGTAAAGGCCCTCACCAACAGGTGGCCAGCATAACTATCCCGGCAGTTTAACAGCCACAGCAGCAGCAACAGCAGTCGAATCAACAAGGGTACAAAAAGTATCAGAATCGGGCACCTCTGTCGAGTCGTCACCTCGAGACACCACCCATGTCGTACGCGCAACTATTGCAGACTTTGCTTCAGCTACAGTTAATTCAGAAAAGAACCTTGGCTCCCTTGACAGGGGCACCTCCGCCGGGTTATGACGCGAATGCGACTTGTGAGTTTCACTCAGGGGCACCAGGCCACACAGTAGAGAATTGCAAAGCCTTCAAGCATAAGGTGCAGGACATGGTGGACGCTAAGATCATCAACTTCTCCAATAATGTGCCAAACGTCACGAAGAACCCTATGCCGAATCATAGGGGAGGTGGAGTAAACGCCATTATCGAAGACGAGAGTTTGGATTTGTTGACTGACGTCAGAGATCTGAAGACACCGCTTAGCTTCGTTAAAGCTAAGCTGATGAAAAGAGATTTCTTTCCAGGTTGCGGAGAGCTATGTATGGGTTGTGCGACAGGTCCTGATGGATGTGAACAGTTGATAGAGGGAATTCAAAGTCTGATGACTGAAGGGATTTTACAGTTCAGCCGGAGGGCCGAAATCGGATCGGGAGAGGTAATGCTGAAGCAAGATGATGAGGTTGCCACCATCACCATCCCTCGCCAGACGATAACTATTTCGGCACCCAGACCGCCCACGATTACCATCACCAAAGCTGGGCCGATACCCTTCGAAAGCACCAATGCTGTCCCATGGCATTATGGGGCAGATGTCTACTGCAATGGACAGAAGTTGGAACTAGAACCGTTTGGGTCGTCTGTGGAGAACCTTGCGGGAATTAGCGGAATCACTCGCAGCGAAAGAGTGTTTTCACCACCAGAGGTCGTGGCAGACAAAGCGGACGGAGCTGATGCAACTGATAAAGGGAAGAGTAAAGTCGTCGAAGAGATCCCTCGTGGGGTAGAAAAAGACTTACTCGTTAAAGACGTTGAGGAATTTATGAGGTTGATTAAAAAGAGTGACTACAAGATTGTGGATCATCTTCATCAGACACCCTCAAAGATTTCCATCCTGAATTTGTTGCTGTGTTCTGAAGCACACCGCAACGCGCTGCTGAAGGTGTTGAACGCCGCATATGTACCGCAAC
Organism: Lathyrus sativus; assembly: GCA_963859935.3. Taxonomy (NCBI): domain Eukaryota; kingdom Viridiplantae; phylum Streptophyta; class Magnoliopsida; order Fabales; family Fabaceae; genus Lathyrus; species Lathyrus sativus. Next base: position 786,719,972 of record OZ012735.1, on the reverse strand, counting down.
AAATATCGGTAAACCAGCTGGAAGAGGTCATAGCCCACGTGAATACTGGAAATGGGTTAGGGTTCACTGACCTAGAGCGGACGCCGAAAGGGAGGAATCATAATAGCGCCCTGCACATCTCGATAGAGTGTAGGGGAACGATTATGTCTCACGTGTTGGTGGATACGGGGTCGTCACTCAATGTTCTTCCGAAGAAGGCATTAATGAAGTTAGATACTCGCGGAGTGATTTGCACACCCAGTGATCTGGTTGTGAAGGCGTTCGATGGAACCAAACGCCATGTTTTCGGGGAGGTGACGTTGCCGATCCAAGTTGGGCCGGAAACATTCGACACGGTCTTTTATATTATGGATATCATGCCTGCCTACGGCTCTCTCTTGGGCCGGCCATGGATCCATTCGGCGGGTGCCGTGACCTCCACGTTGCACCAGAAACTCAAGTATGCTGTCAGAGGTAGCATCGTGACTGTGTGTGGCGAGGAAGACATAATGGTGAGCCATTTGTCGTCCTTCAAGTATGTTGAGATGGATGGGGAAATCCACGAAACCCTATGTCAAGCGTTCGAAGCGGTTAAAGTCAAGAGCGTAGCTCCTGTAGTCACCGAGAAGCCAGAGATGACTCTCTCTTCCTTCAAGGAAGCTCGGGCCGTTGTTCAAGCCGGATCTACCCCAGGTTGGGGGCGAATTCTGGAGATACCTAACAAGCAAGACAAGTTTGGGTTGGGATATTCTGCTGGAGATGAAGCCTCCTCTTCCAACAGTGCATCGCGAGGTAAAGGGCCGATCCAGTTTACCAGTGGCGGGGTGATATTTGAAAGCGTCAACGCAGTGTCTGAAGACAGCGGAGACAACGACTGTGACCTAGACTCTTGGATCCAGCCAAGCAAGCCGGGCGAGAGCCTCAACAACTAGTCCGTCAGGGATATCATCCAGATGATAAGCGAAGAGTAATGATTTACTTTTTCCAATCATTGTACAACCCTATGTCCTACCCGGGGCATAGTGGTTTTATTGTCAGGGCCTTGTTTGATTATGTACATGCATTTTATCAATAAATCAAAAGGCATTTTTCTTCGTATTCAAATATTGTGATCTCTGTTATTCCTGTTTTATATTTGTTTTGAAAAACAATAAAATGGCAACGGGGTTTGTGATGACCTGCATATCCTTGTTTTAAGCTTAACCCTTGTTATTGCAGAATCCACATAACAGACGACATCGACTCTGGACCTTCTATGACTCACTTCGACTTTGATTGCCCGATCTATCAAGTCGAAGAAGAGATTGATGAGGATGAAGACCTTCCCGAAGAGTTGGCCCGCTTGTTGAAACAAGAAGAGAAAGTTATTCTGCCTCATGAAGAGGAGATTGAGATTGTGAATCTGGGTTCTGAAGAACTGGTCAGGAACGTCAGGATAGGGGCTGCATTGCAGAGTGATGTCAAGCGAAGATTGGTCGAGATGCTAAGAGAGTATAGTGACGTCTTTTCTTGGTCATATGAAGATATGCCCGGACTTGATACTGACATCGTGGTCCACCACTTGCCGTTGCGAGAGGATTGTCCTCCCGTTAAGCAGAAGCTTAGAAGGACGCGACCAGATATGGCTGTTAAGATCAAAGAAGAAGTGCAAAAGCAGCTTGATGCTGGCTTCTTAGCGGTCACTACTTACCCTCTGTGGATCGCCAACATAGTGCATGTACCAAAGAAGGATGGTAAGGTACGAATGTGTGTCGATTATCAAGATTTGAATAGGGCGAGCCCTAAAGATGATTTCTCACTGCCTCATATTGATGTGTTGGTCGACAATACAGCTTAGTTCTCCATATTTTCGTTCATGGATGGCTTCTCCGGCTACAATCAGATCAAGATGGCGCCGGAGGACATGGAGAAAACTACGTTTATCACCCCCTGGGGAACATTTTGCTACAAGGTAATGCCTTTCGGTCTGAAGAACGCAGGGGCCACTTACCAACGAGCAATGGTTACTTTGTTTCATGATATGATTCATCATGAGATTGAAGTCTATGTTGATGACATGATTGCGAAGTCCCAAACGAAGGAGGGACATCTGGTCAATTTGCTGAAGCTTTTTGAGAGGCTTAGGAAGTTCAGGTTGAGGCTGAATCCTAATAAGTGTACTTTTGGAGTACGATCTGGAAAACTACTGTGGTTTATTGTGAGTGAAAGAGGCATCGAGGTTGATCATGCGAAGATTAAAGCGATACAAGAAATGCCGGTGCCAAGAACAGAAAAAGAAGTTTGTGGTTTCCTGGGAAGAATAAACTACATTGCAAGGTTTATTTCTCAGCTCACGGCCACGTGTGAACGGATGTTCAAACTGTTAAAGAAAGATCAGGCGATTATCTGGAACGAGGATTGCCAGAAGGCATTTGATAAGATAAATCAGTATCTACAGGAACCTCCGATCTTGATACCCCCGGTGGCCGGACGGCCCTTAATCATGTACTTGACAGTTCTTGAGAATAGTATGGGGTGTGTTCTCGGTCAGCACGACGAGACAGGCAAAAAGGAGCATGCCATTTACTCTTTGAGTAAAAAGTTCACAGACTGTGAACCTCGTTACTCGATGCTGGAGAAGACGTGATGTGCACTAGCCTGGGCTGCCAAACGTTTATGACAGTACATGCTCAACCACACCACCATGCTAATTTCGAAGATGGATCCGATCAAGTACGTCTTCGAGAAACAAGCGCTTTCGGGCAGGATTGCCAGATGGCAAATGGTGTTGACAGAATATGACATTCAGTACGTGTCCCAGAAGGCCATCAAGGGAAGCGTATTGTCTGATTACCTTGCCGAACAGCCGATCGAGGATTACCAGCCGATGAAATTTGAATTCCCTGATAAGGATATCATGTTTCTTAAAGCGAAAGATTGCGATGAACCGTTGCCCGACGAGGGTCCAGATAGGAAATCCCAGTGGAAATTGATATTTGACAGGGCGGTTAATTCTTATGGAAGTGGCATTGGGGAAATCATCACGACTCCCCACGGATCCCACATCCCGTTCACTACGAGACTGACGTTTCCAGTCACCAATAACGAAGCGGAGTACGAAGCATGCATCATGGGTCTAGAAGAAGCAATTGATTTGAGAATCAAGAGCCTAGACGTATATGGTGACTCAGCACTTGTGATTAACCAGATTAAAGGGGAGTGGGAGACTCGTCAATCGAATTCGGTGTCGTACATGAATTATGCCCGAAGGCTGCTTCCGTTCTTTGATCGAGTGGAACTCCATCATGTGCCCAGAGCATAAAATCAGATGGCTGATGCCTTAGCCACGTTGGCTTCGATGTATAAAGTCAATTTTTGGAATGAAGCTCCAAGAATTGTTCTTTCTCGTCTTGATAGACCTGCATTCGTCTTTGCGATTGAGGAAGCCTCCGACGGCAAGCCATGGTTCCATGACATCCAGACTTTCCTTATGACTAAGGAATATCCTGCGGGAGCGTCAACCCAGGATAAAAAGACTCTGAGGAGGTTGTCTGGAAACTTTTATCTCAATCCTAATGGAGTTTTGTATAAAAGAAACCACGATCTCGTGCTACTCAGATGTGTAGATGAGAAAGAGGCGAGTATGCTCATGCAAGAAGTCCATGAAGGCACATTTGGTACGCACGCCGGCGGGCATGCTATGACGAGAAAGATCCTGAGAGCAGGATACTACTGGCTGACGATGGAATCGGATTGCTTTAAATTCGCGAAGAGATGTCATAAATTCCAGATTTATGCTGATAAAGTTCATGTGCCGCCGTGCCCGTTAAATGTCATGTCCTCCCCGTGGCCGTTCTCCATGTGGGGCATCAACATGATAGGCAAGATCGAGCCCACTGCATCCAACGGTCACCGCTTTATTCTAGTAGCTATCGACTACTTCACCAAGTGGGTGGAGGCATCCTCATACGCTAATATGACCAAGCAGGGGGTGGCTAAATTCATAAAGAGGGACATCATCTGTCGTTATGGAATTCCCGAGCGGATCATTACGGATAATGGTTCGAATCTGAATAACAAGATGATGAAGGAGCTGTGCCAGAGTTTCAAGATTGAACACCACAACTCATCTCCTTACCGGCCGAAGATGAATGGCGCCGTTGAAGCGGCCAATAAGAACATCAAGAAGATTGTTCAGAAGATGGTTGTGACCTACAAGGATTGGCACGAGATGTTGCCATTCGCATTGCACGGTTATCGTACAACGGTACGTACGTCAACTGGGGCAACTCCTTTCTCCTTGGTGTACGGTATGGAAGTTGTTCTACCGTTAGAAGTGGAGATCCCTTCTTTGCGAGTTTTGGTTGACGTGAAACTCAATGAGGCAGAATGGATTAAGAACCGACTAAACCAACTCATCCTGATGGACGAGAAGAGGTTGGCATCGATTGCATATGGTCGTCTGTACCAAAGCCGAATGAAGAAAGCTTATGATAAGAAGGTGCATCCTAGAAGCTTTCAGACGGGTGATCTCGTCCTGAAGAAGATTCTTCCTCCACACTCCGATCATCGGGGCAAGTGGACTCCCAATTACGAAGGTCCGTACGTCATCAGCAAAGTCTTCTCGGGAGGAGCTTTGTTGTTATCCACGATGGATGGTGAAGATTTTGCATCCCCGGTGAACGCGGACGCAGTTAAAAAATACTTTGCTTAAAAACGACCCGTTGGAAAGAAAAAGAGTATCCAGGCAAGAAGGGGGCACCCCGGCGAACCATAAAAAAGAAAAAGGTTTGGGCAAAAATTAGGGATATAAAAGAAAAGAATGTACACCCGCAAAGTCGAAAACCCGAATGGGCGACTTTGGCAAAAAAGGGTATCCCGGTGAGTCGAAAACCTGGAAGGGCGATTCAAGCAAAAGTTAGGGATTTGAAAAAGCAAATGACTGTGTTCCGCGTGTGGACTTTCATTGTTTAGTGGTTTGGAAGACCTGAGGGCCGTTCATCTGAATCAATCTCTTCTAAAGCTGAAGCCTCGGAGAAGTATCGAAGTCGAGTGGGTCATAGAGGGATCAACTCATGGTGTTCGTCTACGCCCCGTTGCCGACATTTGTATATACTGATGTATATTTATGTTTTATTTTTGCGCGGCTTCCTCATTCCAGGAGCTTGCATCTGTTGTAAAACATTTTTACCCATTCAGGGGTTCGTTATCAATAAAATATACACTATTCAGCAATTCTGTTTGTTTGTTTAGCATTTACTTGTTTTGTTTGCGAAAAAGAACGCCGATGTTTTCGATAAAATGCGCATACATAAACCTACTGGCCTAGGCCACTGATTGTTGAAACAATGAATTACTTGAACATTGTCACAAGATGATAACCTTGATAGGTCCCTTTGAGAGGGGTATCTCGTCTGTTTGTGTTGTTACAGGTGTAGCATGTACCAGGTAGTACGCCGTATGCGTCCCCAAGCAGGATGATTCCTTTTTCTCCAGCAAGTTCAGCAGCATCTTCCCGCAGAGTCTGAACATGAAATTGAAGGCATTGATATGTTCCCAGGCAGAGAAGATTCTCTCCCCAATCAGATGTATCCTGAAGGAACATCATCTCCCCAGCTGAGTCAGGCGCCGGAGCGTGTGTTCATCCCCCAGTACCGGGTCACAAGTGCAAGTCTCGTAGGAGACTATTCACTGAAGTGTGCAGCAATTGATAGTTCCAGACTGAAGTCTTCAACAGAATTGGGATTCCCCACAGAGTCATACTCTCCCCGGTAAACAGGATGATTCCTTCTTCCCCAGCCGAGTTTACAGTTCCCCAAGAGAGTCGAGTCTTTGGAAAGCAGTTCGGGCCATGATTGGTTTTCCCCAGTAGAGTGTTGAATAGCTGATGCTGTATTTCCCCACCGGAGTCGTTACCTCCAGGAAGGTTTGGCTGTGAACGCCGTGCAGTTTATTTCTGCGATTGACATCGCTTTCCTTGGCAGGTCCAGGTTCTCGTAGAGCTTCGTTCCCCTGCAGCAGTCAACTGAAGTTTGCTTCCCCATGCGGAGTCCGATTGAGATGGACGTGACCTTTTCTCCGTGGCAGGATGATTCCTTCCCCCACCAGAGTGGTTCTTTCTCCTTGACAGGAAGATTCTCCCTCCAGCATTTATTTTGCTGACGGGATCGCAGCATTTTGCATGATTGCATAGCATTTACCTTAAATGCGCAACATTTCCACCGTGTGGAGCATTACGTCATTGTCAAAGCATATGCATATGAAACATGAGCTAGGTCGTTACCGTTCTTGTTTTGCAGGTGTTCCTCCGCGGAATAGTTTGATCAAGATGATTCTCGAGTTCTCCCCAGCAAAGTCGTTTGCTCAAGATGATTCTTAAAATCCCCAGTGAAGTCGCCAGAGTTGGTTGCTCAAGTTGATGCTTGAAATCCCCGACAGAGTGATCGCTCAGGATGATTCCTAAAATCTCCAGCAGAGTTATTAGTCCAAGATGATTCTTGAAGTCCCCACGGAGTTATTTGTCCAAGATGATTCTTGAAGTCCTCAGCAGAGTTGACTCACCCAGAATGAATCCTGGACCCCAAAACAGAGTGACTTGATACTTCTCCAGAATCCTCGGCGGAGATGCGTAATCCCCAGCAGGTTTCCGAACAGCGAAGCTGAAACTTCCCTTGAAGACTTGATGATTGAAGTCCAACCGTATTAACGAAGTAGTTCTCTCAGCTGATGCGAAGTGCCTGATGGCAGAAGTGGATATCCCCAATCGGTTCATGATTAACCGAGAATGTTATTCCTGACTTACCGACGAAGTCCGGCTGACGCCCAAAAGTTCTTTGAATGCCCGATGGCATGATTAACTTAATTCTTGACCTGATGAGTCCCGAGGAATCTTGATGTCGGACGGCATTATCGACCATGTATCATTGGTTACCATGTGACCAATCCCCCAGCTAGTTGTCGTGCAGCTAATATTTCAGTTTTCGAAGATTTGTTCCCATCAGAGTACCGTGTACTTGTGCAGTTGGAAATTTCCGGGTTTGTCGGTATTCAACCGTCTCGCACCTTGATTTGTTGAGAGTCGTTCGCTTCTCACCCATTCAGGCTCAAGCCGTTTGAATAGGGGCAGCTGTTGCACCCCAAAATTTGCCCAACTTTTCTTTACCTAGCTTATGTTTCATTTCATTCACATTAGCATTGTCATTTGCATTTCATTGACATGTATGCAGGAGATCAAGAGGTCTGATTACCAATAAAGGGCTACACAAGAGTTTGAAGCTAGCTAAGAAGGTTATTCAAGTGTTCAAGGGTTGATATCTTTGTCAGAGAAGTTAGAAGATCCTCAGAGAGAGTGGTTGAAACCAAGAGTGTGTGCCTCCTAACTTGAGAGTTGTGGAAAGACCTCAGATGATTCTGAAGCCATGAAGAAGGACTTGAGGTCTTGAGAGAGCTCATGAGAAGGTTTGAATATCACTTTGAAGCCTAGATAGGTCATTGTGTAAGATTAAGAAGACTCAACCATGAGTGGTGTAATTAGGGTTTGACTGGGTCAACCCTAGGTCAACTGATGATTTGAGGAAGGTTGAGACCTAATCCAAGAGCCATGTGATCATGGATTGACACATTGAGAGGCTATAAGGATGATTCCAAGGTCAACTCATCATGATTGAAGAGTTTGAGACGTTTCAAGCTAGGGTTTCTAAGGCTTGACAGTGTAAAATCCCCTAGTTTGACCCCTATCTTCAACGCAGTTTAGCTTAAGATGTGATGGTCATCTCATCTTGCCCTCAACATAAATGTTGTAGAGCATGAGCTTAACTTTAATTCGAGTACTAGAAGTCCTTGATAGGATTTGTAGAACTCAAGTTATGACTTTGACAAGTTACAGGTCATCTGAGGTGTGTGAATCTGGGGGCTTGAAAGTTACCCAACTTGCATCAAACTTTTGCCCAAGGATGATTCCTATGGACTTTTGGTAAACATGAATATTGTTCCTTATCCTCTTAGTTTTCTAGAGAGTACTAGAAGTCCTTGATAGGATTTGTAGAACTCAAGTTATGGCTTTGACAAGTCAAGGGCATTTTGGTCATTTGGAGATTACAGGTCATTTCAACCATAAGGCCATACCTCCTATTTCCAAGCTTCAAATGGAAAAATTTTCAACATCAGACTTGTTCAAAATGATGTTTTAAGGCTAGTAAGGAGGTCATGAGATGATGGAAATGCTTGTAGCTCAAAGTTGCAAAAATGACCTAAAATGAGGGTATAAGTTAAATGGATCAAAGTTGGAAATTGATATTTTCAATCTACACATCCAAACCAAGGCATGTAATATATCATTTTGACTCTAAAAAACATTCTAAGAACATTGGTTTAGCCACAATATTAATTTGAGGTCTAATTTGTGGACTTGCTTTGAAAAGTAGTTGCTTGCATATTAAGTAACATTTGCAAAATACATTAGAGATCAATACACAAGCTTCCAAGGCCTTGTAACACCTCTAATATCTCACTTGGGGAGATTTTGGGACCATAACAAGCTACTGCAACAAGGGAAACCAGAATTGGGGTGAGTATGGCATGAGATGAGATTTTGAATGATATGAGAAGTTCAACATCTCCTTGGATGAATCCAGAAGATTCTAGAGAGGTCCAACATCATCTATGTATTGATTAGAAGGGGTTTGAGTGAAGGGTTGGTGAGAATTGATTGAGAGAAGAGATTTTGCAACTTCACTTTGTTCATTGCAAATTGAAATCGGTTTCTGCATTCCACACCATCTTTTTCCTTTCTTTTGATTTCAACAACTTCTATGGAGGATACTGAATGATTCCAGATCAATTCCATAGCCAAAGCCTTGAAGGATCGTGTTCTTGCAATTGAATTTCATCACCTGCAAGTCATTATCGATTTTGGAGTTCCAGGCGTTTTCCATCAATTTTCTTGCATACAGAAGCAAGAACTTGGTACATTGAATGATTTTGGAGCTGTAGAAGGGTTGAAGTGGAGAATTGCTGCATCTGTTACTCAAGAATTCACAGGTTGGTAACTTTCATTCCTCACCTTAATTTAAGAAGAATTAGGTCAATTTGTTAGGTTAGATTGATAGTATGTGGTTAGGAGATCGTTTCTGGAAACTTAGAGAGGATTTCGTGATGATCAATGAGGTGACACAATTTCTGTTTGGATCAAGAACATGTTGGATATTGAGAGATAATATGAGTATTATAGCAAGAACTGATCAGGGTAATGTGGTGAACACTTTGAACCTTTCAATTTGAAGAATGGTGACAATTGAGGTCTGAGCATAATTTTGATTCTTGATCGTGTTTTAGGTTAGAGGTTGATTCAATGAATTCTGAGGCTAGGGTTAGACTCAGGGAGAGATTTAGAGTGATTTAGTGCTTTAGATCATGAATTTTGATGGAGATTTGAGGGAGCCCGAGTGAGGAGGAGGTTGGTGTTTGAGCTCTGTTTCAATGGCGTTCTTCCCTCCATTTTTGGTTCAAACGAAGAAGATGATGTTGGCACCATTGGATCAACATGAGGACTTTGACTAAACCACGTATCCCACGGCCAGGATTAATTTGAATTTGTGAGTGAGTCTGAGTAAGTGAAACGATGCGTTTCACTTACTAGGTCATTTTGGGCTTAATGAAATAACCACTATCCACACACCCCAGCGAGCCTAATCCATAGAATGAACTGATTGTAGTTTCTATCTGCACCACGCATCTATCTTTTTTTTATTGGATTTTTATTA